>CM031682.1:2413858-2776358 GCA_006182925.3 Reinhardtius hippoglossoides | reverse complement strand
CGGCTACTTCACACGTGATGCTTCTGGCAGACACGCACAGGAGCCTTGTACAGGTGGAGGTTGAAGAGGAAGACGGATGCATGTGTTAAACAGGTAACTCATATCTCAAAATTCATGGGAAATTGAACACGGTGCGCTCGCCTGGTTCCATCCCACCGGGTCAGGCTCCACCGCCCTCTCCTCATTCAGATGTAATCTCAGCTCTCCAGCAGCAGCGGCAGCACCTCGTGCGGCTCGTGCCAGATGAGAACACTGATCACGGTTGGAACAAAAAATGAGAAGAGTTCAGATAAGAAAGCGATTGCTTGTGTTTTGAGGGATTACTTTCAGCTGCAGGTGCCAGTGTTTCAGATAACGTTAGGCGGACGCCATCTGAAAGACACTTTATTTCCCGTGTCAGGCAGTTGTTCCCATTTTCTTTGCAACATTAGTGCCGTGTCTCAATTTGTATATTTCCACTGGTAAACCATGTGGAACACTGTGTACTTACTAATGTGTTGTTGTAGTGTCGAGGTCAAATTCTGCTGCTGAGCTCACTCGACGTACATATGAACATATTCATTCCTCCAGTGTGTCCGCGTGTATTCATATTCTCACTATTGACCTTGTTCACATTCAAAAGGATGCAGATGTTGTTATATCAATGTTGTAATGTGAGGTTTACGAAGAGAGGGACATCGTGTCTCAGTGAGCTAACAGCAGTTATTCTGCATTATTCAATAGAATATGTTGATGATAAAGTTAGTTAAACTCATTATTCCCTCGACTACACTGGAAATAAACGTTTCCAGTGCCGTCACGGCGAAACCTTCCCATTCCTCCCAGCTCCTCTGTGGTCGCTGCACATTCAGTCCATCCGTCCTTCAGACGAAGCCAAAACATTATGCGTGAAACTCCGTGGTTTTATATTTTATTTGTACTGACTGATTTGAATAAATCCTTGGCGGAAGCTAAATATTCTGCGGGAAGATTTGTTCTATTGTCAAATACTTGAGTTATGGAGGAGGTGACCTTGGCAAAGCACTCGCCCGGGTACAGCATCTCAATTTATTAAATAATTCTTATTTTTCTATTTGCCCAACACGAACCAGAGAACACGCCGTGCAGGTTCATATAGGAAAATGTGCAGAGTAAAACAAACAAATGGATTTAATAAGTGCACGAAAAGGCCAAATCTGATCGTCTTCTAATAACAATAAGGGGAGAAATGATTTCCTCGTAGCTGCAGTTTCAAAGTATTGACGCCCGGTGACCTCAGTAATCTCGTTAAAGCTGCCGGTGAGTTTGAAGTTTTCTCAGATGATGCGTCAGCTAAATGTGAACGAGGTGTTGTGGGTCGAGGGGATGGATTGAATACCGTCGCGGGGGGCAGAGCGGGCACAGCACAGCGCGCCGAGGAAGACGGGACAATCGATTGTGGCGTCGTGCCAGAGATATGGACTGTTTACTCACAGAGAGGGGGGTAAGATAGGTCTGGAGATAGGCTGGAGGAGACGTGACATCACACTGAGCTAATCAGATTCCTCCACGTCTCCGTACACGGGACCAGAGAACGTCTCTGAACCCAGTGGCTCCGACCTCAGTCTGCAACGTGACTTTCTCATTCTGAACATCGACCTGAACAACGACTCTGGAATAGTTTTATGTTCACCCTTATGGATCTGCACGGGTTAATACCGTTTACATACAAATTTGTACATTCCACGTTCCTCCGTTATGTTTTTTTAACCCATGTCTGTTTATTTGGTTCAGCAAGATGACGTCAAAACGACTTAACCCATTTTCCCAGTGCCTTTTTTCTTAATGATTAATAGTTTAATAGTTTCTCAAACAGACAAAATGTTAAAAAAAAAAGTTTAGTCACAAGTGGGTAAATCAAATGGAGCCGGAGAAGCGAGGAAAGAAGGAAATAAACAAACATCCAGTCCCCCTTAAAATAAATAGCCGATACTTTTTTTTGCACTGTGACATGAGCAGCCGACCGAAACCTCTGGACATCGCACTAAACCACCGTCTTCACCCAGCGAGCCGAACCACCGAACCCAGTGTGTGTGCAGATTAAAGGACGGATCCAGGGACTCGCTGGTGCGTTCACTTAGAAACGTGAACAAACTCTCGCATCAGAAGTGTTTTTGTCACTTGAAATGACTAAACATCCAGCAGCTCATCATTGAATGATCCAGGGAACACAGAGAGAGCTCTTCTTATCTAAGAGAATCAGATTCACATTCTCTACCTTGGGAGAATTCAGCCTCATAATCCTGGAAGCAGCTGAGAAGTACTCCCTGAGGTCACCTGGTATAACCAGTCCAATCAGACGGATCTTTTCCTTTTCCAACAGTAATCACAGCTTCAGCAGAGTATGGACGTGTCCACCGGTGACTCTGGGAGTCGTGGTGTTACACACAAGCAGCAGCAGGAGACTGCCGCTGATGTCTCAGGGACAAACACAAACCAAAGTGTCCTGCGGCTGAACAGCGAGGCTTTGGTTTGTGTGGGACCAGTGGGACCAGTGGGACCAGTGGGACCAGCTTCTGATCATCCCCCCCGCACCCAGCAGGGTCTGGCAGGCGGCGCTGTTCACTTGGTGTTTCAGCTTCTCGTCTGCTTTGAAACCAACGCGACGCCACAGACGTTCACGCGCCTGCACGTCCACGCCGGCCCGGTGCAGGACGGAGGAAGACAGTTACTCCGGTAAACATGTAAACACCTCAAGTAAATCTAATATGGCTTTACAGAGAAACAAATCCCGAAGACAGGATGAGAAGGAGTCTGAAGATTCGGGTTTAGATCGATGTCACTGTTTATCGCTCTTCACCTACACAGAAACAAATAAAAGCCAGGTAGACAAAATTGCTTAAGAGCAATGGATCTGTTTCATATTCCTACGGCTGCTGTAGAATTGAAGAATGATGCAAATAAAGACAGCGGGAGACCATAAAAGTACAAATGCAAATATGGAAAGGTTGCAGTTCGGATGTTATTGCCTGTGTGCAACGGTTATTGCTGTGAAAATTAAGCTTTTCCCTCATTTCTCTGTATTATCTGTGCATCTGGTAACTTCGGGCAAAATATCAAATATCACGGGAGCAATAAAACCATAGTTGACTACAGGACGGCCAACGGGGGAGAGAGAGATGACACGGTGTATTTCACCTGTGATCACGTTGTATGACTTCCATCACGTTCTGATGAAAGTTAAGTTTTGGACGCCGCAGCCGTGTCGATCTGAGAGAGAGAGAAGAAGGCCCGCAGGTCAGACTGGTTGTACTGGGAAGCCTCCAGGTGTGATCACGGAGTCTCTCTCGCAGCCGTGTCGATCTGAGAGAGAGAGAAGAAGGCCTGCAGGTCAGACTGGTTGTACTGGGAAGCCTCCAGATGTGATCACGGAGTCTCTCTCGCAGCCGTGTCGAGGTGAGAGAGAGAAGAAGGCCCGCAGGTCAGACTGGTTGTACTGGGAAGCCTCCAGATGTGATCACGGAGTCTCTCTCGCAGCCGTGTCGAGCTGAGAGAGAGAAGAAGGCCCGCAGGTCAGACTGGTTGTACTGGGAAGCCTCCAGATGTGATCACGGAGTCTCTCTCGCAGCCGTGTGGATCTGAGAGAGAGAAGAAGGCCCACAGGTCAGACTGGTTGTACTGGGAAGCCTCCAGATGTGATCACGGAGTCTCTCAGTCAAACTGCCGTGGAGAAATAAGGGTTTTTAAAAAAAGTGTATTCAATCAAGTATGCATGGAGTGAAAATCCGTCCCAGGAGCAGCCGAGCTGTTACCTGCTCTTGCATGATTTCAACACACAAACACACACACACACACACACACACACACACACACACACACACACACACACACACACACACACACACCTAAACACACAAAGCTGCAGTAGAAATACACGAGAGCCACGGACTTCCCCAAGCAGCGGCATCTGTTAGACGCATAAATGCATAAACTTTGGCTTCTTTAAAGATTTCACTGAATAAATCACTTTAAAAAATAATAATATGATGAAAGTGACCTGCTCCCTGAAGGGACTCTGCCTGTCACACTTTCTACTTCCACACACAGTTTGCACAACAACCACAGGTTCACCACACAAACAGAGTATCTTCATTTCAACGCTGGACCAAAGCAGACTCCTTATGTCTGTCCTCTGTCCCAGTCGTCCTCTACAAGGTGTCAGAGCCCGTTAGCTGGTGTCTCACTGTCCTCCAGCACCGACTCCACACCCAGAGACCATCTGCTCAGACCTTTACTTTTCTCTTTATCTAACGAGGAAGTTCACATCACATCTGAAAAGCACCGACACTGTCCTGGGATGGTTTGGATGGTTATGAAGATGCACCACGGAGTCCTGGTATTTAGCTGAGTACACAGGCCATTTGAGGAACTACAGAAGTCTTTACTTCTACACGTGGTTGACACTGGGACAGGTAGAGATCCCACTGCACGTTACCATATTAATACTGGGTCAGAACTCCCTTCCTGCTCAGAACAGCCTGGATTCTGTGTGACCTGGATTCTACAAACTGCCGAGCGGTTGCCTGAGTGACGGTGGCCCTGCAGCTGCAGCTCGTCTGGCCCCGCTCCCCCGACCTCACCCCATCAACCTGTCTGTCAAGCAGCCGCTGTTCACTGGTGGTTTCTTTGTTTTTCCACTCTCTCCTCAGTAAACTCTGGCTCAGGAGGTAGAACAGGTCGTCCACTAATCAAAAGGTCGGCGGGTTGATCCCGGTCTCTCCCAGTCTGTGTAATGAAGTGTCCTTGGGCAAGACAGTGAACCCCGAATTGAGCCGGAAGGCTCCACCGCCGCTGTGTGATTGATGGAGACGTGCAATATATATATATATAGGAGGTCTGTATAATCCTGTGAGTGAATGTGACTCATGGGGTAAAGTACTTTAAGTGGTCGTTAGTTATAAACTCAGTCCATTCACCGTTTAGCATCATTAGCAGCAGTGATATTCTAACCAACCTGGTGCCGGCGATCACACGAGTCACTGAGATCACACTTCTTCTTCTGTCTCATGTTCGATGGGAACATCGAGTGAAGCTCAGGACCTGGATCTGCAGGATGTGTCTCCACCTCATGCAGAACAAGGGACCCTGAGGTCGAGTCCTGTGGTTTTCATTATATTTAGACTAACTTTGTTGAAATTTGTTAGATCAGAGCCAGCGACTACATCCCCTTCTCACGCTGGGTTGGAATAATGATTTAAAGAAACTAAGTATTGTGAACAAAGGGAAGAGAACACCATGAAAGCTTTATTCTTCAAGGAGCCGTTTGATGTGATTTCATGTTTCTACATATATCCCATTGTGAGTGTGCTGCCTGTGTTATTAAGGAATCCAGGACAGCAGAGTGCACTTGAGCTCCTTCCTTCTCACTTATTGTAATTATTTCAACATTCGGACGAGTCTGCAGCTGGAAACATAATTGTAGTTCAAGCTTTCAGGTTTGTTTTGCTTCTTCTTTTCGAAGTAATTTACTGTGACGATGAAAAAACAAAACAATCCTCCCCATTGCTCGTTATCCGCATGACGCAGTCTGATCTCTTCTCCACTGCTGCATCTTTCACTCCTCGAGCATCTCCTCTTCCCGACTGTGCACCTGCGACCATTAAAGACCTTCCACAGCCCATATGGCTGCTGAGCACACGCTGCACTTACCTCATTCAGAACCGTGCAGCCTCCATCACAATACACATCTAAGTGTCCGCACTGCAAGTCCGAGTTGATGGTAGATACAGGTACACGGAAACAATTCAAATGTGAAGATTACCCATCATTATATTCAAAGAGTTATAGGAATATTGGATTTATGTCTGTACTATGTCGGCGTTCAGTGTCGTGAGGTAGAGAACAACGTCAGGACGGTGAATGGAAGTCTGAGTTCGATGCAGAAGAGGTTGTGGTGGGATTTGAACCCAGGGCCACCGCAGTGAGGTCTCACACTGACGCTGTGTCCCCGGGATGAGAGGGGGGGGTTTGATGTGTCGGTTGTGTAAGTGTTTCCTGCTCTCACCAACCACAGCTTTAAGGGCACGGGAGCTTTGTTGTTATTGTTCAAATAGTTTATGGATTGTATCCAGGGTTAAAACACATTTACAAACATACAGTGGTCCTCTATTATTTATTGATCCCTTCATCCACTGCAGCCTCCTCCTCCTCATCATCCATCTACTGATGATATCAGCCGACTTTCACTTGTTCCTGTTATTATTCCTGCAGCTGCTTGAACATAAAACACGTGTTGTTTTAGGAGCATTGAATAAATTGATTTTCCGATGCTAATATTCACATTAGTGCCCCCGTCTTTAGGAGTAAATGCCAAAACACAAATTTATAGACTTTTATAGTGTAATTATGATGTTTAACAAGGAAAATATGATAAAATATTCTTATTTTTTTAAGGATAGAGAAGTAATGATACACAATGTAAGACTGAATAATTCAGATGACACAGTTTAGGATCTTTTCCTCACAAAGATCAACAACTATTCCAATAATTGATGTGTGAAGTGTGCGTACGTTGCTAAAAAAAAAATCATTTTTTGGATATCAGTATGTTACAGCTTTAATTTACCATATGAAGGACTATTGGCCGAACACTTTCAGGAAATCTAGGAGATGATCTTGATTTCATTTTACACTTCACACGCAAAGAGAAGGACGTTCTACAAAATTCTGCCCCGCTGCCTTTTACCCAAAGACAGTTTACAGGAACCAGCACAAACTGAAAACCACAGGAAAGAGATCTGAACCCATTACCTCGAACTCCCACGGCGCCGCCCTGCTAATAGAAAGGTGTGTGTCTCTCTCTGTGTGTGTGTGTGTCTCTGTGTGTGTGTGTGTGTGTGTGTGGGCAGCCATGTGGTTCATACACAGGGTTCGTTATGCATCTGGCTTCGTTACTTTCCTGACTTTGCAACACAATAGGATTGCCTTTTGTTCTTTGTTAATTATAAAAGCTTAATTATTTCCTGCGTTCGATAAGCATAATGGGGGTTTTTATGGATCGGTGTCGCCGACATGCTTATGTGAAATGAGCCGGGACGTAACGAGCTGACAGGTGAAAAGGCCAACTCACTGTAGTCTGTCAGCGTCGACCTTATCGAGGTTCAGGACTTCATATTTCCACCCAAAAAAATAGATGTTCATTATAAGTTTAATTTGACACTCCAGTGGTGTGTGTCCTGGTGAACTTCTCATTAAAAAAATCATAATTAATCATGGTGTGTGTGTGTGTGTGTGTGTGTGTGTGTGTGTGTGTGTGTGTGTGTGTGGGACCCAGTTCCAGCATATAAATTATAAGTAAATGTTTTGTTCATTGCCGGCCACAAGCTGGGTTTATGAATTCTGCTCAGTTTACTTGTTTGAGCCACGGCATTAGTGCTATTACTAATATAACAATTTTATTATTATAATTATGAATATTATCATCATTTCATCAGTATGTTATCATCACCATTCTTTTCTCACCAGCAACACCTCTTCCTCTGCACTTCCCTTATTTAAAATGTGTATTAATCTTCCACTGCGCCTTGTGTATATATTCTTTCCTGGTGTATTTCCACCTTGTGTTTTATTGTACTTTGATATTCCAGGATGCTATGACACTTTAATTTCCCTCTGCGGATCAATAACGTGATCATAGACCTGATCATCCACCACCTGGAGGCTTAAAGCAACTTAACGATGTCACACTGTACCCATGACATCAGATTAAGGTTGTCGTGCTGGCGGTTGATTGGCTGTAGGTGCAGTGCGACTCATTTCATCCTGATATGTGATATTTTTTAACGTTGCATTATTATTTCCCCTCTCATGGCGTTGAGTGGCGTACGCTGCCTTTTTTTCAAAAGGTAATTTCATTTCCACCCGGGACCGTGTTGAAGTGGAAGCAATTAGATTATTACAGTAACGATAATGGCTCATGAAATTATTGAGAACCTCGGCTTCTCCTTGACACGAACGCCCTTGGACCTGACTATTACCGTCCATTGTCATCTCCTGCTCATTTCTCTCTCCCCTGCTCTTCCTCCAGGTGTTTCCCTCTCCTCCTGCCTAATGAGACATGCTAATCGTTTTTAAATGTTTCTTTTCCCTCCACCGCCTTCACCGTCTCTCTCTCCTCAATTCTATTATATCTGCTGGACCATGAAAAACCCCAAAAATTTCACACAGAGGCCGGTCAGACTTATGAATCAATATGTCTAAATACAAACGGCCGGGGGGGTAACTCGAGGCGCTTTCTTCTTCCAGCGTTTACACGGAGTAAGAGCAAAGAAGCCGTTACTCAGTTCAAACCCGTCTCTGAACCTCGGTGCAGAATACGACACTGACAACATCGGACCTCAGCGCCAAGCAGAACAGAAGGCACGGCTATTCCTTCCCGAGCCCGAGCACATCAAGTGGAAGACAATGAATGATCGTGAACACGAAACCGTGGTGCGCTTTGTTTCCCAGCTACAGTACATCCCAGCCCCATATGGCATGTTGACAACTTTTCCATATCCCTGTATAGTGTGTGTGTGTATGACATTATCTTTTATTCCTTGCCTTGTTGGCACCAGCAGAACCCCGGAGCTGGGCCAGGGAGCAGTGAAGCTTTCAAGACGAGAGAAACAAGTAAAGTAAAGAGGGAGGAGGAAAAAGACTTAGGATCTAATGTGTGAGTCGTTCTCTCTTCTTCTTTAGCTGTCCACGGCTTTTTAATTTCATCGGAGATTACGGAGCGTGATGGGTTTAGTGGAGTTACCAATCCCTCCACGCAGGCTTCTCCTACGCACTCCCACGCTCGGGTGGAGCTCCATGAATTCCCCTTATTGCTGTTTAATGGAGATGGGTACCCAAACAAACGAGCAGCCTTCGCCTGGCTCAGCACTGCAGGTTCTCATTAATCCGGATGCTGAGACGCTGATGGCACTAATTTTTCAGACTAAGCGGCGTCTGCGTCTCACCGCTTCACGGCACTCCCACAACCAGGAACGAGTTTCAATCAGGGCCTCAGCCCAGAGGCAGAGAGGGTGCAGTGTTCGTGTCACACCTGGTCTGTCGAGCTCGCTCCCTCGCTGCTGGAGATCTCTCCCCCCCCCGGTGCCCATCTGCGTCTGAGGGAGAGCAGCGAGCGGTGCAGGCGTGATGAGTCTGCCTCACCAGCACAGGGAGGCTGAGGAGACACATAAAGGCAAATTACATTTCAAACGACTGTCTTCAGAACGCAGCGTTAATTTCCAGAGTCACGTTCTTTTAATTCAGTCCCAGAACAACAACATAACACTTATCTGTAATAAAAAACTGCAGGAGAATTAGACTCTGGCTTTTATAGGCTGAACGAGGTTTTTTTTTCGGTGACATGTTTTTTCGCCAAGCAGGAAAGAAAAGAACAAACAGGGGGTTTACAAAAATAAAACGATATATTAACTTTGATTTAATCCCTGCACTTTATTTGAGAACATTTCAATACTTAGAAGAAGGTTGTGAGAGCTACAAGGATTTCCTTATATACGGTACAAAAGAAAATCACTAAACATTTGCACAGAACCACAAAACGTCGCCGTCTCATTAATTCCCATGAACTCAAAACCTCGTCTAGTAAAAACAGGTCGATCCCTTTTCAGATAGCATTACCTTAGGAACACGCCATGGTAACACCAGGTCTGAACGACCACTCGTGTTCGACGTATCACCAGCTGCGTGACGCACGTGTCTCCACAACAACAAGCCGGGGATACGGTTGCATTAAAGAGCGTAATCACGCCGACCCTCGGCTCTCACACGGGCACTTCGAGGAGACACGAGCTGAAAGGCAGGGTCGCTGGAACCACAGAACTCTGAAGTGATCCGGCTGCAGAGCACGGAATAGACAAGGTGTTTGTACGGTTCTCTGTGGGAGAAGGGGACGTCAGGCTGCGGTCGGCCGGTGATGCATGAGCAGAGATACTTGTTGTTATGGGCGCTTTGTTAAAAGCAAACTTTATTTCAGGTTTAGATCAAATTGTTCACGTGCAGCCAAACGGACTAATGCTGTTTGTTTCTTCAGTCGAGCTGAACTTTTCACTTTGGGAGAAGCAAATTAGATTTGATTTCATATAGTTTGATTATTTAAAGACACTTATCCTGTTGTCAGTTTCCTAACTGTCTCAAAAGCCTAGAAATAATATGTATAACTATTAAAGTACCATTCGTTCAGATTCCTCGATTAATACACAATATACATTTTGTCTCGTGATTTCTGTAGAAATTGAAGAAATAAAAAAAAATTGATTGGAATGATTTTCTTCGGGCGTTTTTTGTGATAATAAATGTAAAATACATGTAAAAACGTGGATCTACATGCGCCTCACGGATCTGAGTAAAGCCCTTTCTTCTCCGCCCGTATGGACCGAGCTCATCAGCATGCACCGCTCGTCCCTTCAGATACTTTCACTACAGAACGCTGCAGCGAAAAATAAAGCCAACATGTCTTCTCCTCGTTGGGACTCGAGTGACCTCGTGATCCCGACACGTTCCCCCCCCCCCCCCACACACACACTGGGCCCCAGGGGACTCACCAACATGGAGAGAGTCAGTGGGACTGCTGACGCGTTTTTTTGATATTTATTGTGAATTAGCATAGATTTCAATATGCGATGGGCTCATGGAGAGAAGAGTTGGGGGGGGGGGGGGTACTTTAGAAGCTCCATATCTCTGACGTGATGGAGAGCCGGCGGTGTAGATGAAGGAAGGGTGATGTGAGGAGACCCGTGCCTCGGTGCTCAGGGACACTGACCTTCAGGAAAATGTCGCGTAAACGTAAGAACAGAGAAGCTCTTTCCCCTCGGAGAGTCACACGAGCTCTGTTCTACCTCCGAACGAGCCACAGACTCTGAACCAGGTTCATCAGGAAGACTCAGAGAACTCAACAGAAACTCAGAGAGCTCAACAGAAACTCAGAGAACTCAACAGGAACTCAGAGAGCTCAACAGTAACTCAGAGAACTCAGCAGGAACTCAGAGAACTCAACAGAAACTCAGAGAACTCAACAGAAACTCAGACGACTCAACAGAAACTCAGAGAGCTCAACAGAAACTCAGAGAACTCAACAGAAACTCTGACGCCTCGGTACATTTCCTCACTGAGTCTTCCTCTTCCTCACTGAGTCTTCCTCTTCCTCACTGAGTCTTCCTCTTCCTCACTGAGTCTTCCTCTTCCTCACGTGCTGTGGGACTTTAATGTCTCGTTTCCTGCCTGATTCCCTCGGCGCTGCAGAATCCAAACACCACAGAGACAATTCAGACTGTTCCAGGGACAACACTTTAATATTGGAAGTACCATCCCTGCTCCACGTTCTGCAGTGACGAGTGCTCCCGTTGATGATCTCATACTTTACATGTTGTGGTGTTCTAACAAATTGAGACTTCAATTAATAATTTCTCTGAATCGTGACGGCTTTTAAAATGTTTAATTCTGAATTTGACATTTGATTGGAAAGCCTCAGAGTTCATGTTGTGCTTGCAGGTTGGAAACTGCACTGATGAAGACATGCTGTGTATCTGTTTCTGTTTGGAGAGTAGATTCGGACTTTGTTACAACAAGGAGGGAGCGTCTGTGATTACTGATCCTGAGTAGAATGTAATGAAAATCCATTTAACTCAAAACCAAAAAGTCGAGAGTGGGACCATTTCATGATCATAAATATTCAGCGGTGGACAAACACTTCTCTCTGTAGGTTTGCTGAGACAGTATCTTGAGAAAAGACCAAATTCCGCCATAAAAAGAAGAAGATTACAACTTGTTTGTAATCGTCTTCCACCTGTAGGGGCGCTAGAGGGGTTGTTTTAGATTTCAACTTCAAAGTCATTCCCCCCCCAAACAAACCTGTGCAGCTCATCATCACACAGATGCTGTCACATGCACTTGCTTCAGCAAACTTCAAACACACACGTGGAACTTCAGGCCTCTGTATAAAAACCACAATTAAATCAAACTGATATCTTTTAAAGGCAAATGAGTAAAAATCCATTTTTAAGACTCGTGAAAATGAGTTTACTGGACTGAATACCAGAGATAAGTTGGTAGAAATCATAGATTCAGTACAATGATCCTCGAGCCTGTAACGTACGAGATGTGCTATATGACAGTAAATCTTCAGTTTTATTGCAAACTGACATATTCTTCATTATCCGACAGTTAAAATCACAAGGATTTTTGCCCCTTTTATCGTAGGAATGCTTATTCATCTTTGGATGTGGATCTTGTAAAGTGGAGAAACCCGTTGCACCTGCTCTGAGAGGCACGGATGAAGGGGAACTGCTCAATGAGGGGTTGAACGTTCTGTCCCCGGAGCTAATGGGGCAGCAGCTCTCCCAGTCCGACGCCGGGCTCCACACCAGTTCCCCCGGCCAGTGTGCGGCTCTGCTTCCTTTCACCGACGGACTCGCCGCTGCTTTTCAGGGAGGGAGATTTCATTGACATTTTCATGGTCTTTGAGCTTGAATGAGGCCACCCCCGTGAATCTATTATAGATATATAATATATCGTATAATGAGCTCTCTGCTGCGAGGCCGTAAAGGCCGTACGACTGACACTCACCTTCATCGTCCCCTTGAAGCTTGATTATCAGCAGGATGAGTTTGGTGCTAACTGCTGGAGATGATCAGACGACACTGGGACGTGTCCCTGTGGCCTGGTGGTGTCTTTGACCTTGAACTGGTAACTTCACAGGCAATATATATATATATATATAGGACTGAGGTGAAATGACGCTGGATGAGACGTGTCTCTCACACGGCAACCAAATGATTTCACAGCTCCGCCATCTGAAATCTGTCTAGCAACCAACCGTGCACCCGCTTCTGATGGGTGCTAGAGAAATGGAAGGTCATGGTCAGAGAGGTAGAGAATTAAAAAGCCTCAGATGCATAAGCAACATTTTTCTACCCAGGAAGGGACCAGGTCAGTCATGTGACTCTCCCACCGTACAGCCGTACAGGACCGGGAATCGAACCAGCCTCCAGTCCGTAACACCGGGTCAAACCAAACTAGCCCCGACTCATTTCACGCCCCTAGAATTATTATATTGTCACCGTTTTCCCTTGATATCAATAACTGAACTACCTGTTTTCCACAGACTTAGTTCACTTCACAATTATAGCTCACCACAATCTGATGTATAATTTAAAAGTAAAAGGCAAATGAAAGAAACTATGATTAGTAATTATAAGTCCGTGATGGCCAGTGGATGTTTGTCTTCTAACTTCACTCGTCTATTAGATCCAAAGCAGGAACACAAGCAGGAGCAGTCCCATTAGCAGCAGCAGTAAAGAGACACTTATCCTATTGATCCTTCTGGGGACCGCGGCACGGCGGCACAGCGGCGGCACAATCACACGGATCCCATGAGAAATCTCCCCCGTGCTCTGCGTCGGCAGTTTGTTACCGGAGAAGCATCGACGCGCTGATAGATGTCTCGTCACCTGGGGACCTACTTAATAAACATTTTATTAGCTCCCGCTAACCGCCTGCAGAGGATCACGGACACGCTTGTTTGACATTTGGATGCGTTCGGGCTGATTGGCAATTCATCATCTCGCCTCGCACTCAGCGAGAGGTTGCCTTTTCCATTCATAATTGATCTGCCTATTCATTGACTGCTTTCTTATTCAATAAATCATCAAGAAAATTGGTTTAGGAGAATCGTGATGCCGTGAATCGCTCGCCGGGCGTCAGAATCCAAACGGCACAAAGTAAAAGAGAAGTAAAAATAAATTCAATTAAGATCCGTGTCATATGTCTCGGCTCGGTCCACAGCACTGAAGTGGATCCTTTGTTCCTTTTTTAAATATTTAAAAAAAATAAAACTATGTGGTGTAGTCGAAATTTATATTATTATTGCAATAGCTGGCAGGATGTGTCCTGGACTTAAAGTTGACTTTCATATCCAATTAGTTTAGTTCAACCTTCAACGGTTTGGATTGTACTTCAGGATGTAACGTGTGTTTGTTTATTAATTATAGTTATAAACAATAAGCAATAAACTGCATGGCTGCATCCGGAACAGGGATGAAGCCAAATGGACGGGAGTCAAACTGGTGTCAGTTCAATTCCAACGAGAAAGAACAAAATGACCCCAGATATTTCCCCCCCCGTAATTTGGTGCAGACAAAAGTTTCAAAAACAGAATGAATAATAAAATTAGATACAGAGAATTTGTACATGATGTAATATTATTTGTAGAGAGACATACCTGCCAATAATAATAATAATAATAATACTATTGGCGTGAATTCACAGAAGTACACAATGTGACTATGAATATAAAGTGTGTGTGTGTGTGTGTTGGGGGGGGGGGGGGGGGGGGATGTTATGTGGATGTGGAACATTTCGGTCAATATGTTATCAGTGTTGTTGTGACAGCACGGATCAGAAGATGTGTTGTTGCTGCTCATCTGCTTTCTCATCAGCGCTGAAGTTCCACTGCATTGTAAGCGCCGACCAGTTTTTAATGTGGATTTTTCCATATTTTCCATATTTTGCTTGTTTCTAAGAGGCTGATAGCTTCTATTGTAGATCTGGTGCGTCTCACTGCTGCTGGGAGCGTTTTACCATTCCCGTGAGAGTGCAAAATGAAAAACGACTCAGCTCTGGCACGGTTTTTAATTAATGTTGATTCATATGCACCGTCCCTGGCAGATACATAAACACAAATATAAATATCTTCATTAATCAGGCGGCTCGAGAAATGACGAGGAGGAACGAGCGCCACGAACATTCCACCATCTCAACGTAACCATCAAAATATCACACTGTGCAAACACACATTGTGCATAAAGTGGAATTCACTGTTTGAGAGATTTAGACATCAAATCAAAGTTTAAAAGTAATTTAACAGAAAATTCTGCACATAGAAAGATATATAGATAGATTGATAGACAGAGCCTGACAGTTATTTTCCACTGAAGCAAATGTTTCATCGTGGCGCCGCCCTGAGAATATGTAAGACCCTTCCATGAATTTGGTTCTGATCGTCATCTAGAGAACGATTACACATGAAAGACTTAAATCTGCGGCAGAGTTTTGAGCTTCAGATGGAAAAGTGGAAACGGAAGAAATGATGTCACGGCAGAATTTGGACGATAACCATCATCGTGTGGGAAAATAATCACAGTGTTTAAATTCCTATTATTGAAAAGGATTTAATCATTTTTCCAGTTTTGTATGAATGTAAAAGAAAAACGTCCCGTGGAGCCCGTGAACTCTCAGTGACCACACAGGCTCCACATTGGGTCTGTGCCTCTTACTGTACCTGAAGCGACGCAGACGATCAAACCTCGCAGGAAGCCGCCACATCAGCGTTTTATCACGGGGCAGAGCAGATGGTCGCACAAAGCCCGACAGCCGCCTGCGTCGGCGTCCTTCAGATACGAACACACGCCCTGCCCTGCACCGTGGCTCGTTGAGCAAGTGACCAAACAAGCGTCCGCGGGGGAGACGTGCACGGACCTCACTTTGCAGCCTTGATGGCTGATTAGCTGCTCGGCTGCAGCACATTAAACAGCATGTAAAGGAGCTAATTGCAGGTAGAGGGAACATCACGGTGTCTGCACATCGCTTCAAGGCTACACCGCAAGTTCTCATCCTGAGATTCTAACACACCTGACTGCACACAGAGGTAGAAGACACACACACACACAGACACACAACACGTCCTCCAACAAGGACAACCATCCCTGATCTCATGCAGAGTTCCTAATGGTGAATGAACACTTTCCTCACATCCTACGTGACATCACCGGATGTTCACCGTGGATACTCTGCAGCTGTCGGCCGCGGCAGACACACACATCCACAGATAATCTATATGAACAACGTGCCTTGTATTCCCAGTATAAACTGGCTCTCTCCCAGCACGACAACATTCCTGAAACATCGCCAGGTCTCATGCGTCTCTCACACGATCCACCTCAGCGCTCCTTGATTATTGCTCACATGGGATTTCCCCATAATCCAGGATAACAGATTCCTCTCCACACCCTCAGCCACCTCTCATTGAATCACCATTATTGATCTCCCAGTGCAATAACCAGTGTCAAAGCTGTTTGTCAATAGCCAGGATCCGACTGTATTGACCTTTACTGGGCTCAATATGTCACGTCTGTCACTGGGGCCTTGACTTCCTGTACGGTGAAGTGATAAATACATGTTTCAGCATCGTTAGGAAGACGACGTGCGGGGGATTCTAACCTTTGCCACATAAACTGAGAGGTTACACGTATCTTCTGGGACAAATTCCAAGATTAACATGCAGGAGTTATTGTCCCGATAATGTAAAAATAAGTTTCTGATAATGCTACGTAGCCAATGATCTCCCCTTCCTCCCCAAGTAAACAGAAAACCATTTCCTCCATCACTGATGCAGCCCTGTGTTCTGCTGGTGCCCCCCCCCCCCCCCCCTCCTCTCACCCAATGTCTTTAGGTATAAACTGTACAGATAATTAATGGATGGATTACTGATAGTAAAACTTTGCAAATGGCTGTAGCCCAGCAGCTGTGGAACAACCTCCCTCTACTTTTTTAATAGTGTATATATTTCTATGAAATTGTAATTGCACTGCACGGGAACCGACGAGTTGCTGTGACGGCGTCGGCCTTAAACTCTGATTACACATGTTTACAGCACTTGTAAATTTCCCGCCGGAGCGAAGGAGGAATAAGTGGCAGCGCAGCAGATTGTGGTTCAGTACAGACACCGTCCGGGGGCGCAGCAACTGACACATGATGTGCCCTCGAGGATGAATAGAAGATACCAGGAGTTGAACCCCATTTCACAGCAGACCCACAAACATCTGGCTTGGTCTTCATTTCCAGGTCAAACGACTCGGCAGGAGCGACCGGGTGTTTTTCAGCTCCAGCTCCGACGGCGGCGATTGAACCTCGACGTGATGACGTCATGGAGACACTGAAGGGCCGTCGCCGTGGTAACTTCTCTGAAGGGTCGTTCGGCTTCGCAGCTTACACTAATGTAATAAAGTCATAAAGTCATACTTTTTTACATTTCAGTCATAAAGTGTGTTGCAAGCTATTGCTATTGATAATTTGTCTTTGCTCTTATGACACCTCACATGATATCACAGTACGATGGTAAAAGAGAGAGAGAGAGAGAGAGAGAGGAGAGAGAGAGAGGAGCGAGAGAAGAGAGAAGGAGATAGAGGAGGAGAGAGAGAGGAGATGTAGGCGCTTAGAAGGTCGATACGCATAGCTCGCGAAGATCGTCTCTAGTCACTAGTGCTAGAGCTCTCTCTAGCTATTGCACTTCTATCTCGCTCTCTTTGTCTCATCTCAGTCTGTATCTCTCGTCTCATCTCTCTCTCTCTTACTCCCTCCTCTCTCTTCTGAGCGAGAAACTAAGCTTTACCTGTTGATCTATTTCACCTCATCTGGGTCTTTAAAATACTGTGAACTGTCGTTATGCACGATTTAAATAAGGTCGGTTCTTTCAAGACAAACTCTAAATCAGGGATCGATATGATATTCAAGTATCACAGCTTTAGAAATGACTAATCTCACGGCGATCGAGGAAACTCAACGTTCTGCAACTTAAGAAAAAATGTTCTAACCCACAAACAAATACAGAAAAGATGAACCAGAAGGATAAATGGTTGCACCACATAACCACATCATCCGTGGTTTGATGCTGTCTCCTACTTCCCTTGTTTTTCCTGTCCTAGACTGTCGACTCTCAAATGATGGAAAAATGAGAGATTACAGATATTTGTTGTTACCACAGCACTATTGTTGTTGTTGTTTACTAGTCTAACAATTAAATCATTACAGTTCCTCTTTTACATCACTCCTCTATCTCATTTTACAGGAGAGGGTTTTTATTCCTGTTGTCTATCTGGTTTTTATCTCTTCTATTTTACCTTTTCATTGCTCACTCAGGGTTTATGTTTTTATTTATGTCTTTGTTGTTTTTTTACCTTGACTGTGTGAGCCACTTTATTTTGTTATGTCTTTTAAAAAAGTGCCACACAAATATAGTTTAGTATATTATTTACTGCCGGCCCTGCCACTGCAGTTATTATATTTCTTTATGGCATCTTCTCTCAAGAGACACACAACTGTGTTGCATTTAAACAGGCACGACAAAGCAAGAGAGATAGCAACACAAATATATTATATAAGATGATGATGATAGAAAAACTAAACAATGGCACAAGGCACGTGTCACTAAAAGGGACAGTTCACCCCAAAATTCAAATTCTTAAATTACAGAACCTGCCTGTTTGTTCGTTCACACACAACACATGCTTGATCAGGTTGATCTGTTTCTGATTCTACACATAGATGTCACACGATGACACACTTCATCCTCCAGCCTCTGTTCAACAGTTAGCACCAATCCGTGGTTGCTACAGGTCTGTGTGAGCCCAAGACGAGACAAACCACACTCACCCAGCAGCTGTTCAACCTACGACACCTGTGGCGTTAAACCCGTTTCATGCAGGATTCAGCAAATAGTTAAATATTTGACAGAGTTTAGTTTCTTTGCCTTTTATCGGCCTCACCCAGAAGCCAATCGTTCTGCTTTCCCAGCTCCACGTTCACCATATTACTGCAGGTTGTCATTTTTTAGGTTTTAGGGTGCACAACAATTTGCAACTCGTTCCATTAACCTGTAAGCAGATGATGAAAACAGTTCCAGTTCGATGCAGAGGCAGCAGAGATAAGTGGTGCACGCTCAGGGGGTCTCCGAGGGAAACGAGTGGAGGCCTCGGTGGGAGCTCACCTGGTGGGAGCTCACCCGGTGGGAGCTCACCCGGTGGGAGCTCAGCTGGTGGGTGCTCACCTGGTGGGAGCTCACCCGGTGGGAGCTCACCCGGTGGGAGCTCACCTGGTGGGAGCTCAGCTGGTGGGAGCTCACCTGGTGGGAGCTCACCCGGTGGGAGCTCACACCGGTGGGAGGGCTCACCCGTGGAAGCCTAACCTGTGGGAGACTCAGCTGCTGGGAGCTCACGGTGGGACGCTCACGGTGGGAGCTCACCCGGTGGGAGCTCACCTGGTGGGAGCTCACCTGGTGGGAGCTCACCGGTGGGAGCTCACCCGGTGGGAGCTCACCCGGTGGGAGCTCACCCGGTGGGAGCTCACCTGGTGGGAGCTCACCTGGTGGGAGCTCACCCGGTGGGAGCTCACCTGGTGGGAGCTCACCTGGTGGGAGCTCACCTGGTGGGAGCTCACCCGGTGGGAGCTCACCCGGTGGGAGCTCACCTGCTGGGAGCTCACCTGGTGGGAGCTCACCTGCTGGGAGCTCACCTGGTGGGAGCTCACCTGGTGGGAGCTCACCTGCTGGGAGCTCACCTGGTGGGAGCTCACCTGCTGGGAGCTCACCTGCTGGGAGCTCACCTGCTGGGAGCTCACCTGGTGGGAGCTCACCTGCTGGGAGCTCACCCGGTGGCAGCTCACCTGCTGGGAGCTCACCTGGTGGGAGCTCACCTGCTGGGAGCTCACCTGCTGGGAGCTCACCTGGTGGGAGCTCACCTGGCGGGAGCTCACCTGCTGGGAGCTCACCCGGTGGGAGCTCACCTGCTGGGAGCTCACCCGGTGGGAGCTCACCTGGTGGGAGCTCACCTGGTGTGTGATGGAGCGCTGGATGAGATCTATCCGTCAGCCGGGCCTCGTGAGAGATGGACCTGCCAGCTTGTCCACTGCTCACAACGGGGCCAGCCTGAATAAATAATGGCGGACGTGTGGGAGCGAGGTGGCTCCGCCGCCGCTGACCACCGCCGCCGCTGCTCCGGAGCGTCAGCTGAAGGTTTTCTGCTGATGAGGCTGTTTTGAAAGAAGATGAGAGCCACAGCTCGGACTCAGGACTGATGCATCTTCATGAGTCAGTCGCTCTCTGAATTTGAGAATTAGTTGATGTCGAACACCACTTATCCCTGATAATAAAGACATTTCAAATAAACTGAGAGCTGTTCTGTGGATGGAGGATTTCTCCGAGTTGTGGATTTGTCCCTCTAACTTCTACTACTTCATCCCCGAGGACACCGTGTTGGATGGAGAGCTTTCAGAAAAAGATGGATCTTCATGTATTGAGATGTAACATTGAATAGATGTGGAGTTCTGTGTCTGATCACTACTCATCGCCGACGTTTGTCCCATTAAGACGTCCACATGGATTTGGCAGCAGTGTTGCTCCACACATCTTGGAAATTGCTACCTCTGGCTAAATTAAACATCTCATCTGAAAAACTAATTGCTTCCAATTTGAAATTGTTCCTCAAAGCAGGGGCCAGATATCTGAAGAAGAAGAGACGCCTGCAAACCAAAGTCACTCCCTTGAGTTTCATAACGCTCTCACATCCGGGGCAGCGTTTCCCACTAAGGTGTATTTCATAAAGAATTTAAGATGTTATGACTAACGGCTTCATTAATGTTCAATTATACACCGTTAAAAAGGGAAATATATGGGAGTGGAAGAATCTCTGCCAGGCAGCAAACCCTCACACCCCCCCCCCCCCCCCCTCTTTAAATATTAGTATAATTCTTCTTCTTTGCAGAATAAACAGCTGAGCGGACTGCAGCCCACAGAACTGCATCATTACACACTGACATTATTTCACAAGATTTCACAAGACCCACGTCAAAGGGAGTTTTTTCTGATCTGCATTTTAATAAATCTTCATGAGGCTTCTTCCTTCAGTCTGAAACTATAGCAAATATCAAAAATACATTTGATTTATTGTTAAAAAGTGTTTCACAAAGACGATGAGTTGTGCGTCACCTGTTTCCTGCTGTCAGACCCGGTACTGCCCACACTGTGCTGGGCGGTACCATCGGATTATGAACAGGGGGGGGGGGGGGGGAGTTTTTGAGAACTAATATGGACCCACAAGTGTGTTTGTTATGTTTGTTATCCAGCCTCACACGTCAGACTCAGTTTGTTGTCAGGACATCCACTTCAACAGGAATAATAAGAAGTTGTGTAGTTTTCAAATATAGTTTTCTGAAGAGTTAGAGTCAAAGCAGCTTCCTGAAAATGGAACAGATGTTACCCTTAAATGAAGCGCTGACAGATGTGCGTGGTTTTCAGAGAGAAGACGGTTCTATATCAGGAGCCGGGCAAAGTACAGATGGCATCAGATGTTCCTTTGTTCCTGAGTGAAGCTGCACACATTCCCAGCGTGCAGGCAGTGTTTTAATTTTAGAGCCGGTATGCTACCAATTTATTAAAGAAATATTCTTCATACATTGAGGAACCTTGACAAGGACTTTAAAGAATATGGATTCCTTATGAAATATTAGCTGTAGAAGACATGAAGTAGAATATTTCTCCCGTCATCATTTCCTTTTTTTGAAACAGAAGAACGAACAGTAAGAATAATATCACGGAAACGCACACACACACACGCACACACACACGCACACACACACACACACACACACACACACACACACACACACACACTATATTTCTTCAGGGATTCCCTCTGAGCCAGATCTAATCTATGTAACAGGATGGATTAGGTTATAGATTATTAATCTGAGGATGGATGGGGATGCCACGATGGTTGAGCCTCCAGGTTTTCCTTCTGCCACTGAATGCTAAGGAATTGATCTGCGGGTTTCTGCTCGCTCCACCCCGGTCTCTCACAGCAGGGACGTCTCACTGGAGAATAACCTCCATCAATAACATCTGCATCATTTGTTTGCTGACCAGTCGTGGTTTCGATTCCACTGCCTGCAGAGCGTTTGCACGTTACCTTCTAATTGTCTCAGAGTGAAGAATGAACCATCACGCGCTGATCTCCTCTTCATCTTGTTAGTCAGCATCTCACCGGGAGCAGCAGCTTTATTGCCTTTTTCAACTCGAGCTCTGTTTCCTTGCGCACATCGTGTCCCAGAGCTCGCGAGCAGTCCTCGTCTTTATCGTCTGGGGGAAGCAAGGCCATGGTTTCATTTGCAGACGTCCCCAGCTTGTGTGAAGGAAGAGTGGAGCACAATGAGCCTGGACCACAGATGTGGGCGGATGCAGACCGCCCGCTGTTTGTTCGAGGCAAGAGCTTCTTGTTGTGGGAGGAAGACGTCCTTACTTCAAACAGACAGTTTATATCACGCACAGAAGGATTTAGATTTAACGTGAAAGGTTCCATCGGACATTTTAAACATTATATTGACGTATTTCTATTAGGTTTTAAAACATACACATAAAACCCATTACACAAAAAACCTGCCTGCAACAGAGAAGATCAGCAGATCTTTGATATATAAAATCTAAGATTGACTAAGAACATGTACAAACTGGTAAAACAAGGATATATTAGACCACTGGTGTTCAGTTAAATCCCCGATGACCGAGAACAGAGACTCACACAAAACTCAAAGTTCAAATCAACGCTCTGACGCAGACAGAGGTCATAGACAGGAAGTTTAGTTAGTGATGCAAAGGTCACCGGCAAAAAACAAAAACAAGCAACAAGTCCAAACCCCGACGGAGGCGATGAGAAGTGGAGGAGACGTTATCTGACCTTGTTTCGTGCGAATGCAACGGTTATAAATGAAGCTGCTGGACATTTCCCATTTTGAAGGATTCAGTATCTGTGCTTGTATCATCTAAAGTGATATCTGAGGATATCTGAGGATTACCTCGAATGTTTATACATTATTTCTGCAACGCTTGTCTGTGTCATGTGATATCTCACTGCTAACAAGAGGGTTTGATTCCCTCAAACATCAGATTTGTATGGATGATATTTTGAATCCCACAGGTTGAGAGGGACGTTTATACACTTTACAGTTACCATGCAAGACGGCCAGCTCGTAATGTTAACGACATAGTCCAAAAATAATGTTTGACACCAAGGATTCATGTTATTATCGGTAACTCAAGTTACAGCAGCTTCTATCATAGTATATATAGCATTGTTGAAATCCCCCAGATGTGGACTGAGGTCAGTCGGTGCCTTTGATTATCAGACTTTATTGTAAAATCAGGTGTGAACCAAAGCTGCACACGCACATCGGCAGCTTCCTGAGAGGATCAGCAACAAACAGAAGCTCCAGTAAACACAAGTACTCGGTTTCCTCTCCCCCCCCAGGTGTGAGGCTTTTCATCTCCTGCTGTGTATTTTGAGGTATTCCATTGTCTGGTCTCTAATATCTGCAGAGAGTCTGCACCTGTGCTATACCACTGTCTTTATGACTGTCTGGAATCCTCTTCTAATTATTCCTGCCTCTTACTCCAATTCATCAGCCGACAGGAAGATGAAGAAGCCGTGAATGTGAGTTCGTTTTTTTAATTAACTTTTTATCGGTAAGCTTCCATCTGTCATCATCCTGTAGGTGTTGCTGTATTTGTATTGTGTGACGTGGCTATTTATCTGTGTGACATGCAACACTCTCTCCATCATATAACTCCATATCCACGATTGTGTGTAACGATGTTTCTTTGGTTGTGTTGATATCCCGACAGTCCTATTGGCTCTCCATCTAATTGCAGAACCCGATTGCTCGTCTGTCCCATCGCCCTCAGCGGCCCGACGCCGCATGGATTCATCACTGAGAAGAAGGGAAAGTGAGCACCATGGCACCGGGCTGTCGGACGGCTGCAGCAAATTATGGTTTTGTGTGCGATGTGGGATATAATTCTCATTTAGGAGAGTGGATCAGTTAACGCTGAACAGAGCTGTGAGAGCAGCTCCTCACGTACTCGACAGGTTGGCCGTGTTGGAGCCACAGTGACCGTCAGGATGCGCTAAGAGGGCGACAGGGTCCTCGTGCTCGCCATCAACATTTATTGGCGCGGTGGTTGAAGAGCGACAAGGAGCTCGTCGTTGTGTAAGTCCTAAAGGTTGTGTCTCGGGCTGTGAATGAAAAAATATATCGCAATAAACTAGAAGGGCGCTCGGAGAAGTCACACCTCCACCGCGGCTGATGCCCCTAAACACAACGTGTAAATCCTGCTGCCAGAGTCAATCAATCAATTAATCATCAGTCATCTGAAGATGTTATTACAATTATCATATATTTCTTTATAATAACAGAATATTGGATATTTGACATTTTTCTTTGTAATTTTAAACATCTTCAGGATAAAGTTGACATTCCAAGATTCAAAAATCCTAATTATTCATTTGATTTTCAACGCTAACTTAATTAGTTCCTCTCACGAGCTGCTTCTACAGACAAATCATTCATCGCTCTCTGATGTTTTTATATTAGATATTTATATCCCGTCTGTTTGGCTGCGGCTCATTATTGGAATCACACGGTGCAGGAGTCTCCTCTCTTGTCTGTTATTAACGTTTCGCTCCCTAATATCCTCCTCGCCATCTTCGCTCTTTCCTGTTGTGCACATGAATAGACGATCAAATTGAAAGTGGATTCTCACTTCATGGTGTCGTTTTCCCAGTATAAAGGCGACGCTGCTGGCTGAATCATCAATCTAGTGTGGAAACACGTGTCAGTGTCAGCGCCCGATGGTCCCATTGTCACGCTTCTGTCTGCCGGATAGCAAGTGGCGTGGCACACTCCTGCCAAATGAAGACTTGGACAGGTAATCCACTTTCCCAGCCATGCATTTCATGCACGCCGCCCCAACTGAGTGCCAGGCGGCGGAAGGATGAGAAGACTTAAAATCTCATTGAGAGTCCATTCCAGGGACGAGGTGTGCGAACCCCCCCCCAGAAAGGATGACCCGTGAAATCAAGGTGCGGAGAACTGTCTCCGCCCGGGCCCGTCCTCATTACGACAACTTGCAAAACAGGTAGAGGAAAAGGTCACAGAGAGAGAGAGAGAGAGAGAGACACTGCAGCACTGAGAGGAGAAGCTCCACCTTGAGGAAGGATACTGGATGCAAGTACGCAGGAAGCACACACGTACAGGAGGGTGTCATCGCCCGTCTGTAATCACAGCGCAGAGGCAGATGAAAAGGATTTGTTTTCGTTTAGTGTCTACATGTACAAAAAGAAAAAAAAGCCATTGTCGAGGCTTCTTAAAAATGCAAATTGCCGGCTTTTGGTTCCGTAACAAAGAATAAACAGGGACAAGTCTCTGTGTCCCCGCCGAGCTGCGACGGACTCTGGGAGACGAGGAAGCTATTTCCTCTTCAAAGCAAATTGAACCGAATTGATTCTGTCCCATCCTTTTGCGAGAGCGCGGCTTCAAAGGGAACGTTTCTCCAAAGCTTTGTAACCAGTGTCATCTTACTGGGGCAAAGCAAATCCCCCTTGTTGTGTGTGTGCGTGTGATCCAGTCCCCAGACAACTCAGAGTTAATTAATTCCTCTATCACACAATTAGTCCGTTCAATCGGATCCTGTGGGCACGTTTGGATTGGGATACGTCCGGTTTCCCACTAAAGCTAATGATTAATCACATTGATTACCCACCGTGTGTTCACAGGAAGAATCCCTCCTCGCTACACACGCAGTTGAATCCCTCCTCGCCTTGATCCCCTGGTTTATTAATGCGACTCGTTATGTAAGTGTATTAAATGTTTATGGTCATTTACACATCAAATGACCCGTACTTATGTATTCATGCAGAGATCTACTCAGTTCAGGACACATGATAAACCGAAGAACGCACAGTAACTCGTCCCTGGATAAGCAGAGAGAATCAAAGGTGGGTCAGTTCTACTGCCAGAAGGAGGGAGATGTTATTTCTCTGGCATGACTCGGCAGGAACTGAACACACTACACATTTTTATACAAATTGCTGCCATACCCTTTTTCGTTTTTGAGCTACAGTTCAAACAGGAATTAGGTTTTTTCTCTTCCATATTCGAGTGAAAGTTCAACACCTTGTTCTGTCGAGCAGGTTTTGGATTCGATGTTTTTATCCACTGCTCCACAGAAGGATGGTTTTAATGGAATCTGTGGCTGCACTTCTATATCTTACAACACATATCAGTAGATTCAAGAACCTGACAGGACAGAAGCAGCACATTGATTCCTCAAAGTATCCATACGTCCGTTAGCCACAGCTTTTGCACGTCTTCTTTATTCCCTGTGAAGCTCTGTGTGAAGAGCAGCCCCTCGTTTAGTTGGGTTTCTCCTGTAGGAGCACTGTGCACACAGCGGTGCTGATGGACCGAAACCCACGAGTCATTGAAAGAACCTATTACGCGACGCATACATGTTCAGTCATGCACATCACCTGCGGCGCGCTGCTTGTGGCCGTCTGAAAGAGGAAGTATTAGTTACTGAAGAGTGATATGGAACTCAGTGCACGTTAATGTCGTGCACTAACAACACACACAGACGTTTCCGGATACACACACATCTGCACAGAACTCTTATTTGGGTTAGTTTTCTGAAATCATCGAGCACTGGAAATAAACCTGAAGCTGATTCCATCAACACAAGTGATGATTCTTAATGGTTTTTAAAATACAGATACAGATGAAATGTGCATACAACAAAGTGCAAGACCACACACACACACACACACACACACACACACACACACACACACTCCCTCCTGCAGCTGTATACACATCTACACTCGCTCTCGTCACCTATTCAGCGTGATGGGTAAAACTGTTTCAGAAGCTGTTGTTTCATTCAGACACGACCCTGTGCATGAAACCCAGCCCCCCCCCCCCCCCCCCCCCCACACACAACACACTCCAAGCAGGCGTCAGTGGCCTTCTGCTAACATCACAACATGAAAGCTCGTCTCTATAGAAGTGGATATAGATATGAAACATATTAACAATGATTCTAAGTTTCAGGTGATTATACACTAATGAAAACATGATTATGAATTATTATATTACATTTCTCCTAATAGATCCCCCCCCCCCCCCCACTGGAACTTGAATTAGCCCAGTGTAGCTTCCCGTGCGGTGTTAGCAACAATCTCTGGTTCATATCAAAGCTTCGAGGCTCAAACACACGTGCACATGATCTGCCTCCATGCAGCGTGTTAACTCACCGCAGAGGGAGACGACCACACGCGGTAAACGAACACAAATGAATAACATCATCTCGTGTGGCGGAGGTGTCTTCCCCGCGTGCACACACATCGATATGCAGCCTCGGAAAACACCGTGTCGCCAGATGCAATGGGCAGCATCCAGCTAATGAACCCCTCAGATGACAATGCATGATGGGAAACAGATGTGCCACAATTGTTCAATTAAACCCCTAGTCCTTTGATTGATTGTGTGTGGGGGGGGGGGGATCCTTGAATATCTCAACATTTTCAGTCATAACTATTTGCAAAGCGAGACCCGGGGAGACGTGCGGAGAGCAGAACGGAGACGAAGGAGGAAAACAAAAAGAATGAAGAGGGTTTTTTCTTAGACAAACAGACAAAGCAGAAACACCACAGCGCCCGAGGGCTGCGTGTAATTCACCGGCTTCTGAAGGCCGCTGCCGACACATTCACTCACCGTGTCCTGCAGAAGCAGATCTCTCCCCCTGCCTGTGGATCACTCGATATCCGCGCCTCGCCCCTCGAACTGAGAGTTTCCCCTCGGCGCTGTAATAAGATGGTGTCTCTGTTGCCACGTCGTCCGTGTTCAGGGTGTTTATCACTGTGAAGTTCTGTTATTCATCCAGATGGCGTCAAGACTAGTAAACCGTATACACTGGGTTTGATTACCGTGCTAATCTTAAAGTGAACCATTCAAATAAAGGATGTATTTTGTAATGTAAAGATGACATGTGGCAATGTTCCTTATTGTAGAAGAAGAAGACAGAGTTATGAAAAAGTGGCTTTTCCCAAAGCAACGTTATGATATGACAGAAACACACGGAAAAAAACTGTGAAATATGGCATATTACTGATGTTTCACTGAATAATCTGCTGGTTAATTATTGTGAACTAACAGCTCGGTCATCTGAGAGGTGTAGTGGTTATTAGTCTAATTAATCTGTCTGGAACTGTGCACCAGGAGGCAGCTCCTCGAGGTTTACATCCTGTTGCAGGCTGTGTGGTGTGGAGGGAAACTTTAATGTTCAAGTTTAATACCTTCACTCTCATATTTCAGGATATATTAAACTTACGTGGTGCTTTTACTGTACTCGACAACATTTGTGTTGAATCAAATTACTGGAAATTGGTTCCTGCCTCGCAATCTTAGGCCAATTTACCTATTCACATTAACATTAGTGTTTCTTTGTTGTTGTGTTTCTGGTGAAACATGTTGACAGATATATTGTGTTGTTGTCGGCTTCACTACACACGAATCTCATGTCCCTGTTGTTGCTGGCTCGCTGTCTGGTGCTGGGCAGATGCTAACAGCAGGAGTATCTGCTGCTCTGAAATCAGCTGCCTACGCCCCGAATAACACCCCCCCTATATATATATAGAGATATATAATAAATAAAATGTGTGCGCAGCGATGGTCACATTGTTTTTAGCATTTAAATGCAGCATAAATTGGCCTAATTATTTACGTAACGGTCGGTACGAGCAAACACTTAACTATTGCTAATTGTTGAGATTTGAGTCGCTGTCGGGATCAGAACATTAATAAGTGCAGCTTGAAACGTTTTATGTTCACTTGATGTTCCACTAGAGCTCCTCCAGCCCCCCCCCCCCCCCATTGTGCTCTCAGCAAAGTGAAGCCCAGTGAAAGTGACCCACTGGTACCCATTAGCCCACACTAGCATGATAGGTAAGCAACAGGTAGCTACAGATTCCTTATATCAGTAACAACAAGCCAACGAAATAACTTGCCTATCTATACTGGAAATTTAAAAAACCTACTTCATCAGTGGATCTATGATTGAGGAGAAGAGTCCAGTCGAAGCTGCAGCTCACTGGCTTGTCAGATTTGAAAAAGATTCTGGAAATTTGCTTTCACTTGAACGCTTCATACGGGACTCTGACATTTCACGGCGTAAATATGGGAATGATGCACACACAGACACAGACACACACACACACGTGCATGAGCATGTGCAGCAAGACCTGCTACCAAAGCAAAGAACCTTGGACCACAACACGTACACAGAGGAAGTGTGACTGAACTCTAGATGCCATTACTGCCCTTACACCTTTACATACGAAAATAGATATTTGCTGCTGTATTGATGTATACAATATCATGCATGTAACCTTTAAAGGCCAAATACTGGAAACTCAGCAGAGTGGAAACTCCAGGGGGTCTTATTTCGCCCTGGGCCTTCCTTGCAGGTGATTACACCCTAATTACTAATACATTGTTATTTCTGTGTGTTTCCAAAAGGTTTCTGTGTCTACAGGTTCTATTTAATAGTTTTTTGGAGGATGTCGTCCATCGGCCCAGACGACACACGGAGCTTCTCCCTCCTCCTCTCCCTCTTCCTTACATTAATGTCTCATCACTACATGCTCCTGACTCGACTTCTTCCCCCGGAGACCTTGTGCTTTATCGCTGCAGATTCCAGAACCTGCTGCAGCGGCCACATTGTGGACCTTGGTGGAAGCTGACGGTGAATTCTGATCGCAACTATAGATTGATTAGATACACAATACGCTCACACACATTTACTACTATTACTGACCATGCCTCTATAATAACTGTCACACTGCTCCCTTCGTATCTGTCTGACATCGATACTCCTCATCATTTATGTTGTCTTTGTCATGAATGTTGTAAATATTGTTATTTGGTTGATGTGCTGTCGGTTCTGGGAGAGAGATCCTTCACATGCGACTCTCTGAGGTTTATTTGGTAGGTTCTCCTCACTCCGGAGGTTTGAGGGCTGTCACTCAAATTGTGATTTGTGACTATGAGCTATACAAATAAAATCTGGGTTGAAGGGATAAATGCGCCGGTATTTGATCTTGTTGCACGTGCTGTATGTATGGTCAGTGTATGTGCGTGTGAGGTTTGTGCATGTGAAGGTATTTAAAAAGAGCCTGGGCTGTGGTGGGACCTGTGGCACAGACACGGACCTCGTCATACCTGGAGGTTTTTTTTTTTTTTACTATCCTCCGGCACCCCATTCAGAAATCGGTCGCCCCTGGTTACCCCATCACCACCGGTCGCTTTGCGCACAAGCCTCCACACATCGCGCCGTGCGCCGCGCGACGCACGGGCAGTGGCTGCTGCTGTCAGATGCGGTTGCGCGCTTCACACCGAACAAAGAGCGACAACAAGGAGCATCAGAAGCTGCAGAGGACCAGGAGGAGCGCGCCGTGTTCCTCCCTGCGCTGCCGCGTGTCGCTGGGATAGAAGGATAGTGTCGCCGTCCCAAGATGAACCAAACCGCCAGCGTGTCGCATCAGGTCAAGTGCCAGTCCACCAAGACCATCAAGGTAGGGTTCGGTCGACTCCCTCCCGCTGTGAGGAACTTATCCATGTTTTCTGTGACTGAATCTGTGTCGGCGGCGTCTGAAGCAGCATCCAAACTTCGCTGTGAGCTTTGGTGCACGGGTATGCGCATTGACGCGCGGCGCGTTGGAGACGGTCTGTGGACGGTCACAGCCTCAGCCCCCTGTGGTGGTTGGAAGTTACAGCTCCCGTGTGAAGCGGATTCGTTTCGACATGACAGGTTAACGAGGAGCCCGAGTCCGGCTCCTGAAGGTCCAGTGCAGATGTGCTGGATGATGGATGAGGAGGCACAAACTGGCGCAGTGGCCAGATTTCATTCACATCACGTCGTTCTCCCCGTTATTATAACGTGCGTGTGCGTGTGTGTGTGGGCTGAGCAGGAAACTATAGAGTCTCTCTTCCATCACAGCTCTGACTGGTGTCCGTGTGCCTCCTCCGTGTGCTTAATGGTTCGGGATCGTATGTGAAACCCTGCACCCATCACACACCAGTAAGGCTGCCTGCGTGCTTTTGATGGCGCATCACTTTGCTCAACTTTGCCATGAGATCATCCCGATTCCCAACCTGTTGTCACAATGAATGCATGGCGTTAAACACGAGCGGCGTGTGTGCGCGTGTACGTTCAGTGCGTGTGAACAGGTGAGCGGACAGGTGATGGATTTGAAACCATCGCTTTTTTGTCTCAGTCACGACCGAGAAACGTCCAATGCAACATCCGCATTGTACTTCATATAGTGCACCTAAACCTGGGAGGAGGGAGTGTGGGTGTGTGTGTGTGTGTGTGTGTGTGTGTGTGTGTGTGTGTGTGTGTGTGTGTGTGTGTGTGTGTGCTTCTAATGCAGTGTGTGCGTGTGTGTGCGTGCATATGAGTCCACGCACACCCTCTCTCTTTGTGTGTGTGTGTGTGTGTGTGTGTGTGTGTGTGGTGACTCAACAGTGGGATCGATTCTGCTTCGCATCACTTTTCAACCTCGATGTCCCACCAGAGAAATTCAGCTTGGGGGCAAATGCATCGATCCCCCCCCCCCCCCCCCCACACACACACCCCCACACCCCCCACATATCCCAGAGGCGAGCAATTCTGGAACACAAGGCTGAATTTATTACTGGAGTTTGACTTGGGATGAAAGATGAGGGGAAAATATGAAATTGGTTCATAGGATCCGTGATGTTTTTAGTTTTTTATGTTCTTGGTAGAATGAGAAACTGCTGCTCTGCTGGGTCCAGTGGCTGAGGAGGCGTCACTGGTCCTGATGCTGGGTCCAGTGGCTGAGGAGGCGTCACTGGTCCTGATGCTGGGTCCAGTGGCTGAGGAGCCGTCACTGGTCCTGATGCTGGGTCCAGTGGCTGAGGAGCCGTCACTGGTCCTGATGCTGGGTCCAGTGGCTGAGGAGCCGTCACTGGTCCTGATGCTGGGTCCAGTGGCTGAGGAGGCGTCACTGGTCCTGATGCTGGGTCCAGTGGCTGAGGAACCGTCACTGGTCCTGATGCTGGGTCCAGTGGCTGAGGAGGAGTCACTGGTCTTGATGCTGGGTCCAGTGGCTGAGGAGGTGTCACTGGTCCTGATGCTGGGTCCAGTGGCTGAGGAGCCGCCACTGGTCCTGATGCTGGGTCCAGTGGCTGAGGAGCCGTCGTCACTGGTCCTGATGCTGGGTCCAGTGGCTGAGGAGCCGTCACTGGTCCTGATGCTGGGTCCAATGGCTGAGGAGCCGTCACTGGTCCTGATGCTGGGTCCAGTGGCTGAGGAGCCGTCACTGGTCCTGATGCTGGGTCCAGTGGCTGAGGAGGCGTCACTGGTCCTGATGCTGGGTCCAGTGGCTGAGGAGCCGTCGTCACTGGTCCTGATGCTGGGTCCAGTGGCTGAGGAGGCGTCACTGGTCCTGATGCTGGGTCCAGTGGCTGAGGAGCCGTCGTCACTGGTCCTGATGCTGGGTCCAGTGGCTGAGGAGGCGTCACTGGTCCTGATGCTGGGTCCAGTGGCTGAGGAGCCGTCGTCACTGGTCCTGATGCTGGGTCCAGTGGCTGAGGAGCCGTCACTGGTCCTGATGCTGGGTCCAGTGGCTGAGGAGGCATCACTGGTCCTGATGCTGGGTCCAGTGGCTGAGGAGCCGTCACTGGTCCTGATGCTGGGTCCAGTGGCTGAGGAGCCGTCACTGGTCCTGATGCTGGGTCCAGTGGCTGAGGAGGCGTCACTGGTCCTGATGCTGGGTCCAGTGGCTGAGGAGCCGTCACTGGTCCTGATGCTGGGTCCAGTGCTGGGTCCCTCTCTGGACCCCCTGCAGCTCCAGGCAGCTCTTCCTCTGTCTTCTGTCTTCGTGCTGCTGATGTTGCTCAACGTTCGCTCGATGCTGGTTTTCACCAACCGCCCATTTGAGCCACAAACTCGGATGCTCGTAAAAAAAAAGGCATAAAAAGCCGCGGTGCTTGTGTTCTGAAACGAGCTGCTTTGATTTAGAGCCTCTGTTGGAACCTGGAGTGTAAAGTCTGCAGACGTCTGAATGCATCGACTGTTTTGAGCCTTGAGTGTTGCACGGATTCTAAATCACAAGAGAGCAGGACACACTCACTGGAGCCTAAACGTGTGAAGGCAGCGCCACAGGCAGCAAATCTGAACAGAGCTCGAGTCCGTTGCAGAAGTCGACGATGGGCTTTGTGCAGGTTTCTGGTTCTGAACAGTCCGAACAGACCCAACATGTAATATTGTGAACATTCATAAAGCTTTTATACGTTTGGCTCATAGTTTACGTCAGAATATAAAAAGCCGAACGAGCGGGCAAACTGTGAGCAGTCATTTCCAACAATACCAGTAGAAAATACTGTTTTGACTGCAGTACATTATGGGATGCATCCAGCTCAGAGCTCTATGATGAACATCAACATCATTGGCAGGTTTGTAATTATCTGTTTTTCACTTTCAGCTCATGTTTCGATGGAAAAAGACAAAAACCACCAGGAACCCATGAAGCTCTGATTGATTTAAATGATAATTCTGTTTTATTTGATGCTTTTACGTAGATTAGGACATTATAGATTCATTAATGTGATTTGTGAACGCTGGCGTGTTGCTCCGTGACGGTGGAAGAAGCAGGGTCGGCCTGATGAGCAGGCAGATTGTAAACAAGCCAAAGATTTTGCCATATATTTGATTTAGTGATTTGACCCAAAATACAAAAACAAAGTCAAGGTTGAAGCAGGAAGATGCTCTGAAAACTCTCACGGATGTTTTGCATTATCCAGTATTGTTGCTGCTGCATTCCCTGATGTGGGCTTTTATGTTATTGTACTATTAAGGGTGACCATGGGGGGGGGGGGGGCATCTGCCTCCACTGGCTGGGGGGGAGAGGAGAGGGGGGGGGGGGGGACCAGGAACAGCACCAGTCAGACTGGTTGTCATAATTAAAATGATATAACACTTATATAACAGCAGCAATGAAATCAGCGCCAGGTAATAGTCGTAGTAATGATTAGAATAATAATGCTGATAATGAATAATAAGGTATTAGTAGTTATGATAACAGTAGTTACAGTAGTGGCGTCAGATCTGGATCCTGCAGACCTGGAGTCAGACCTGGAGGCAGAATGAGGGAGAGAGATGAAAAGCACCACCTCTGTCAAACTGATCCCAGTCCACTCGAAACCAGCACCAAGACACAAACACAGAATATTGAATGTGAACGAACGGCTGCAGCTTTGGCAGAAAGCAGTGACTTGATGCTTCTTGTGCGGAGAAGCCGACGGAGGAAACGTGTTTTCGGGGCCTTTGAGCGAGACAAAGGAAACAGAGGATCACATAATGGATATAAATGTGAATAACTGTTGTCGGTCAGAAGGTCCCGAGACTCCATTGATTTTCCTTTTTGTAAGAGCGTCGAGAAAACATGCACACGGTCGTCCATCATGTTGGCTTTTATTTTATTTTGTAATATCGTCGTCTGTGAGCTACAGATTGTGTCTCTGCACTTCGTGGTGCATCACCCGGTTGGAAGCTCGTGCTCGGCAGCTAATTAAACCACGTCACTAAGAGGGAGTTTTACCAAGTTTCCAGACTAATGCCTTTTATTCGATCCCGTTAAAACCTTGGTTCCTGCGAGACCGAGGACTTGAGGACTCGTCGGTTTGATTTGAAGTCTGTCAAAGTGACAAGGACAGGCGTCTGGGAGATGGTGAATAAAACAGGGACGATCAATGGAGGTAATTAGAAAAGACAGACGACTTGTTTTAGCGTCCAAGGAGAAAAGGCAGCAGGGGCAGAAATGACAGGACTGAAATCTGATATCGCACAAGGGGCTGGAGAGAGGTTTGTTTCTCACTGTTCATCACATGCAGCACATGTGTCGACATGCGTGTTGAAGAGGCCGAGGAGGAAGTGAACAGACGTGGTTTCCCAGGTAACATTAAATAATCCGTATTCTCTTTCTCAGCTTCATGTTCTGACACATGCGGACGCCTGGATACATATTCTGAGCAAACACCATAAACAGACAGGATTCTTTGCTGAGCCAAAATGGTTTCGGGGATCTTTGCTTTCCGTGGCAGTGACAATACACAGAGCTTGAATTCTTTGAGAGTATTCGACCTGGTGCTCTGCTGCTTAGAGGGCTGCCGTGGGCTGAACCCCCCGACGGTTTTGCAGGAGTGTTTACTTACCGCAGGACTTCTTTCTGAGTCTCTGTGTGCAGCACTGTTGTACCTGTAGTCTCACTTCGAGGTAAAGACGAGCCAGGTCGGATGCAGGGCTGCTCGATGCATTCACAGCAGTTACAACTGTGGAGCATCTACTACAGATGCACACATGCCTTCAAAACGTGTTTCAGAAATCTGTGAAACAGGCAGGGATCACGGTCGGGATTAAAAACACCCAAACTCCTCTGTGTTTTACAAAAAAAACCCGCTAATCTCTTCATGTCTGACCCTTGTCGTCTCGCGCCGGGGTCTTAACGTCTGTGTTATCCTCTTAAATGCCCCCTCTTCACATTGTGGCTGTGTCCTTACGCCACGAGCCAAGATAAGAAATCCAATTAGGACGGGGCACCAGATTTGTCGTGGGCCTTTGCTGCTGCGGTCGAGCGGCGTTTAACAAGGCTGGCGGCGACAGCTGGAGGGCCGGTGTCGTCGGCGGGTCCCCGCGAGTGTCGGGTCCACCCACATGCAGATTTCAGCTATGAAGTGGGATCGTCGAGGAAGCAGGGAGCTGTGTCTGCGCTCCTCTCCTGGCGGGCACATCAGTGACGGGAGCACGGGGGTTGTGTTAGAGAACGTGCTGCACTTCCCCAAGCTGTGCTGTAACACCGTGGATTTACACCGACGCTGCACCGCGAGCATCTCAACAGGGGAGTTTGGTGAAAGTGACACTCGGTGATTTATGTAAGTGCAAAGGACTGAGTCGGTTTTTTTTTTTAAATACCAATTTTAGGATCCTGTTTCATGATGACAAGATGAAATACCTCTGAGTGCGAGCGTACCACTGGATCCACCACCCACTCGCTCTCAGACACTTATAGTCACATCAGTTCTCCAGTGACAAAAAGCAGGGAACTGAAAATGAAAGCGACATGAAGTCTTAGAAACAGTTGGCAAAACTGTGTCTTTCATAAAAACCAGACGTCCTGCCACTTGAAATCCGTCTCGAGTCCAGTTTCTGTGGTGGGAATTCAAAAATATTGTTCTGGTATTTAGAAATCCGAGCATTCTCACCTGCAGTGTTTCCTATAGGCTACATTGATTTATCTGCGGAGGCCCCTCCACAATATCAACATTGGCCGCCACATATTGATTTTCTATATTTTACAAATGGGTAAAACTTTACATTACCGCAGAGCCGTGCACGGAGCATTGATTCTTTATCTCCCTCTCTTTCACAAACACATCGACAACGTGCCGTCTCTGTTCACACTGAAGGATCGCAGCTGTTGGCGTAGTTGCTTGAAAATTGTTTCTCTTCAAAATGATTTTTTTCGGGGGCATTTTCATGTCTTTATTTTATAGCAGAGTGAAGAACAGAAGGGAAACAAGGACAGGGAGAAGGGGACTGACTCGTCCTGAGGTGGGAGCCCGACCAGTGGGATTGTTTTTGAATTATTAGTTCATATTTACATGCCTCAACCAGCCTGTGATGGCAGGTGCACATGCAAAGGCCATATTTCCACACTTGAAACATCCCTACATTTGTGCACACAGGACCTTAATCAGTCGTTTGTATATTCATGTTTCGTGGATCATCACGGTTGGTTATTACACGAGGTTGAAGATATTTCAAAATTTCAAACCCCCGGTTTACGGACCTTTAGTTACAAAGTGCTTTCAAAATAAAGGCTTTAATCTAAGTAAATTAACTGCCTGATTGATTGGCCTGTTATTTCATTAATTAATTATGCCTAATATGGTAATTATCATTTCTACTTCACCGCACAGGAAACAGTGTATTATGGTCGGTAGTAATAATAAACACCGGTTTATGAAAAGCAGATGGTGTGTTGCATGTTTTCGTTGTTCACACACGTGGCACACATCTCATTAGTGAAAATAGTTTCACATTATGTCAACGAGTTGTTTACTTTTTGAAGTTCTTCTTGAAGCCAATATTTATCGATTGCAAATTGAGTTAAAGCAAAGTTTAGACACCAAACGGTTGCTAAACGATTTCCTCTGTCGTTCATCGGCTCAGCGAGCAAACATCCACTGGAGCGTCCGTCACGCAGTCAATGGAAACCACCTCAGACTACAGCTGGTTCTGGGTCTGTGGATGTATTCGGCTTCTATGCACTGATCAGAGACACGTTCTCACGTCGCTGCTGCAGTGACAGATTCCACAGATAAGTAATGAGGACACTGCTGATGGAGACTAAGCCGTAATCAACCTCTGTCACGAGGCAAGTCTTGGATTTTAATTTCTGCCGTCACGTCGACATCTGAAGCATCAGTGAGGTTTAATGTGAAGCTCCTCCTCTTTAAAAGTGCGTGTCTAAAATGTGAATGGAATTGAACCAAAGACAAAAATGACCAACATCTGAAATGCCAGGAGAGAGGCGAGCGAAATATACAAAGACAAAGCATCACAACATATTGAAAACAAGGATTCAGGGGGATGCACAGCTGCTCCTCCATCTTTAAAAGCGCGTGTCTAAAACGTGAAACGCCAACAGAGACGGCGTGTTCCCGAGTTGAAGCGCTGCTCGGGTCCTGTTTGATGTCTGACGCGTCGAGAGACAGAAGAATATCAAATGATAAAGAATTCTCTTCAAGATAGCGTTTTCCTTTGAGTCTGGATAAACAAAATACACAATTCAAAAACATTTTCACTTTTCGTTTTGTGTTTGAAATTGTACAATATGTACGGAGCGGGGCGCGCTCAGCTTCGCCTTTTATCCGAGCCTTTTTCCAATCCCTGGCAGGAAGACGAGTATTGTTTCCAATCTCTGGGCCGGCGCACGCCACCGATAGCTCTCGTCTCCGCGAGTCAGCACCCGGGACGCTCCACAACTCATCCGGCAGGTTATTGAACCTGTGAGGCGTTCCCCTGTTCGGGAAGATCTATCACATAAACAGTCTTTAAAAAGTGCTCGGGACCGGCTGGCTCCGGGTGTAATAGATTGCTGGAATCAGTCTCGTAAAAATGATTGCGTTTGGCTCTTGAGTCAGCGAGTCTATAAATTATAGAGCTCTGCCAGCTGATCTCAATATATCCTCCCCTCCGAGCACATCTCTCATTCCCGAGTCCCACCGAGGAGCGTGTGATAGATGTGCCGCTAATTTGTTTTGCGGCTGAGACATATGTATCTGCCACTCATTTGAATAAGAGCGCTTTCGCTCGAGAAGGCTTATTTGTCCCTGTAAAGAAAAAGTAAAATGATAGAACCTGTCGTTTTTTCATCTTACATTTGGGTTCTGTAGAGTCCTCACTGCTGCTTTAAGGACTTCCCTCTTGAAGACGTGAAGTAGCTTCTCCTGAGAACATAATGGATCTCAGTGGTTATTGAGAAAACAAGTTACAGACCAGAGACTCATCATAGACTCATCATAGACTCAAACATTGAATGAAAAAGTGAAAAAGCAAATTGCGGGATGGTGGTTCAGTTTGATTCATTTAAATAAAACGATGACGCGTAAAGACGTCACACTCGTCGCAGCCTCATGAATGTCATATCTCAGTTATGCCTCAAATTTGGCAGAACCAGTGGTAAAAGATCAAATACCATTGTGCCTCTAATCGGATTAAGTGATATCCAAAAGGGTCAAAGGTCAATTTCACCGTGGCGACGTCGTAATGTTCTCATCTTTTCCTTGAATTCCTTCAACATCTTCACGAGCTGGTTTCTAATTTGACCGAGAACGAACCGAACCAAACAGAAAGTGTTCTCAGCGGACACACACACACACACACACACACACACACACACACACACACACACACACACACACACACACACACACACACCACACACAACACAGCGCTGCTGCTCCACCTTTTCTCTCATCAAATCCATCGTATCACACAGGAAATCCAACATTTCACCTGAGCAGTGACAGAGTGAGGAGCAGCGTAATGAACACAGCTGTGGGTTTCACACAGGCAGGGGGGGGGGGGGGGGGGTGTCATGGTCCAGGAGGTTTGTGGCAGCAGTGAGTTTTTCAGACTGTGGGCACGACCCAAAGTTTATATAGATTAAAAGTTATATATCGTAGGGATAATATCATCATGACATCTCAGTGTCAGATCATTCATTCATTCTTATGTCGTAATGCATTAACCCGTGAGCTGGTAGAGCGGTCGTCCTCTAAGCAGAAGCTCGGCGGTTCGATCTCAGTCTCCCCAGCTGCGTGCCGACGTGTCCTTGGGCAAGATACCGAACGAAAAAGAAAACAGGCTCTGAGATCCAAACTCGCTGCTGTAGAAAGGTCGAAAGGACTTCCGAGGTAAAGCAGAATAAGTTGAGCCAGAGGAGAGAAACCCAACATCTGTCACTGCAGGTGAAACGGGCTGGTGTGAGTCCACCGGGTCACGCTGGCTTTCCACCGACTGTCTCCTGGCAGTAAGAGACATTTATAAAAGGTTTAATTCAGAAAGTTAGCGTAGGCCTAAAAGGCACGCTTTGACATTTAGTTTGAGTTTGCCTTTCTTCTTTACTGGGCTCAGTCTGGAAAGTGTTTCTTTTTTTCCCCCCCTTCGATCTATGTATTAAAAAAAGATGATACTGAGACGGTAACTCTCAAATGTCGAGTTGTCCCCGCAGCCCTCACGGTTGTCACTGAAACATCCGTCTCATCCATGAGCCCCACGGTCTCCTACTGGAACTATAAATCTGTGATCGCCCTGAGAACTCCTGCAGAGAGGAGTCGGGGTGACTCGTCCAACGAGAGACGGGTCCATGTCTGGTTCCGGCGCCGAACCCAACCTGTGTTGCATTAGTAATATAAGCAAACGTGACAATGGGATTAACATAATATTATGTTTGTCCATAAAGGGACTTAACGGAGCCACTGGTGCCTAACGAGCCGAGCACACGTTACTGAGGAGGAGAGAAGCACAACCCTCCCCCCCCCCCACCGCTGACTGCTCTGCGGATTCAAGGTTTATGAATATTGAAGGTATCCAGGGGCCAAATCGCACCAAATTCAAAACTGCACTTTCTCTGGCCAGTAAGAATACACGTGCCAAGTGGGAAGTCGGTAAGATGAACGGGTTCTGAGATAATCGTTACACATGCAGACAGATTCTGGAATCAGTAGATAAACCATCTCGTTTTATTCTGGAACTCACAAGACATTATTTTCTTTAAAATGACAAATGCAAATGAAAGGCACAAGCTCCTGGGACAGGCGCTTGTTATATGTACAATTTAATTTTGCAATCTTTTAAAAAAAGGTGAGAACAGGGCTTCAGTAATAACCCGTGAGACCCCTTATCTCTGCAGATGCTTATTATAAACCTCTGATGAGTTCTGCTTCTCCATCTCAAGAAAGATGAAATTAATAAATACTATTCAACAAGTGTAAGTGGGCGAAAGAAGATGAAAATCACACTATCTTTGCACCTCCTGCTCTACACCAGTATGAACACTGGGCCCATTGTCTGGTCTCACACTGAGAGGAAAGGCAACTCATCGAAAAACCACAGACACCTTTTGTTTTAACACATTAACTTTGGAATTTTGGAAATATTTCAGAAGCCTCAGACTAGATTAAACTGTTGCTCGGATGAATTCAATAATCCTTAAATAACATTTTTGAATCAGCCACAGTTATTAAGTCATTACTTCTCATTAACACTGATGATTATTGATGTTTTTAAATGGGAAAACTCCTGACCTCCCATCGACGGGACTGGAAGTGAGAGGCTGCCGGGTAACACAGAACAGATAACCTGCAGGGGGGGGGGGGGGGGGGCTGTGTGTGTGTGTGTGTGGGGGGGGGGGGGGGGGGGGGGGCTGTGGGAGGCGGCTCCTTCCTTGGAAACAACAGATTTGATCTGTCGGCTGCAGCCACCGTCGGCCGAGCACTTAATCTTTGAGCAGAATAGGAAATGACATGTGCTGCTGTTCTGGCCACAACAACGGGAGGAAGTGCGGCTGATTGAAGACGTCTTCAGACAGACTTCTTTTGCTCGGGAAGTTTCTGATCTCGGTGATTGACCCTGAAGCGTGGAAGTGGTTGACGTGATGGGAGCAAGGAAAGGAGCCTCGGTGCTTCCTTTGTCATCTCCTTTCAGCAAAAGGAAACACCAGACCCTCCTTTGGAGAGGAAAGGAGGTGATGCCGATCCAAAATGGCTCCCACCAGCAACTTCTAAACGACACATCCTTGTAGTTTCACCACAGTAGATCGATGTACATTATTAATATTTAATCCTAACCCACCAGGTGTTTAGTTGTCTCCCCCTCTGGATGATTGATGGTTAAGTGTTTTCTTCTGTACGAAATGAAAAACACAACTTGAACTGCGGACACACAGCGTTCGAGTCTGCGAGTGTAGATTCACGCTGCCGTTGTCTTTTCCCTGAAGAGTCTCCTTGGCCTCCTCGCGTTTCCCATCGAGGTCAAACACAAGTGGTTCCGAGCTGAGATTCTTTTGACTGTTTGTCAGATAAATCCTTCAGGATGAGGCGTGTTGTGTTGTTCATCCCTGCATGTTGGCGTGTGTTTCTCTCTTTCGTCATCGGGCGGAGGAGCAGGGCGTCGATCGGTGCAGCAGCACGAGAGGAACATGTGAGAACCCGGCCAATTAACAGCAGGTTTGAAATCTACCGCTCTGCCTGAAGCGCACCAAATGATAATATCTTTCAATCCGTCATCTCTTAACGAGAATCTGCTGAATCAGCCACAGGTCGTGTGAGGGACAGTAACCGGATGAACGTCCGACCTGAAGAGTTAAACTGAAGCCCTTCTCCAGGTCTTTCACCTCGGCTTCAGTTTCCTAACCCACGAACACAGAGCGGCTCTCGCTCGGCTGCGAGGCACCTGCACGTGGAATGGATGTGAGCATGTTGCAGCCCCTGACTGGATATTCACTGAATAAAACAGGCTGGACTGTGAAATGAATGCATTCCTCATCGCCTCTGCTGTGGCCCTGAGGCCGCCAGAGAACTCTGCAGCGAGAGAGGGGGGAGAGAGCGGAGTTATTGCTTAAGTGTGTTATGTGTGCGCTCGGTGTATTTGTATGTAGAAAGTGTTGTACCGAGGAGGAAGCTCATTCCGGTGACACAGCGGGGGGGAGGGAGGGGGGGGGAGGGGGGGAGACGTGTCAAAACATTCATGAACGGCTGTATCGTTCCTCCGTGTGGTGACAGAGCTGCAATAATAGGAGCAGCACATAATGAGAACACACACACGCACACACACAGACACACACACACACACACACACACACACACACACACACACACACACACACACACACACACACACACACACACACACACACACAGCCTGGAGAGAGAGAGAGAGAGAGAGGCGCTGGCTCCTCTCGGGGAATTGGACCAGGAGCTGGACACAACCAGTTGGACGGGATTCAGTCCCTTTGTCTTTTCTCTTTTCTGGTGTTTGTACCTGGACATAAATTAACAAGCACTTTTTTTTCTAACGGTATTTTTTGGGGGGAGTTCAATACAAATCAAGTCTGCACCGGTACCTGCTGCCTGCGGGAAGCAGCCGCACGCCTGCAACCTCAGACGACAAAACTAACTTTTGCTAACTTATAAAAAGCATATCCAGCCTTAACTTGTATCACAAACTCACTGGAGTAGTGTGTGACTTGTTAGTGTTCTTTAAGCAGTGCAGGCTGGATCAGCTTTGTCCTCTGGGCCTCCTGAACAAGGCCAAAGAGACTGAACGGGAGATTTGTGGAGCTTCTAAGTTCGTGATTTATTATCCTCACCACGTTAGTCTTCGAGGTGCGTGTGTCAGACAGGAGGGGGAATTTGATCTGGTGGCTCTTGATCGTTTCAGATCTCTCAGCTTCTTCTTTGTTGCTTCGCTCTATTTAATTAAACAGTATCTGTAAGAAACTGTGGTGTAATCGTCACGTTAGAGTCGAAGACACTGAACATTAACAGTGGAAGTCGTTAGTGTCTATTCCAGACTAGATAATCGCTCCGTCGTCAAGCTCAGACAAGACAATCAATCAAAAAAAAGCCAAACCCCGTTCACGCTGCGACGGGATTTAATGGCGGTAATAATCCGCAGCGGCACGCAGCCTGACAGGTGATGCAATTTCCCGGGGCCTTGGTTTTTTCTTATAATCTGGCAGAATAGGATGTGAAGCTCTTCGGTTGTGCTTTAATCTCAATGGACGGACAACAATCCCTTCAGCAAACTTGATATGACGCGGTGCTCAGCAAATGACTGACTTGGAAAGAGATTATTCTGAACGCCGAGGATGGTTTGTGTCAGCGTGCGGCTGCCGGAGGTTTCGGGGGGGCTGACAGGGACACGGCGCTGGCGGCTCATTGGTATTCTGGCGCCGCGCCGCCCGTCCTGCTTTACTATAGAATCCATAGACTTTGTGACAAAGTTGATGAAGCGTGAATCTTGGTCGTAGCGCCAGAGCAGAGACAATGGAAATGAAAGCATTCAATGAAACAGAAAAGGAAACGTCTGTAAGGACATTAAGTATTGTGCACAGCACACACACACACACACACACAGACACACACGCACACACACACGCACACACACGCACACATTTCACCACTGTGCTTCAGTGCTAAACATTAGTGTCTGATCCTAACACCCGCTGAGCTCTGCTGAACATCAGTAAAACCTTTATGTGATGTGAGATATGCAATGTATTTTAGAAGTCTATATCTATCTTTCTCCACACACACACACACACACACACACACACACACACACACACACACACACACACACTGTATTTATATAGCGCTTTTCTAGTCTCGATGACACTCACAGTGATATACAGTACAGGTTTTTTGCCATTCACCAACATTCATACAGTGCAGGGCGCTTCTATATTATTTTATTGTATTATTAATAATATACATCCATATGCTATATGTGAATAGTGAATGTCCCTGGTGTGCGGATCAATAAAGTTCTATCTTATCTATATTTGGTTCATATTTCCACTCTACCCCCTCAGCCACAGCCACCCATATATATATATATATTTGTACGAATATTGAAAACTGCTTAGGGGCCGCCAGTGTGTTTGTAAAGATAATCCTTTTTTTATTTTTTTTAAATCAATCAATCTGCAAGAACGATGCTGGACATTTAACTTGGGGAATACACAGAGATGATAGTGTAATGATTAAATGTCTGTGGTGGGAAGCTGTGCCCCGTCTCCCTCAATCCATAATTAAAGCATCTGAAGAAGGGGAAAGAATAGTGATTATTCATGGGGAGTTTATGGCACATTATTGTTATACTCTCTTCATCTTGTGGCCCCGATGCTACATGTGACCCCGGAGGAACCTGGAGGAACCCGGAGGAACCTGGAGGAACCGAGGAACCCGGAGGAACCTGGAGGAACCTGAACAGCTCGTGGGTGGTGCTCTGTGCTGCAGCTGCATCAGGGACACAGCTGCTCAGAGACCAACAACAACATGCACTACATCAAGGCCATTTACAGGAAAAGACTTTTACACAATTAGAGAGACACACAATTCCCACAATGAGCCCACACCTTGGTGACGGTGGAGAGAGAGAGAAACTCTTTTCACAGTCACAGACTCGATGTGGGCGACCGTCTGTGGGAACGTGTAAAGAATTCTAAAGATCTCAGTCTCTGCTTCATCAGATCTTGACCATTCCTTTTTTTTACTGCAGTGATGAAGAACAACACCGCATCACTGTAGGAGCCTTACTGTATGTAAACAGGCTCCACCCCCCCACCCCCCCCCCCCGCCCCCACAGTACTCTGAGCTGTATGGATAACGAGTGTGTCTGTGTTCTGTTCCCTGATTATGGAAAGAATGAAAACATTTATCATTTTATTCATGTCCCTGGTGACTGAATGTCCCACACAGAAGCATAAAGGAAGATAACCCTATTTCTTTATACCCCCCCCCCGGGCGGTGAAGACATCTGTAGTTATGGTAGGTAGCTGGAAATCAGTGCCTTATATAAATTATGAGTAACAACGTCAACCGATTCACTTCAAGTAGAAAGTCCCCGGCGCCGACTCCTCTCTGGTCATTGTGCGGTTCTGTGTGACTCAGCCTCACCCACACGTTTACACCCGGTCGAATCCCTGTGGCCAAACCTCACACTCTCTGCAGAGACCCCCCCCCCCCCCCCCGCCTGCAACTTCGAGATTTACAGTTGCCAAGGCTTTGACTTATTTATTAATATTTCCCTCCAGATAGCTGATTGTAAACCAAAAACACGAGGGGGGAGGGGAGGAGGAGGAGGAGGAGGAGGGAAGCAGCTTGATAAATGGCGAGTGGAGAAAAAGCGGACACCTGATCGGCCTCGGCAGCGGCTGAGAGACGGATATTGGCCAGCAAAATAAAAATAACGCCTCCCTGAGCTCAGATATCACCTCAATCTGTCTCGTGGAGGAGTGAGAAGAGAAGAAAGGAACTTCAGGCCGATTCCTCTCAGCAGCGTTCTGTTGTCGCTGCCGCCGGGGGCCAACAGTCAATATGGAAACCAGCCAGGGATTTAAATTGTTTGCCCACGTTTTGCTAATAAGCTTGGGAAATTTGAAGATAGGGGAGCTAATACGTGTGTTGAATTCCTCCCAGCCTGAGCGGAGACAGCAAACGGATACAGTAAATGGGAGGGGGGGACTGCGAGGAACAGCCGCTTCGTGCTGTGCTCGTGTAAAAAAGAAATCCATCCGTCCTCCTCCTGAGTCGTGTCCCCTCCAAAGCCCCCGTTCTGTCCTTCAATCACGGGGCTGCTGCTTAATTTATTTGTTGTTGTTGTGAGCTGCACAGATAAAGAACCGTGAAGCTGGCGGCCGCACACAATGAGAAGACCTTCACTGACGATGGCTCCTTTCAGACGGGGATAAATACAAAGCGGCAGGATGCTCGGTGCGTCGTGTCTCCAGGCCCGACTCATTAGACGGAGCTGAAGTTGTAAACAGAGGGGTTGAACAAGCAGCCGGCTCGTGCACTCCCTCCTGCCGGCCAGCAGAAGTCAGCATTGTTCTACACAAGAGGTTGGTGCGGCCCCATGGAGACAGTACCGCCCTCACTTATTGTCTTATAGGCTGGTTATTACACATTCTTACTTTATACACATTCATACTCCACGAATCCTCAGCTCTCTTGTTAGTGTGACCTCATTGTTCAGGTATTAAATTGGTTTCTCTTCTGCTCTGCGGCTGTTTGTGACATTATTGGTGATATGATGCAAATGATCCTTTTAAAAAGGTGTGATTTAAAGATAGTGAAACAAGATGTGTGTTCCATGTGAAAGAAGAAACATTTTTTGTTTCTTATGAATAAAAAGTGTTTTCATAGGCGATAAATCAAACCAGATTTGTGTCCAGTACACTGAGGGGGGTTTTGCTGCTGTAGCCTTCCTTGTCTGTCTTTCTAATATTGGCTGATATTAGCAAATATTAGGGGCATTTTAAATCAGTTGACTAATATTATGGATTCACTTTGCTGAGTGCTCTGCTCCCCTGTACCATTTGTCCACAGTTGCAAGGTGTTAAGCAAAAGTCAGACACTAAATTATCGTATTTAAATGAACACAATCAGAGTCCAAGGGGGTTCTGGTTAGTTTTATCTCACATTTTTCCCATATGACCAAAATGATATGCACACTTGTTATCTCTCTCTCTGCTCTCGTGCATATTCCCACATGTGAGCACATTCACTCGGCTGACGCCCGCACTAGTGATTTGAATTGAACATGTGTTTCTACGATTTTGAGATATTTGACTTGTTTTTAAGAGACGCAGAGGACGGGAGCTCAGGAGACGAAAGCACAGGAGATCACGACAAACATTATGACAGGTATTTAGACAACGAACCGACAAGGACAAGGGGGAAGGCAGGGGCAACACATGAGGACTGGTGCAGGCAATCGCAGACAGGAAGTGAAGAAAGAAAACACACTAGGAACAGAGACTACAAAATGAAACAGAACACGGAGTGGGAAAACATGAAACACAGAAACAGCTCATGAACAAACATGAAACACAGGGATGTACAAGAAACACGAGGATTTGTATTTTGTGTTTTTTTCCCCTGTCATCAAATCCCTTGAAAAGACCCGAGTCAATAATGAATTGATCCGACGAGCAAATAGTGTGTGTCTGTCCTAATCCTGGTGTGTGTTTGTCCTGAACTCGTCCCCCTGTATCACATGGGACACACACTTTTATCCCAAACTATCAACACACACACGAGGGAGCCTCACTACTGAACTGACAGTGTAAATACTGTGAGACAAACGAGTGCTGTTTTCGAAATGCAGTCCATTTGCCACGTTTTTATTCAAATGTGAAATTGAACAACTTATCCTCACAAGGCAGAGCAGTGTTGTTCAGAACGGGCAAAGAGATCCACCACCACTTGTTTCACATGCACGTCTTCCTCTGTGGGCGGTGGTTCAGAGCCAGGGAGCTTGGGAATGAGCCAGGGACCGGCTGGAGAGGAAAGGACTGCTGGCTAGTGGCACTGATGTGAAGAAGACTTGCTCCGGTACCGATAACAATTACACTACAGGTTTATTCTTTGGTGATATAGGCCGGAGACGTGTGTTACATTTCAGCCGAGGTTCACAGAGGATGTGTCCTGACTCGCTGCCTGTGCCCCCCCCCCCCGATTAGACTCCCCTGTATCTCCTTGTCCCCTGATTGCCTGTGTGTCTTCCCTCGTGTTGTCGGTTCGTTGTGTGTTCTCCTCGTGTCGCCTCGTACCGGCGGTGTTGTGTTCTCCTGAGTTCTTCTGTGTGTGACCATCGCCTGTTTTCCTGCCTGCTCCTTTTGAAACCGCCGACTACCTGTGTAACCGACCTGGACTTGTTAAAACCCTCAGATCTGCTCCTCCGCCTTGTGAACCGTGCAACCACCTCCATCTCCCGGTTCTGATTAGGTGTTTGAACGCTACCTGCGCTCTGTCATCCCGTTACCTCATGTGGCCGTATTGCAATAATAAAGTGTTTGTGCTACTGCGATTGAACCATTCAGGCGTCCAATAGAGCGAAGGCCGAACTAGAACTAGAGTTTGTCCTCTGAAATAATACCAGACTTAGAAAAATTCTCTCATAAATCATGAATTCAGTGCAGAGGAGCAACTCGTGATGATAATTTTTTAACAATGTCAGTTGAACGATTAACACGTGAAGGGAGAGTGATGACAGGCTGCAGCAAAGCAAAGCTGGACTAATGGACACCTGCTGATTTAATGGTGTCGGACTTTGTGCTCCGTAATGTTTCCTGGATGGACTGACGATCAGCTTCTTGTCCCTTTTCATCGCTTAATGCCCCAAAAAACAGTTTTAATTTAGTGGCTGATTGGTGTATAAGCAAAACGTATGATACAGAACGTTGCATGCAACAGTCTAACGCTGGATTGGTGAAAGCCTGCAGTGGTGAGCAGTTCTAAAAGGTCTGCACAGTGAGCACGGCTTGTGGAAGCTTGTCTTACTTATTGGGGACAAAAGAAGCGAGTCCCTGTAAATAATTGACGTTTAAGACATGAGCTGCTTTCAGACAGGTACTGAAGTCCAGGCATTTTCCTGAAATTGTCCTCAGGGGGCTTCCTGGGACGAAGGCTGATGCCGGTGTGTCAACGTGCGGAGAAACAAAAACACTGTGCTTCCCCCCAGAGGAATCGATGCATCGTGTTCTACCTTCGGGCGTCGGCTACGCAGGCCCCACTCTTCACCTGCATGTTGTGGGAAATGTCCTGTTGCTGTGAACACGTCTGACTCAGCGAATCTGCTGCTGCTTTCCTTATATGTGAGAGGAGAACTCTGTGTGTGTCTGGAAACAGCTGAAGATACATGACTGTGTGTGTGTGTGTGTGTGTGGTACAGCAGAAACAGATGTCAAAGGGTAAAAACTAAATCCTACCATTAGCAATGAACTCCTGTGACTAAACCATAGTGAAGTGTTTTTAGCTTTAGATGTGATAGTAGCCGGGCTTTGTGGACTGAGCCTGTTTCTAATGTGAGGCTGTTCTAACCAGGTGCTGCTGCAGCTTCACGTAAACTCAGCAGACCTGAGAGTGGTATCGATCTTCTATTCCTAACATGTCCAGAAGAAGAATCTCCTCTTTCCTCTCCTGTGATACCAACTGCTCCAAACGTATTGATGAGTGTGTTTTGTTTGGTGTTGCATATTTTTCTCTGTTATAGATTTTTTTTCCCCGACGGACTTCACATTACATGCCACACGGAGCTGTGGCTCTATTTGTCCGTGTACCTTAGAGCTCATAGGACATTGAGTTGTGGCTTGTTTGGAAGGATATGTGAGTTTTAAAATTGACCACGTGGTGAAACATCGGACTGACACCGGGAATAGTTTCATCATGTTGAGAGAAGTGGATGAACACAAGCAGAGTATTTCATTTGTATTTCATTTACTTATTGAAATCATGGAGTATGATTACAACCAGATTGCTTCGATATACAATATTCCTGTTACATGTACTACCATTACTGGCCACACCTCTATCTTTACAATTGCCATCGCTGCTCCCTTCGTCTCTGTACGACATATTGTTTTGTATAAATAGTTTTATGATTGATTGATTAAGGTAAAGTTCATCTAATTGGCTCGGCAATGAAACTGTAGCTAAGCGATCATTCGTTGTGATGAAGCACAAATAAAGAAACAGTCAGAAGAGAGACTGATGGGATTTCTTGCTGCATTTTAATATTAGAAAATAATGGAAATATGTTTTCTCTATGATGCCACATTCTGAACACATGTACTGTAAAGGTCTGGCAGCTCCTCCTCGGGCTCGAGCTCATCTGTTTGGAATTCACAGCTCGTGTTACAGCGATCACACGGAGGACGGGAGTTGTTTGTGGCTGCGGAGGAATGAATTACAGCCGGAAACCAATCAGGTCTGATCTCAGCATCTCTATCTGACCTGTGCAGTGTGCTGCTGCCTCATCAGATATAAACATTGTTATGCATTGGTAGCCTATAGAGAGAACGCATGAATAAAACCTACCTGAGAAGGTGGAAATATATATTTGAAAAAAAAAAAGAACCTCCAGATAATCTGCAATTCCTCCGGCTATTTCAGAGGATTTCAACAAACACACATTCTTATAGGTTCTGAAAGGTGGTGGAGAATTGCTTTGAACTATCTCCAGCAGCTCGCAGTAATGGGTTTCTTATCGCAGCTTCACTGGCTGTAATGGACCAGGCTTGTTATTTGATGCACTCTGCAGCTTTTAGGGATAATTCCAAGTTTTCTTCGGTCAATGGGAGATGGTGCTTCTGTGGCCTGAGCATATTTTTTAAGTGTGAATAGATAAATGCATCCTCCAGATAGTCACCGGTAAGGAAGTCATGCTGAACTGCAGTTGATTGAAGTCGAAAAATCTTTCATTTCAACTTTATTCTTTTCAAATAGTCCAGAATAGGGAAAATTGTGAAGAATTCAATATTACAAGTACAACTCGTTGTTAGTGGTGCTTTTATTTTCCACTTTACAGGGATTTGTAGTCCGTTTAAAGTTTATATTTAAAAAATAAGAGCGTCTTAAACCTTGAAGCAGCTATAATTAATACTTTTTATGTGAATGATGAATCCATGATTCTGCATGTGAAAGGAGTCGCTCATAATGATTTCTTAAACTGGCATGTTTGAATTTAAAAAGTCGCAGAACCTCAAACTTCTACGTTTAATACCAGAGGATCCGCCCGTCAGCGATCACAAGAAGACGCAGACGTACCGTAACGACCTGCACAGGAAAAATACAATCATATCCCGTATACTAATATTATCATATCAAAAAAACGTCCCATGTGACGGTCGATCAGAGGAAATTGCCTCCTTTGTCAAACAACATTTAAGTCTCCGGTGCACAACAGTGGCAGTTCGGCTAAAAACCGCGGAGACCCTTTTGAAACCAGCGCTCTTCATTTAATCTCCTCGCTCCCTAACCTGATTGCCCTTCATCTTCTCTGCCGTCAGCGGCCGGGGGGGGAATCTAATTCACGAGAGGTCGATGACAGAATGGGGCCTGTGGTCCTTCTAAACGGCGCCCGTGCTTTTTGCCCCGTGTAGAGAGCGAGAGAACTGTGGAGTTAAAGCCGGACATCAAACGATGACTTGAACAGGGAATTTATTAGAGCCGGGTTACTGGAGCTCCTATGACAGAGCGATTTCAGGCTGTTGTTTTGTGCGACTACTGAAAAGTAAAATTTTAAACGCCGCTGCAGTCAACGAGCATTGCAACAAAGGTGGAGTTTATCAGGTTGCTGATGAGAGAGTGCTGATTCCTGAAGGATGCATCATCATATCCCTCATGTTGCGTCTCTTTGGACATTTCTCGTGTTTCTACCTCAAATGACAGACAGAAAAAACAACAACTCATTCCCATCACGTCACAGCTTCACAGCGTGATGCTGCAATCCTCCCTTCTGTCAATGAAACAATTTTTTGATTCAGACTTTGCTCCCATCGACATAACTCCAGACAGGAGAGGCTGGATTTACCACAACAGAGCCCCCGCCCCACCCGCCCCCTGCTCGCAGCGTAAACACCCCTCGCCCAAGCATGAAACTGACCTTGGCCTGCAGGTCTCGGTGCTGCGATAAGCCCAAACAGGCACGATATCAACTTGATTCCCCCGGCACCCCCGCGGTGCTGAGAGAGCAACCTTGGAGCTCTGACGTCAGAGAGGCTTTTTATTATCCGCTCGCTGTGAGCGAGGAGAGACACGCAGAGATCCTGCAGCCCCGACTGCTCGCCTGTCTGCCCATACCCCTTGTGCGCCATATTAAAATTCATGAGCTATGTTGGTTTGAATGCCAAGGTTTTTGTACGGCAGCGCTCTCTCTCTGCATAAGTCCTCAGGGACGAACAGTGGGAGAGATTAGAGAAGGACGGTGGAGGGAGATGAGGGATCAAGAGGGGAAGAGAGGGAGGGAGGGAGATATGGAGGATATGAGGAGATAAGGGAAGAATGGTGGAGGGGGGGGGGGATATTGAATGGAAGTCGAGATCTCAACCCTATATTGCCAGAATATTGATATATATCTTTTTTTTTACCATATCTGAAAAGTGCATGTTCAGTGTGTTTTAAGGATGTGAATAATGGAACTAATAACGTGATTGTATGTATCCCAGTCAATTCAATTCAAAGGTGCAATGTTACAAAACAGCTTATACACACGATATATACCTACATGTTACTTAGCTAGTTGAAATTCAGGAAGTCAGGGGGGTTACCAACGTGATGCAGTTCACGTTGTGTCAATGCATCCAGACAAGGAGACATTTCCCTGGATAGGTGGACATGTCCCGACCTGCTGGCGGCACTAAGTGAAAAGTAAGGGGATTAGCAAAGTCAGGAGGATTCACCCTCCGGGGTCTTTTACGCCTCTGGGCAGCGGTGGACTGGCTGAGCCACAGGCATCGCCCCCCCTCCATTCGACGTCTGTGATGGAACACGGGTCTCGTACGCTATCCACCACCCGGACCGCCACACATTCTTCTTTCTGCATATGCATATATATATGTACAATATGCATGTGAAACGAAATAGCTTGTGCCAGTAAAACAACACAATTGGCTTGATGTGCTTCTGTTTCTGCAGTTTTAAAGCAGACGATCAGCTTATTGGGGGAGGGGCTGGATATGTGTCATACAACCACCATCTTTAGCTTGAAAGTCTTTTCTATTCAGGATCGTTACGCTGGTTTGGGTCAAGGACGAGAAGACGAGAAGACGAGAAGACGAGAAGACGATTGCAGCGACAGATAAAGGAAGAGAGAGAGAGAGAGAGAGAGAGAGTAGGCCCAGTGACAAGTGGTAGAAATGAAATGAATTGCTTGAGGTCAAAGGGAATCAAACTCAGAGGGTTTGAGGTACAGGGCGCCACGGCAACGTTATAAAACATGGAAAACACGGGTTAGCTTTCAGAGAGTCAGAAGTTTGCCTGCTAGAGAAAAAACGCTGACCAACGGGCAAGTTGTTTACAGTTAAAAAAAACCTGGCAACTAAGCGTGCGCTGTGATGGATTGGGGGAAAGTGTAGGTGAGTGAATGAGGGGGAAGTGAGGTGTGCAAATCAGGCGAGAGGGATGGAGTGACTGAATGAGCAGGAGACTGACAGGCCGAGGAGGAGAGGCCCCGGCTGAATAAGGGAGCGGGACACGGCTGACTGACGGATGGAGAGAGGAAGTGAACGAGGGAGAGATTGGGTGACAGTCTTACTTAGGGAGACTCTGGATGGAATGAGACTCTCAGGAGTGCGTTGGAACTGCAGCTGTTCCTCCGTGAGGACACAGGGGGGCAGTGTTGCATCGAACACACGCAGCACGGGGCTCTGCAGACACACATACATAATGTGTTTAAATACATTTTGACTGAGTTCTGATCCCATTCAGAGACAGAATCCATAGTAGATTAGCTACACGTATGTGCCTGCACCTTTGTGAATGAAGTATAATGCATTCATCTCAGTGACCCCTTCATTTTTACCTATCGTGCCTCGATGAGGTCGAATTTTCAATTTCACATTTTGATTAATGAAACCTTGAAAACGCTTAACGACATTCCAGCAACCTCAGCTGTACTTTGTGTTTAGTGCTAATGAGCTATTCCTAGTAATATTCATAGAGATGTGGTGTATATAAACTGAACCGCACAACTCAGATTTCACTTCAGAGTTTGTTTACACACAACACAACTCAACCTGACACTATACATATTTATGAGGACGACACGTAATAAGATGCATAAGCCTCCCGACCATGACACCGAATGGAATTATACACACTAATGTGATCCGCGAGGACAGTGGCTACACAACACACATTAATGTCACCGTGTATTAACGGGTCAAACACGAATAAATGGAACGCGGCTAAACACAAAACGCACAAAACGAGTTGGCACTGTGTGTTAAAAGGAGATACCTGTAATGTGGACACATTGTTATACACACCCCACAGTACATCAGCCACTGTGCATTGTGTAGTATTTTTGTATAGCGATGCAAACGTACAACCGCACCTCTATACCGTGCATTCAAAGACCTGCTGTTTCTGTGATGACTGTTTATCTACATTAATGTTGTTATTTTCATAGACTATGACATCGCAGCACGCAGAACAGAAACAAGGAGCGAAGTTTAAATGTACATTTTTGACAACATCAAATCACAACTCGCAATATGAACATTTGTTGTAACGAAAAAAACCCTCTCAACTGTGAAGGAGAACTTAACAGGTGACCTTTCTTTTAGCGTTGAGCCCTGATTCCTGACGAGGTCTCGTATGTTGTGAACGGAACCACAGTCGTGCACTGCTGGACTCAATCATCAAAGCTAGTTTCCCCCTTTTTGTGATATGCTGATTAAAATGTGGCATTACTGCTGCGACCTCTGTGGGAGACCGCTGCCTTTTTGATTTTTTCCTCCTTGGATCGTCCTCTTCAGCAGCATTTTTTAAGAAACACTACAGAAGAGGAACAGATTAAAAAAAATCCTGGTGTTAACAGTTTAAAAACTGTCAAATCTGGTTGAAAATAATGTGAATAGTTAAGTGAGTAGAAGACTAACTGCTCTACAAAAGTCATAGAAGTTAAGAGGACATTTGGACATGACTAGATTAATGTATATTTTTTGTTCTGTACATGTAGCACACAGGGTTTGAAGGTCTCAAGGCGAATATGAACGTCGGGGCTTGCGGACACTTGGACGATTCCACACGAGCAGTATGGAGGCATGTTATGTGTTTTCTGTTTTATTATATCTAAAGAAGAGAAGACTCCTAAAGTGTTTTGTGGACTCAAAACACCTCACCCACCTCTCCATCGGCATAGCGTCGAGTAGAGAACGAGTGAATTTACATTTTTCGCCTGAACTATCCCTTTAAGTTCCAACCCCTGATTAACGATTGAAAAGCCAAGAACCGCTGTGTCTCCCACAGAGCGTGAACCACAGGAAACTCTCTGCACTGTGATTCGCTCTATTCACGAAGCGAGCAAGGTCTCGTCGGAGGAGAGAACCTTGGAGCAAAAGTTACCAAGGACGTCGGTACCGAACCGGATTCATGCACGAGGTTTAAAGTTCATCGTGACTCGATTGGGACCTGAACCTTGACACGTTGATGTGGAATGGTTGTAAAACGGGAACAAGTAAACGCTTCAGACTTGATGAATGAGTTATTCAAAAGCCATCTTTTGAATATTATGTACTTTGGCTTTCTCCACTATTGCTTCCTTTCTATTTTCCGTCTGTGACATTTACACCAGTCGCTCCACTGACATCACTACGTTCACTTCAAAGAATTATGAGTTGCAGAAATATACTTTTTGCAATAATATCAAACGTAACCTTCGAAACCCTGAGACCTTTAGTTTCTGTCTTCACCAAAACTCTCAGATTACTCCTGCAATAACTGTGAATTTATTTGTTTGCGCATATTTTATTCATATTCATTTTTTACTGCACAACTTATAAGTCATATTTATTTATTTTAGTCTTGTTCAAACAACTACATTAAGTTTGCCCGCTTGTCTCTTTTGTCTACTTGTGTATTTAACCTTTTGTTCTCGGCTCTATGTGAAATGCCCTCGACTTGCTGCTGTGATACAATAATTTCCCGAATTGGAAATAAAGTAAATCTATATCTGTCTAAATAATGGAAATCCCACATTTTTCATACAGTATTTTTTCACATCCTGTATGTTCCGGTTTGCTGTGACCTTTCCTTTAGCCTTCTGGCAGTGAGTTGATACCCTGAGACAATACTGATGTGGATTAATAGTTACGTGTAGGTTCTGTGTACAGTATGTGGCTGAGCTGACATCAGCGTGTAGCGACTACCGAGTGTGATTGGTCAGCATGTGTGTTTCATGATGTCAGTGGAGATGGTTAAGATATATTATCGTTAACAACATTACGGAAGTTCTGAACATGCTCCTCAATCTCCTCATTTTGGAAACTAGGGATCAGTACCTTCGTTAATATAGACGTCCTACAACCTGAACGACCCTAAAGTTTCTCTGTCACTATTCTCTGACACAACCCAAAGACATATCTTTTCATATTTGCAGCCCCAAATCACATCCAGTAGGGGAGTTCATTAAAAATAAGAAACCGGAAACAAACACATTGTGTATATATGCACATGCAATCGTTGCCTAGCGTGCGTTTGTGTGATTTTGACGGGACTGATTGCCGTTTTGCAGCCTCTCAAACTTGGCTGCGAAAAGCACTTAAAGAAGAAACAGTTCCTGAAATGGGGTTGAAGCAGGTTCTGGTGCTGTACTGTTTGAGTAACTACACCCACAGCACATATTATTATTACCTACAGTACTTTGTGATGGTTGCTAGTTCTGGCTTTGTGATCCTCCAGTACAGATTATAAATCCTGTTTTACAGCTGTGATAATTAGAAGAGTCTGACTCGGCACTTTCCCGTTCGTGTTGTCGCCTGAATGTTTTTCTCAAGGCTGTTAAACACACAATGAACTGCTCTGATGACTGGTTGTTCCTTCACCTTCCCTCCACTTGTGTTTCCCCTGTTCTTAACTGTGTCTGAACTCCCTTCCTGTTGTTCTACCTTTCGTCTCTTTGGCTCACGTATAATATAATATAATTTTTAAATAATCCACTTAAACACATTTTCTTTCTTTGGATTAGTCTAACTGTGCTACTTACCCAAAGATTTCCATTCCCTGGTGGAATCCTGATACGATCGACGAGGTCACGTTACCAGTTAAAACTGTTTGTTCTGTGTCAAGCTGACCGTGCTGACCGTTGAGGAGGAGCTAAATGCTAAATGTAGCTCAAACACTGTGCATCACCTTCTGTTCTGCACAAGAGGGATGAGTCACAGACACGTGTGATGCAGGGGTCAAAGGGTCAACTGACAGTCAGTTGGCAAGCGAGTCATCTGGGTCGATATCGTGGTGAGTTGAAATACATCTTGTGAATAAACCAGCTAACTAGCATGTGACGTCCCTTAGATTTGAGAGATTTCCTCCACCTCTCAGTGATTTGATTGAGATGATGCCTCATCAGAGTATCAGATGACAGACAGACAGACAGACAGATAGATTATATGAACTTGGCCTTGTAGTTGCCACCCCCCCCCCCAATGCGTCTTTGTATCCGAAGTTTTGCTTCGAGTGCCACCGAAGAAGTTCGTAATTGGAGCGCAGCGCTCGGAGCCCTAAATAGAATAACTAAAAGTTGAAGGTTTGTTTACAAATCAAGCAATTCATTAGAAAAATGCTCTCCCCCGTTGCCCACTTGAATTTAAATTACGTCTGCCGCTACACTACCTTGAGTTTTTTAAAACCGTTCTCTAAGTGTTTTCGACGTGTTGTCTTCTCTGGCAATGGTTTACCGCCCACAGTATTAAACAAATACAGACTTCATAGGTCTAATTTGAGGGACATTTTCCAGTTTGTAAAAACCCTGAGCGCGGCTCCGGGTTTTGAGACTTTTGTTTCCGGCAGGTCAGCGCCGATCAGGAGAGATGGGAAAAAAGTTTCATAAATCTGCTCCCCAATTAAAGTTGAGCACAGAAGAGAGAGAGCACCCCAAAGGTGATGCGATTTAAATAACTCCTCTTATTAGGAAGTGGCTCGGAGGGGCTCTCTGGCAATTATCACTCGTGACCCACAGCAATTATCACCTGCTCCCAGCAGACAGAAGGCTATTTTCAACTGATTGAGTGCTAAGCCAGAGGAAGTTTGTAGAGCTTGACCTTTTGGTGGTGGTTTGGAGAAGCACAGGCAAATGTTTTAGGCCGATAAGACTTGTTGTGAGATCTGTTCCACGATCCCGACCTTGATGATGTACTGGAAGCTTGTGGATGGAAACAAAGCTTCCAGATTCCTTCAACATTGAACCGTGCATCTCTTGTTATTGAGGGAATCAAATCTAATAAATATCAAGCTGTGGCTCGGGAGGTAGAGCGGGTCGTCCACAAACCAGAAGGTTGCACTGAACCCACAATTACTTAATGCTCTGGGCTAATTGTTGAACTGTTCCAACACAAATAAATCACACAAATTCTCATAACGTTCTACCTCAGGGACAGGACAGCAGCCAGTAAAATTAGCTAAAATAACAAACTCAACCTGTGTTTGCTTGTTTCTCTTTCTTCCAATTCCTGAATCTCTGCCTGTTTGCTTCAGGAACGAGTCCATTGGCTTTTAGAACTGCAGCTTTAACCTTAATGTAGTCACCACTTCCAACAGAGGTGAGGGCAGAGGAAGCTCTCTGGCTTTACCTGTTAAAACACAATCTTTAGGACAACCTGGACATCGTCTAACCTGTGCCACACATACAGACAAAGACAAAACACATATCTGGGTCCTTTTTGTTTAATGGCCGTTCCACCGTCTTCACTACCAGTGGCTGAATAACTTATCAGCTCCTGTTTCAACTGGAGCCACCAGCCTGTGTCTTAAGGCCATTGCAGCTGCCAAAGAAAGAGATGCACGCCGATACCGGCTGTCAGTCTACAACAGCATCCATAACTTTAAATAAATACTGGCAGTTCTTTCTCAGTATCCTCTGCACATAACCTGTGTAGCATATCATATCCTATTAGTGTGGTTTGGGACTATCTTAGTATCACCTTATGATTATTGTGCGATCAACCTGTACCACTGCACTGGAATATGTTGTTGTTTCTATAGAAACAAGTGTTTTCTGTATTTTTTCCTTTATTTTATTGATTTATTCTGTTGACTTCTATATTAGTATTCTCTTCTTGTAAAAGAACAGACAGATGTGCTCACTTTCCACATTCGAACCATCAAAGAAATGGACTTGTTCTGATTTCAGATAGTGAAATTAAAAATGTTTTGCACATCCTATGTTTATCAGTTTCTAGTTCTTCTAGTTCTACTTCAGTTTCTACTCCTACCTCTGCTGTTACGCTCCCTGCAGCTGTAATCTGCTCAGAGAGATTCAGCCTCATACCCGATGCCGTGCGTGCTCCCCACACTTCACTTGATAAGATTGAGCCGGCGTCGCCCCCTGCAGAAACAAGCCAGCGTACCCAAATGGAGTGTGGCCACAACTTACTCACTCACTCACTTTGAGAGTGGTGCAATTTGCCGGGAGCCCCAGTGTGTTGCAACCACTGATACAGAGGATGTGTTGGTGCAGTGAAGCTCCTCAGGCTGGAGTCTTTCCCACTCGTGAGGCTTTCTGACCTGGTTTTCATGTCCTTTGTAACGTTTCTTAAAAACTACATTATGGTTTATGAAGTTGTGGCCAGAGACGTTGCCACTGGGGTCTCCAGCCAGACACCGAGCAGTCACCATTCATCATTATTTATTTATGTGCAGAAGAACAAACGTAAATTCACTAAACTTAAATTGTTTGAAGCGAAACCCTTTTCCCCGTGGCTCAGCTCAGTGTCTCTTCATGTGTCTCCTCTCTCTGTGGCAGCTTTGTTCTGCTGCCTTTTAAACCTGAGCAGTAACCAGCTAACAGCCGTCTCTGAGCCACCTCCACACACCCCCATCCCCGAACTCAGGTCAGGGAGCCATCCGGCCTGACCTACCCCCGCCCCCCCCTCTACCTGGGACCTGGGAGGAAGTGTGCCATGGCAACGGGCACCCAGACCAGCAGTGGGTTGCCCGAGAGCAGGGTAGAGCAGAGGAGCCGTTCAGGAGGCCGACCTGGAGACAGAGCAGGTCGCCGGTGCCGCACGACGCGTCTCTCCAAAGGCTGGGTGGGGGGGGGGGGGGGGTGTCGTCGGACAGCTGACATGGACCCCGGGACAGCAGTGGGGGTCCGACTTGGTACCAGGGACAGGAATAAAAGTCGGCCTCGCTGCTAACGAGGAATCAGGAACAGGGGCTGGCGTGCACTTTAAATCAGGAATCAAAAGTATAATAAGCTATTCCAGTCGGCTAGAGAGGAGTACCAGAAAACCTAGATGTATTTTTAGAACTTTCTTGGAGGATTGAGTATTTGCGTTACGGTCAGGCACAGGGAAGAAGGCTGCTAGTGTTCCCCTGGTAAGAGACAAAGTTTGGTTTTAGACACCTCGTGAATTAACGTTAACTTGTTAAAGCGACCAGATGTGAAATCAGTACCGACAGGGTCTGTGTCTCGGCTCTGCACGGGTCCGGTCGCGTTCAGGCACAAATCTTTGGACCTGTCCAGAACTCCAGTGTGTACACCGACAGGAGAGTCATGCACACTTTAATGAAGCTCCTCTCTTCCCAAACGATTCATAGGATGTAATTGACGAGGGTAGAAAAGCCTTTGATTTCAGCCTCACTGGAGGCGGATGAAGGAGCTATTCTGGGCTGAAGGTCGGTGGAGACCATGTGCTTTGATCCTGGGGAGAGATACCGACCGGTTTATGAACGAGCCGCAGCTACGGCGTTTGCATCAAGGCCCCCGGAAGAAAAGAGATTAAATATTACATGTCAGAAGTTGTCCTTCCTTATTAATTTATGTTCCCGAAGCCTTGAAACACCACAGGACTGCAAAGAGGCATTTTTTGATCATTATTATTATTATTTGCAAACCTTTAGATATCAGTTATTTATAATTTATAAATCCTGCCACTATTAATACGATCACTCAGGAATCAGAGGTCACAGTCGAATTTCAGAGTAAACTGAAACAACAATAACCACAAATATTTGGATTGACACATTTCCCCCCCACTTATTAAAGGTTTGTTATAAAACATAGGACTGGATGAGGTTGTTTAACTTTACACCACTTTTTGTATATAAGTGCTTCTCTCTGAAATACAGGTTGTTTCCTGTAATGCTGGGTTTTTAGATTCACAGCATTCTCTCTGTCAGATGTTTCCTGAAATGGGGTTTTGTTTTACATTTTGTCGAGACTGTCGAGACAAAATGCATTCATACACAAGTTGTTGTGCAGACACACTAATCTGTAGCCGTGCCGGGTTGAAAGCGTCGTGTTTCGCGAGGTGATGGGTCTGTCCGGAACCGAGCCGAGACGATTATGGTCCATCGCTCATTGAATTAACACAACCAGTCGTCTGATCCACGCTGGCTGCGGCGGACAGCTCGGCTCCTGTGGTCGGGCTCTGCTGATCAGTGATTAGCTCTTTAATTTCTGGGACGCTCCCTGCAGGCGACTGCAAGAGACATTATTTACAGTGATGCTGTGAAACAACACGACTAATACTGGGGTTATTGTTGTGGATAAAACGCACCCACAACAAACTATGTTGGCCTTTAAGTTGGAGAACTAATCCGGTATTACACGAGCTAACCTTTACCGTCCTAGGATTGAAACGGATGTGAGCGTTAAAGTCCATTTCACATCTGTTTGACCTTTGTCTTCCACTCTGAGAGGCTATGATTTGATATTTCCCGTAGGTTCTATGGTTCTCATGGATACAGAGCATGGACATGAACATACATGTCTTGGGGTCTTCACTTGCCTCAGTACTTATACCACGGAAACCTCCTTTTAACCTTTTCCCACACAGATTTAAAAACATATGTTTGACTTCAATTTGGCTCAAATCCATAATACATGTGTTTTTTAATTGGTGATAATAGCATAGTATTGTGCATGTGTTTGCTTCGACCTGCGTCTGCCTTCGCTCTGTGTATCTATTAGTCACAGGCACCGTTAAGCTTCTTCTCAAGGTTGTTTTGAATCCCCTGCCTATCCAAGCAGGAAATTCAAAACAACCTTGAGAAGCTGTTTCGACACGGGCTTAATATCAGTGGCGCCAAATAAAATATTTAAACCTCAGGTGCACCTGCTGCAGAATACGTGAGCTACGCGGTCGCTAACCTTGAGTGGATCAGCGCCTTGAGCATCACAAGAATCTCATCGTCATTGTGCTTCCTGTTGATCTATGTTCAGACTTCCTAATACTTCGAGTTGACGTCTGTATTTATATATATATATATATCTTTCCCGTGACTACTCAAAGCACTTTACAGTAAACATTTGTGTCATTGCCATTCACACATACGCATTCATACAGTGCATCCCTGGGGCAGCACTTTCTCTATAAGAATGACTCAGCCATCTGGCACATTTGTGGTTCAGTGTCTTGCCCGGGGACAGCAGGCAGGATGGGGAAGACTGGGTTTCGAACTGCCAACCTTCTGGTACAGCATCCACCCATGAACGTTTGAAAAAGTTAACCATAAACACTTAATACCTTATAGTTAATGCAGTTGACTATAAAGATCTGTCAGATGATTACTTGGTCCATTTTACTATAACCCTTCATGAACGTAGAATTTATTACATTTGTTTTTAGCAGAGATGAACCTGATAATATGACAACTGAGTGTATAATATATATATAATATAATCTATCAATGCATAGTGAAAGGAAAAATAAATAAAGGAGGAGTTACCGTCCTATATTTCTGTATTTCTTTCCCTCTCCTGTGTCCACTCATCACATACTACATACACGGTATATGTGGTGATGTGTGATGTTTTTCCCATTTCATTGTGCTGAGCAGAGTCAGCTGTCAGTGGGGGTGAGGTGGGGGGGTGGGTGGGGGGGTTGTTGAATTACATGTTTCTGTGGATACCATGAAATGGCTTATTGATTACAGTGGTGCAGAGGTGATTAAAATCCATCTGAGGGGAAAGACGCACAATGGTTGCCGTGGCGACAAAATGCCGGGTCCGACCTTCCAGACGCTGCATGAACTGTACATTGCAATCAATTGTTGTCTGGTGCTGCACGCGTGTGTCAGCCGGGCAACCATAACCCCTGAGTGATCTACACTGTGTGTGTGTGTCTGTGTGTGTGTGTGTGTGTGTTGTCAGGTGGATACATGTTGTGAGAGCACTAACATGTTGAGATAAGAGCTCTCTGCCTCAGCCCTGATAATGTCCAGTTGATTCATATCTATCATTGTGCTGCATCAATAACGTCACATCTGGATCCAGGGGTCAGATCCTGCTGATTTCAAATCAACTCAATATACTGTGCACTAAGAAAATAGATTAATAAGAACCCTATGACTATAGAGTTATGCCTCCACTGTACAATCACTCTAAGAAACCTGCAGGACTTTAGACGTCTACCACCAACACATGTTTTACACATCCAGCAGACACATTAGAATTCATTTGGAAGAAATTACACGTCTTAAAAATCTAATTTATGAGATGATGAGTTTCATAGGTTCAGGTATTTTAAGTAGGACACAGTTACCAGATAATACAGGACTCACACAAGCAGCCAACACTCTGTTAGAGTCGGCACGATGCATAGTTTTCCCAGCAGTTGACAAAGGAGTGATTTATTATTCCGTCTGCTGAGCCGTAAATAAACATTGACTGTGCGAAGGCTGTCATTGTTTATTCTGCGTCTTCTCTTCTTCTTCGGTGGTCAAGGTCAAACAAAGAGACTTGGAGCAGCAGAAATTGATCAGCCTCTGCTCGCTGTATTTACTGTGCAGCCTTTCAGCCATTTGATCGCCATGAATCAATCTGCCTGTGCCACGGCTGAGGTCACAGCATCTGGGAATGTGACTGAACTGTGGCCAGATGGATCTCAAATCGAAATTGATCCCCTGGTTTGCCCGATAGTGGGCATTATTAATTCAATGAGAAAGTAGAAAACACAGAGGAGGGTGAGAAGAGGTGAGCTGCGAGTTCAGTAAGATTTCTTTGCTGAAGTTTTACAGAATAGAATTCCATATTCCATATCTATTCTTCATGTGGCCAAGATGGCCCCATCATCAACCTCTAGTTTATATTTCATTTGACGTAAGTGGGTTTGACAAGATATCAGACATGCCTGTCCACATGATAAAATACAGTTCAACAGCGTCACACCACAAACTGTAAAACCATCAGCCGGTCACGGTCCTCGTGGTGTTTTCCTGTTGCTCTGATGAGGCGCACGTCGGCCTCAGCGTAGCCTGCGGCAGCTACGTGTGCGGACTCTGTAAAGTGCAACTCCCCCCCTCAAGTTCTGCTGGAATTCTCTCCTCCGGCAGATTTAAAAAAAAATGTAGCACAGGAGTAGTGTGTGTGTGATGTGGAGGGTCAGAGGACAAGTGGACGCTGGCCGAGCACTTCTAATGGACAGTGGTGTGGAGCTAACCAGCCGCCAGACAGAGAGTGTCACCGTGTGGGTGCTTGTGCTGTTCAGACATTTTATTAACTTATCGAAAACCATGTCCAATACACTTTATTAGTATGAATAGGTTTAGCAAACACAGGGCCAGTTGTTAACAAGGTCTGAGCTGACATTTTACTGAATTTATAAGGAAAAAAAGGTAAACATGAAGGAAGAAATAAAAAAGCTTATCTCTGCTCTACCTGTATATCAGAGTTTACGGTGAATACAACACTGTGTGACTTGACAGCGGCTAATCCATAATCCATAATCCATAAAAGCCAAACTCTGCCGCCACCAGCGTTTCGGCGTAGCTTCCGCGCAGAAGCAAGAATCAGCCTCAAGACGTTATTAAACCAATAGTCTTCAGTTACTAGTTTGATACCAATATCTCATTTAGAGGAGGGTGAGGTTAGGGCATGAGAAACACACACACACACACACACACACACACACACACACACACACACACACACACACACACACACACACACACACACACACACACACACACACACACACACACACACACACGCACACAGAGTTCGAAGTGATTCTTAAAATCCTATAAACTCGACCGACCGGAAAGCGATAACAATTAAGAAGGTCTTCAGCGTGCGGCAGGAAGGAGTCATTGTCCCGTCAGTCTCGTATTAACAGTGACAGCCTCTCTCACAGGGAGGAAATGAATAGGTGGCATTTATAAATGATGGAATATCTCAACCAGTTCTGTCACAGGCCAATACTCTGAAGTCTGCTCTCACGGCAGAACACACAATATAAAAATGCAGGTATAATCCTCTTGTTACAATCGTCTGACATTGAAATGCGGCCTCAATGCATGCGTGATTATAATCCAATAATATGTCACGTTATAAAAATACCACGAAGAGATTGTTTAGGTGCATTTAACTGATCGTGTTTCTGTACTTTTATTAGACAAGAGAACTTGTGATGATAATATTGATACGTTCCCTTAAGTAAAGGAAATGAATCCCTGGAACACGGCTCTGTTCTTCCCATTTCCGCTTTTCATGAAAATATCTAATTATCTCTCGCTCGGATGAGATCAGAGAACTGAAATGAAAAGTGAAATTGTTCCCGTTTAGGCTGCAAATTCATCCGAAATGAACAATCCACTTATTGCTGATGTTTCAATTTTCTTGTGTCCCCCCCCCCCCGCCGCCTTTGTTCAAACTGATATCACACCATGATGAATAGTGTCACCTTGGCACAATACTAAGTGTGTCCTTTTCCCTAATACTGAGCCCCCCCCCCCCCTGTCTGGGCTCCAAACCGCTGGTCGTCCATCCACGTCCTGAAATGGGGTTCGGACAAATGTCTCAGTTACGCTGGTGCAGCAAAGACGATGAAGCTGAATGTGCTCAGCTTCCTTCTATCAGCTGATTATAGGAATGTACAGTAGATATGTGAAAATGAGACAGAACCTATAGGCAGAGGTGTTTGACAAGAGAAGGTAGGATCAGTACAGTACAGACTTCCATTCCAGTGGTCACCCAGGCAACATGATATACTGGGAGACAGGTTATAGTTTCCAGCAGTGCGATGAACCAGAGCACCAATATACTCGTAATGCTGCACAGAATAAAAATGTAACCACAAAACATTCACCAACCGGCTGCAATGACTGAAACCACCACTGGGACACCGATAGCGGCCCCCACAGCGCTAACAGTGGCTCCGTCCCTGCACCCCCCTTGGCTAAGAACTATAATGTTTGTGCACCGGGGCGATGCGGAAGCTCGTGTTGCCCGAAAAAAAAAAAACAGTGTGCCATTATCGCCGCGTCCAGAGTGGCGGCGAGGCGGTGACATTTAGCAGGGTGTCAAACTCGCCGGAGTCCTCCATCAGACGGCAGCGGCCGGGATAAAGGCTCTGTCAGAAATCCTGACAGCTGTAATACTTCACCTGGCCCGGGAAGCCGTTCCATCAGCCAAAACACAGACACACACAAATATTTCCCCCCCCCCCACCCCTCGTCAGGATGTATATGAGTACTTTTGGGGTATTGCCCACACGGTTGTCGTGATTGTCGGGCTAATGCAGAGACGAGCAAAGCGGCAAATCTCTCTTATGCTGCGTTAGAGGACAATGTCTTCTCATTAAGGTGGGTAACACAATTTGTCTCCCAAAGGTCCAGAGGGACTTTTCACAGAGTTTATAGCATCTGCTGCCGCATCCTCTTCAGTAACTTTGCAAATCAGGTCACAGAGTGACACAGGAAAGAGGACTTTTGTGCTTCTTCTATGAGATAGTCTAAAAAAAAAACAGGGTTTAATAGCCACGTATGAAGGCCCATCTACTTCTGAGTGGGGAAGAGAGGTCAGATCCCTCAGGACGGATGTTTAATAGCCGGTCTGAACCCCAGTCCACCGGGCCAGAGTCCCAGTGGATGAAGACAGAGGTCCACTGTGCTGCAGGTTCTTCTTCCTCAGTCAGGACACTACCGGTGGCTGTTCTCTTTGAGCCTCCACGTGAGTAAGTCATACCTATTATCATATTCTCCATCTGAATAGATTCATAGCTGCAGTTAATTACTTTAAAGAGCAGTTGCACCTCAGTCTTCATCAGCTGCTCTAAGTTCTGGTCTGAACATCCCCTTCCAACTCGTTGAGCTGCTGCTCTGCTGACCACACAGAGCCACAGTGAGTGTCTCTGTGGCGGAGGGGACACATCACAAATAAAGTCATAGATCAGTTTTAATTGATGTCACGGGTGCCGTACTCAACTCACCTGGCACTTAACACCGAGGCCATTCGTTTCTCTGAATGTCCGCTGCAGTCAGAGGGTTTTTACGACGACATGATTGCAAACACGTCTGCCTGCAGCGCCGCTGGCTCGCCACTGAATCGGTTAAGTTCACACTATCGACTCCGCGCACATTAAAACTAACGTATGCATGTGTCAGTGCTCTGTCAATACCTGTAGCTCCATTGATTCATCAAAAAGCAGTGAAGGCTGAAAGCATAATTGATCATTTCACAGTGTCGTTGGCAGGTGAGTGGCTGTTGACCTGTCGTGTGACTGCAGCTTGTTCATGTGCCACTTCCTCTTTGTGTGACATCACGAGGAAAGGTTCGGTTAGACAACGTTTTATGTTGAAAGATCTATTTCATCAGCATTTCTACATCTCTGCTCATGTTAGTTTTGGTTCCATTAAACCTGGAAAACACGACTTGTGGTTTGTGTCGACGCTAATCAAAGAAAAGCATTAAGCCATCAGAACAACGTGTCTGTACTGATGCCTGCACCGGGCTGGGAGAGCTTTGCTTTGACATGTTGTCCATTACCCTCATTCAGAGACGTTCTACAGTCTTGAAACATTAGAAACTTAGACCAGCACAGGAATGTGTTGCTTCGCTATTTCAGAGTAAAACGAATCCATGAGGTGAGACACTGTCTCCTCTCTCCTGTCCTGCTCATTAAAAGGATGGAAGCAGCTATTTTACAACCAAAGTCAACACACACCATGTCAGATCATACAAAGTAAACCATTCCTGCACAATTCCACACAACACAGCTTGATGCCAGACATCATCAATCAGCTGTATATGGTGATGCACAGCTCACTGCAGGGTAATCAGTGGGTTCTGCTCTCTGGGCGTCCATCAGATCATCTCACCTCATCCTTCAAGCCTCTCTCTCTCTCTCTCTCTCTCTCTCTCTCTCTCTCTCTCTCTCTCTCTCTCTCTCTCTCTCTCGCCTCTCTCTCTCTCTCTCTCTCTCTCTCTCTCCTCTCTTCTCTCTCTCTCGCGACACTGTGAAGCAGGAGTCATGTTGTGTCCAGCAGTTACAGAGCAAGTGAATATTCATACATTCTGGATGAGAGATGTAATGTTTAACAACACAGAGATGTGTCTGTGTGTGTGTGTGTGTGTGTGTGTGTGTGTGTGTGTGGGGGGGGGGGGGGGGGGCTCACATCTGTTCAATGTCCACAGCATCAGATAAGCTGCCGAGTCCCTGGAGCCCCAGCTGATGCTGATGCTGACTCAGGTGACATCACTTACTCCCTCGGGAGCCGCACAATGATTTTTCAGATCAGCTGTACTGTAGCTTCCCTTCAATATCCAGCCCTGGTGTTCGCACGGGGACCGAAACGCGTTCAGAAGCACGACAGCATCAACGAGACGGCGTCCGGAGACACGAGGAGGACGTGCTGCTGTGGTTTGACTAGAAAAACAGATTAGAGAAACAGAATCCAGCTAATCGTCAGTCATTAAAGATTTTTAAAAACCTTATCAGGGACTTTTGTGCTCGCTCCTGCATATCTACGCTCGAGGAGCCGTAGCGATCGCTAGCTCGAGCTGCTCGACTGCGCTAGGCTCTCACGTCTTCTCTCTCTTCTCGCTTCTCTCTCTCCTCTCTCTCTCTCTCTCTCTCTCTCTCTCTCTCTCTCTCTCTCTCTCTCCACACACACACACACGTGGAGGAATGTTGATAATCGGTTCCTCACATCCATCAAACCAGCGGCCTGGCAGAGTATTACCACTCTGCCTTTACTAATTAAAGAGCCTCAGTAATTGAACTTTCTATCCTCACCCCAGCTAGCTCCGTACTTGGCCCGGCTGTGAGTTAAAGGGTAAAGTAAGATAACACACAGCTGCCACAGCCGCTACACCGAGTGGGGGTGACACGCTAATGAGGTCGGCCGCCTCTGTGTACTCGTGGTGGCTGATACACGAGGAAGCCGATGCTTATTAGCAGCTGATGTGTCCTTGTCGGTGTTTCTGTGAGATGATGACGAGGGAGGCGAGGAGCGGAGGTGTGTGCGTTTGCTTCACGGCGTGCGGCGGACGTCCGGGCGCTGCGTTGTGCAGGCATGGCTCGACATTGTGTGACTGGCCTCATTGTTTCCACCACACAGCGAAATGAAGGATAGGCAGGTCAGCATGTGAGCGGCTCATGCATCTTCCCACGCACCCCCCGACTGATTCATGCTGATGCAGTGTGCAGATTTGCAGGCAGCGTGCGGGCGCAGCGAGGCCATCCCCAGCTCACGGGGAGAATTGCATTAGAAAAAGATTAATTCAATTCCATCTCTGATGTGTCCTCGGACGAAGGCCCGGAGGAAAACAGATCGTTCATCTTCCCCAGAGCAGAGATAAGAGGCTCGCTCTTTAGGAATCTGTCGGAGATTTTCAGGTTTTGTTTTGTCAAAGAGAAGAGAGACTCAACCACAGCGGTTCATCAAATGTGCAGAAATCCAACACAACTTTAGACGAATTCTCTCGGCAATCACACACACACACGCAGCGGTTCGGTTGAATGGGGTCATCGAGTGGATGTGTGAGCGAGAGCGTAACTGAGTTTCCCCGCGCCCTTGTTTTTTCCTTTCACAATATGAGCTCATTGGTTAGAATGTCAAGCACATCAGTCTCTGGAGAGGGCGAAGCGGTGCTGGGCTTTCCAGACCAAGGGCACCTTTATCAGGATTTGTGTTCTGCATCTACAGAGATTGACGCAAATAAGTGGCATCACTCGGTCGCACAACAGTAACACAACTGCAACACAACTGCAGGGTGCTTCACAGTTGCTGTGCAAAAATAAAAAAATGAAAGAAAAAGACCAACAACAGAAAAATAGGAAATTCAATAAAACACAAATTTGGCAGAAAAGGTGGTTAACCTTGGAATTGATGGGGAAAATTAATTTTGGCATTTGAATTTGAAACATCTCATTTTGTTTCATCTCAAATCAACTAACATGGTTAATTGGAAATGGATGTTTTCTTTTTGAATGATGACAGTATTTCTCCAGCCTTGTTTTCTGGAGACTTTTTTGATTGTGACCTATAATTACATTTTCCATCAAAGACCATAACTTCATAAAATGAGATTACATCAGTTTTACAGCTTATTTGACTGTTTCCTGTTTCCTGTCCATCTTTTTCTTTACTGTGACATGGAAGGATTCAAAGAACGATGCGTGATTCAGCTGTAAATATTGTACACAAATGTCCCAGGAAACAAAACCAAGCAAAAGTGGAACAAAAAAACAAAAATAAGCAGAATGTAACGTACTGACTGCTTCTCCGAACACCTCGGTGCCGAACTGTTTGGGTCCTTCTGCTTCTTAAAGACCTGACAGAGGACACGTGTCACATGTTTTTCTACCATGACGGCAAAATATTCATAGGGGAAGCTTTTTTTGTCTTTTTAGTCTTTAGTGCTAAAAAAAAACTCTGAGTTGAGTAAAATACTTCTCGTCAGTGAACATGATTTTGAGCCTGACAGGTGAGAGTGTGAGTGTGTGACTGAGATACACTAGAAATACACTACATTACACTGCTTCTCCAAATGCACCACTTCACTCTTATTCTTTACTCGGATCTACTTTAAGTGGATGGAAAGGGGGGGGGGGGGGGGGGGGGGGGCTAGTAATGCTGTTAATGATGGCAGCATCAGTTCACAATAATAATTATTATAATTAAAACTATTATTAGAATCACAGCTTTGGACTTGCCCAGTTGTAATTCATGATATTGTCTTTTTTTCCCCAATCCCAAACTCTTTCCAAAATGTATTTCCACCATTTGTCTCTGGCCACAAAAATACAGAAATGTAGGGAACGCTTGATTCGTGGTGTGCTGATGGTTTCCTCACGGATCAGTTGGTGATGAGTGAAACCATGAAGCTGCCGTGTGTTGGATCAGAGAGATTCTCAGGACAGGACCGACAGAAGCCCGAGTCCGGCCCCGACGCTGGGTCCGAGTACTCGATGTTGTTGTCCCACATGCACATAAAAAATACTCCTGTACTACACTGCAGGCCTGAAGTCACCAACTCGGTGGTGTATGACGTGCATCAAGACCAATTTTCAGTTTTGGTGGGGTTCACAGGGCGGGAGACAGAACAGGCCATTTTCCTATTTTCCAGCAAAGGTGCCTGAGAAGAGAAGCTCGGTCCTTCTCTCCTCCGGCACCAGCTTCATGTCTCAGGTTGATTTTCTGAGGCTGAAGAACAACGTTTTATCTTCAGGCAAAGGCCGAGTGGATCTATTTAAAACACGGCACAGCAAACACAGAGACATCCCCAGTAACAACATTCAGTATCACCGCGGTGCTTCTGCTGATCCTCGTCCCTTTCCCCTCTGTCAGGTGAAGGGGAAGCAGCACGCTGAGAGGACTTAGTGGTTATCAAACACTGTTGTTGTGTCTCCCATGTTATCTCCCATGTGCCGATATGAACACATACATGATACTGTAGAAGGTAAATACAGTGCATCACTATTCATGTTACTGTTTGGCACAGTTTGTGTGAGGACACAGACGCAGCAGGTGAGGTGGTTGGATGTTTCAAAGGGTTTTTACTGAGGCAGACAACAGGAGCCAGGAAGTCCACACAATACCTGTACTGGGCGAAGGGCGGAACAACAGGAGACGCTTGTTATCACAGATACACAGGAGCGTAATAGCGACGGCAAAACAACTATCGTCATGTCTTTCTCTGACTTTCAACAACAAAAGAAGGAAATTAAGTTTCTACCACTGGATACAGCCACAGACAATACAGCCACAGACAATACAGCCACAGACAATACAGCCACAGACAATACAGCCATCTGAGTTGTCCGTGCGGAACGAGGAACTAAAACAAAGAAACCAAAACAAAAGATGCGAGGGAGAGAAAACTATTCCCGTCAAAGTCCGAATTTTATGAGTCCAGCACAACAATGCAAAGCTCTCTCGCTCTCTCTGGCGTTTGGGGAGGATCACTGAATAATGGCTGAATTGTTCCCGGTGATTATTGAGAATTGTTTCAGCTTGAAATAACCCATCCCTCGTTATATTCCCAGAAAAACAAGCAAGTTGTCGAGGTTGCTCCCGGCTGTCTGCGGAGCCGCTGCAGCATCTCAAACATGTCCTCTTGTTTCTCTGCCCCGTGCTTCTCCTCTGGGCGACTGGCTGCTGCCAAGTTGAAGCCCGTGTTCAGCTCAGCCTCCTTCCCGCCGCTCCTCTTCGCTGAGCTTCTTGTCTGGAATCCAGAACAATTAGCAGACGTGGGATGTGCACAGAATTAAACAGCAGTTGTTTTTTTTGCGGGCGTCCATTCTCGAAAGAAGATAAGCCAAGCTAAGTAGCCATTAGTCAAGGTCGCAACTGCAAGTCTAATGGTTCCTGTTGAAGATTAAATGTGTTTAAAAATGGGTCAAAACAAACACACAGTTTTAGTTATTTCCCCAAACAGCTGCTGAGTCAATGGTGCAGTTGTCTGGGAGAATGTTACAGTGCAGTAGGTCTTTACAGCAGTATAACCATTATACTATAATGTATATGGAACTGATTTAATATCACTGAGTCTCCCTGTCGATGATATTGATAATACAACAGTTAATAAATAGATAATTCCCCTTAAATCTGTTCAGGAGTAGAAAGTATAAATATAAAAGTGGTAAAAGTAAGAAGTTGTTACACAGTTCCCATCATATACTGTAACGATGAGGAAAAATAACATGAAGATAAAAAAACAACTCTCAGCGATTCAAGGGCTGATGGGATTTAAATTACAGGAGAACCAGCAAAGAAAGTACTGGGAGTTTTTAATTATTACTGGGGGGCAATACAAGTGTGGGATTAATATCACTCAGCTAATAAAACCTCCCTAGAGAAACAAACCCAGAGTGAAAGGTGCTCGCTTTGAGGGAATACTTCAGAAAATCTAGTTTCTCAATGTGTATCTTTTGACTACTTTTACACCTTCAGAAGAATGTGTTTGTTTATTGGATTCTAAATACACCCGAGATACATTGAGGACGGATTGTGAATCGGTCAAACCGCCGCCGGAGCGGGTTGAGGGACACGAGTGTAAATTCAAACGTGCTGTCGATCCACAGACGTCCAAACCACTGAGCAGCGAGACAGCCAGCAGCCATTAGCCAGTAAACACAGGAAGCAGCCTCCTCCCGAGTCCTCGTGGTGATGACACCTGTGGACGGAGCTTCGTCTTCTTCCATTCTTCTTCTAACGTCATCTTTTTTGGACGTGACGTGAGCGGGACAGAGCGTAATCGCTGTTTCCTTTGCACACAGGCTGCGTATCGTGAATTTGTGTCTCCTCCAGTGTTGTGTGATTCACAACAGCCCTATTAGACACCTGGTCTTTGTCTGTGATCAAAACAACACGGAGCTCCCGTCAGTCGATGGTTTGTCGCACATGCAGCTCCCCAGAGCTTTACCTGCAGTTTCCCAGTCATGAGTGGGGAATAAGTGATGTGGCTCAGCCTGACGACATCCAAGGCCGGCCCTCCCCTACAATTCCTTTTCTTCGCTGCCCCCAATGTGTTTATTAAATGTCAAGCAGCCAGAATCTGTCTCTTTCTGCTCCGGGGAGTCCCAGAATGGGACGGAAGGGTTGCGGGCCGGGAGACTGGCAGCTCCGGCCCGGATGGGTGAGCAGCCGGGACACAGCCTGTAATTTAGATTTCATTACGATAGCGGCACAGGTACAGAAGGCGTACGGCGGTTTGGCGAGGAGGAAGATGGTGGCGAGAGATGGTGGGCCCTGATGGATCACCGGGGGGGAAAGTGCTGCATGATGGCGGGGGCCAAAGGAGCGGATGGTTGTAGCAGGTAGCAATTGACAGGACAGGAATAAAGAACAGTGGTGAAGGGTTTTGTGGAGGCTCAGAAAAGGTCACTTTCTTTGTTGCAGGGGGGCGTGGGGGTCCGCTGAGTACCAGAGAGAACACTTAGACTGGATCTGATGAAAGCAGATGGGCAGGAGGGGCGTGGAGATATTTAAGGGCTGCCGAGGAAGACGAGCAGCACGCAGGGAGAGGAAGAGCCCTGCAGAACAAGAAGCTCATAATCTGTCCTGTGTCTCTCCGGCCTGCGACCGAGCTCGAACATCACAGCCTTTTAATATCACTCTCTTAAGATAAGACTCCAAAACTGGTCTGAGCGAGTTAATATTCCGAATGGGTATTTAATAAATTATGCAAAACAAGCGGCAGCATATAGTGCAATCCTATTAAAACGGAGCTACTTCTCTTTTCTCTGATCTGTCAAGCTGCACAATCCTGAACCGACTCCCACGTCCAACTCCTTCTCGGAGGATAAAGGTCCGGACGTCGTCTTCTGGCTGCCACTTGTTAATTAGACGCTGTTAAGCTGTCCACTCGGCCGCGGCCTTATCCGCTGCCGCGTCTCGTTAATGAGCTTCAACTTCAGAAATGATGTAGTCTTGAAATTATTATTTTTTTTTTATGAACTGTGGATAAATTCAAAAGCAAATCATTACTTTCCTCATTTAAAAGTCTCACGGTTTAAAAAAATTTAAATAAACATTCACACGTTCTGGATTGTTTCAGGGAATTACAACATGATAAAAAAAACAAAACGCTAGTATCATGTTTAAAGATAAAATAATGATCCTACCCAAACCAGGCTAGAAAGAAAGAAAGAATAATTCATTAAATTTAAAACCTCTTGATCTCACAATGTAAAAATGTGTTATAACGTGGTTTTGTTTATCTGTGTTACAAACACAGTTCCTTCTCCGCGGCTGTGTCACAGGGAAAAAGGTTGATAGATATCAGATCATCGTGGGAGAGGCACATCTGCAGATTGTACCTGATGCTTCACAATAAGAGCCACCTCACTTTGAATGCGAGGGCGCTGCAAGTATTTGTTTTGCATTAGCGGCGATGAATAAAGCAGTGATACAGCGGGAGGAAGAGGGATCGGTGGAAAGGAATCGGTGAAATGAATCCCCGTGCGTGGGAGGGCACACAGAACCCCACACAGAACAAAGTGAGTTCACCACGAACGATTTCAGCTGTAATACAAAGAGGTAATTACAGAAATTGGAGGCATTGAATCGCCGTTGCTGAACGAAGCCATGTATGGTATCGAGGATCTGGGTTTGTGCAGCGATGATCTTGACTGTTTGGACCCGACCTTACTCTTAATATGTACAATACAGAAAACTACACAGACACGAATTCAAAGAAACGCCACGGCCACAACCAATCCTTAGATTATGAGCTGTTTAGAATGAAGCTTGATTCACCTGCACTGAAACCAAAGAAGCTGAATGCTCTGCGGTGCTTTGACGGGAGCTGCTCTCACATTCCCGTGCGAGCGCGGAGACTTAGAGGATCTCAGATCTGCTGTTAGGAGGATTGTGTTCGACTTGTAAAGACTTTTCTCTGTTTTCTCGCTGCTCTGTTCAGCAGAAACCAGTTGTTCACGCAAGCATTCACCTCACTGCGATCCCGTTGATCTAACATCGTGAACAGTTAGGTATTTAAAATTCCATTTGTCACTCGGTTGAGCTCTGGTTTTGGTCTCTAACAAATGGACATGTCTCTCTGTTTAGCTAGTAAATGTCAAGCAGCAAGTTGCTGGCTGTAAAATTGTGTGTGGACAGATTTACAATAAGCAGAAACTCAGATTATTGTTTAGAGATAGCTGCCGTCCCCCCTGTTTTCCGGCTTTGTGCTAAGCTAGCTACCCGACTGATACTCGTAACCATGTCCCTACAGGTGTCTGCTGATACGTCCCTCAGCTCCACTGCAGAACATCAGCTGTACAACTTGTACAACATACACAGAACCGCCTCCTCTACTGCCAGAAGAACTGGGTCCAAGTTTAAACTGCATGTACTGAGCTGCCCATTAGTTCTGTTACTTTGTTGTTGCAGTGATGCTTTAGATATGAAAGCCGACAGAATGTCTCACGTGTGCCCCGACTCTTCAACCCTGCAATGCTCTAATTCCTCCGCTGCTCTAAGTCCTCATTGCTGACAACAGACCTGATTGAAGGCAAATAGATCAATACAACAATCTTCTGGAGCCACCTCTTCTCCACAATGTGCATCCGCTCAGACCTCGAGGTGATAGCATCTAACACGTCTCGAACAACCCTGCCTCTCGGAGAGACGGCCGCCCCGGCCTCAGCTCCATGGCTATCCATCAGGACGGGTTGTCTTCTCTGCTGTGTATCACGTAACCTCTCTGTCTTTTTGTCTTCCTCTTCAGCATTATCTGTCTTTTCTCCCTCGTCCCGCTTTTACTCCTTTTCTCTGTCAAATCACGACGAGCTGAAAGTGATTCCCCCTCAGTTCGTCCGTAACACTGTCGTCGGCTCCACTTTGGGTTTTGTTGGGACACGAACGCCCGAATGCTGTGAAATGCAATGTTTGTTATCGACTGCTGTCTTCTAGAGGAGCACACTGCAAAACCAGGAAGTGCAATCCCAGGCGGGAATATGTTCAGAAGCAATATCTTTTATTAATGAGGGAAGCACTACGTGTATTAATGGTAGCAGGGTCACTAGGAGGTGGATGGTGTGAAGAGAAGTAGTTTATAGGGTTTAAAAGTGTGTGGGTGTATAAGAAGGTTTGTTATTTTAGTTGTTTTATATGTATCTCCCCATAATTCCAAACAATAATTCATGCATGAAAGTATAAGTAGGGCCATTTGAAGTGTAGGCCGATAAGAAAATCAGCTCTTCGAAGAGGCCACACAGAACTAAAGGTGAGAAAATGAAATCCTGATGAAATATTATAACTCCTTCTCAAAAGTTCTTTCAAAATTCTCACTCAAAATCTTTAATGATGTGCCTAGAACTGAGCCTTGAGGTACACCACTAGCAGTCTTCAACTGGAAGTGAATATTATCTATTTAAATATATATTGATAACTGTTTTCCACGTAACTGCTTGACTTGTGTTAATCGCTTTGAGACGTAACTTTCTACGTTACAGTAACAATAGAATCCAAAGCTTTTCTGAGCTCGAGAACCCCCCCCCCCCCACTGTACATCCATTAGTTTCCATTGGTCTTCAGCCTGACCAATAAGCCTCATTGATTCCACTAACTCTGGCTTAAGCGTGACTTAATTAGCAGTTGACTGGTTTTACTGGTGAGCATCATCGTGAGCGGGGGTTTCAGGATTGGAGAAAAGGGGAAAGACTAAGGGAAGAGATGAGGCTGAACTCTGTGGCATGAAGAAATGAGCTCAGACTTAATTTTGACACCACATCACAGGGTGGACTCGTGTTTCCTCTGAAAGGGTTGAGGAGAGGGTTCCTCCTTCCTCCTCCTCCTCCTCCTCCTCCTCCTCCTCCTCCTCCTCCTCCTCCTGCAGACACTGGCCCACTTAAGGGCCACCGGTGATTTTCTATCTGGGCTATCACTGATCCCAGGGCAGCTGCGACTTAATGTTAGCGCTCGCTGGGGGGATAGCTTGAACTCAGCTGTCTCTGGTAACAATCATCCTCACTGATCTCATCAGGGAGAAAGTTATCTACCTTAATTCCTCCGATGTGCAGAAGAGCATGCACACCGGTGTTTGCTCTAACTATGAACTACCTAGAGGGTTGGATGCTGGATGGCAGTGCACAAGTTGAAGTAGAGTTTTAAAGCTGTGTGTGTGTGTGTGTGTGTGTGTGTGTGTGTGTGTGTGTGTGTGTGTGTGTGTGTGTGTGTGTTACTGTAATTTATACCGTTTGGATCGTTCCACTTTGAATTTAAATGATCAATTTAGCCGATGACATCGAACCTGAACTGCTGATTGTGTCGTTTTGTTCTATACCGTTAGGATACGGTCCCGATGGAGAGGCACAGAAAACACACGATCTCACTGTGTGAGTGTGAGTGTGGGCGGGCGACGCTGGTATTTATAACCTCGAGGTGACGGCTCACGGGTAGAACAGTGACATCCTCAGTTCAGGTGTCCCGATTCACTCTGGAGATTAAAATGTGTGGGAAATGCAGGTGTACTCGCACACAAGAGGACGGATCGTATTCAAGACGCTTGTGGACGGAGACAAAGCTGAACATTACAATTCATATCACAGCCGGTTTCTTTGCCCGCTTCAAAAAGAGTCAACGAGGACATGTCATCTCCTTCCATTCCTCAGCGTTCTGTTGTTGTTGTGGTTTTTTTGTGGACCTGCACTGACGGAGGGAGGATGTGACGGAGCAGTCGGATCTCAATTGGATCTCTGCGGACATGAATACACACACTAAGACCAGATGTAAATGAAATCAGGTTAAAATCATATCCGGACGATGTCTATGTATGAGAGGAACCTTCATTTTAGTTGTATACAGAGTTAGTGATTCGCTGAATTGTTCCAGAACTCTTTCCAGACACTGTTTTCTAGCAAACTAGCTCGTGGAAGTTGTTCAGATTACTTCTTCTGTGATGCCAGGTTCTCCCTGGCTGGTTTCAGAAGAACGCCAAAGACTCGATCAGTTAAAAAAACATATAGTCCTTTAAAAATCGAGGTTGTGTGTGAGTCTGTTGCAGTTTGAGCTCTTCTGCTCCGAGAGGCCGGGGAACATGAGGAATAATCACCTCTGGCCTTGTTTCAGCTCAGCGACTGGGATGATGCAGTCGGAGCTCCGGTCCAACTACTGACTGGCTTTGTTTTGTGTACATAAAAACTGCTTCACCGCTCGGAGCTCAAACCCGAATTAATTTCCACTTGTGGAGGCAGACGCTGCGTTTTGCTCTACGTTATCAAAATGTGTTTCCTTGTCAGTCAGAAGAAAAAACGGACGATGTTCCATTTAAAACTTTACAACAGAGAAACTACTTATCTTGGTGTCACAGGAATTATCTCCACTGCCAGTCATACTCTGCGTGTGTCATTGATTAGGACGACTACACGCGCTGCCTTGGCTCTTTCTACGGCGAGGGATGAAACCGTTCACCCAATGTCGAAGGAAGCCGGAGGGCTTTCAGAGCCCTCTGCTCTGCAGCCACACTCTCGCCTGCCTCGGTTGATCGACGACGGCCGAGTGCAGAAACAAGCTTTGGAGAGGCGAGCGTACCGAGTGACTCAGCCCTGCTACATGATCGGATGAGACGGAGAGGCTTTGAGCGTAGAGGGAGGGGCGGGAGCTTCTCGTTACCCCCCCGTCCCTCAGCACGGACCCACGGGCTGTATTGATTTTGAATAATGCCTTGTGTCTCCGCTGGCTGCATACATGCATAATCTGTCTTCATTGCGTCTCGGGCAGAGGCACATCTGCATGTTTGGGGCTGGAAGGTTCGGTTTGAGAGGGAGAGTCGGGATTACTGCAAGAAAGAGGAATAAACACAGTGAACCGCTTTAATAATATATATACATATTACATTTTGTTTGTTGACTAGCATACTTACACTATTTCAAATATTTCCAACAGTGTTCAAATCCACACGTTCTATTTGGTCGCCTTTTAATTGCATCATATCTGCTTTCCCTTGGCTTTGCCCGTTTCTTCACTAACATCCGGGGCGAACATCACATGACGTGGAAGCAGGGTTTGTGGTCATCAGGGTAACTTCCGGATTAATTCAGAGTTGTTAGTCCGACGAAGCTCGTTCACTTCTTATCAGGGGTAAATCACCATGGTAACTCATGCTAAATGGCTAATCTGTCCCGGAGCAGGTTGAGTTCGAGATAAGAGATCAACGCTTATTAAAGCTCCGCCCACTGATCCGCTGGTCGGGGGTCTCTGAGGAGGTCAAGGGTCTTCATACACCGACAACATCCTTTGACCTTCTCCGATGAGTATCTCCATGAAAGAGAAGAGGGAATGATCAGCTGCTGGAGCCGAACAGAACCAACCTGCAGGAGCAATGTGCTCACAGGACCAAAGCCTGTCTGCGTCGCTGTGTGGTTCTGGTATTTGTTGATGCAGCACAGAAAAAACACTGCACGGAAGAAGAAATTGGACAAAAGCCTCCTTACCACTTAGGAATGTATTAATATGTTTATTTTTTACTTACCCCGAAGTGAGCTTGAAGCCAGCCGGGAGAGAATAAGACTTAAACTGTCATACACACAACACGAATACGTGTAACTTGTGCATTAATGTAATGGAAACACAAACAACATTATAGTCAGATCTATATTTCCCCTGATGAGGACATTTTACTATAAAAACATCGACTTAAACACATCCACACAGTGAATCAGTGATCCCCCCCCCCCCCCCCCCCCCCCCCCCCCCCCAGCTATTCTTCCTGCATTTAGCACCTTCAGTCTGGATAATGTGTTTGTGCTCCTCGTACTTTCTAATATAATAGTTGTTGTGAAATCTGCTCTGCTGCCTGAACTCGTTTCCATGTCGACGATTGATCCCCCCCCCCCCCTTGTATGTGGACGTGCTCATATCTAGATTTGCAAAACATGGGTTGATGTATTGCATGAGCAGAACAGTGTATGTGGTTTGAATGTCCACGGAAATCAGTGTAATTCACTGACTGTTGGACAATAGAGCTCTAAAACTAGAGAACTAAAATAAACGGATGCATCCTGAGACACTAGAACTTGTCCAACATGCAGATCTCACCAGCGAGTCCTCCCATCAACACCTACCTTCCTGGGGCTGTGAGCAGCACACTGCTGGTTCAACATACGAGGCCATGTAGTCGTCCTCCTCCTCCTCTTCCACACCACGAGCAGAGCTCTCCGGTCCACCACCAGGATTTTGGTGCAGCAGTATATTCTTATAATGAAGTGTGAAATGTTGGACTTTATTGATCCCTGTGGGAAATTCCAACTTTTCCACTTCCCGGCGTGCACAGTCTTGTTAGCTGTTAGAAATTCAAGGCTTGAGCTCGGGACACCGGGGGCAGGGTGGATGCCTGTAGGTCCCCGAATGTGTTGAATGTATTCCTTATAATTGTGTGGTATCGCTGGCCTTCTCCCAGTCACAGGCACAGGATCCTCTGCACAGATTCCTGGGCAGAGGGACTCACTCAGTCCCTCTGCTGCTATATTGTCTGCAAATGTGGAAAGTTCAGGAGTTTGTGAAAACATCCGGACGTTACGCCCACAACAACACTGATGGGTGTGAATACAAATCAAACTCCAGTAAATACTGTATGTGCCTCTCTGCAGGCGTCTGATTAACTGCATGTGAGCGCCTCAGCATGAGGATCCTCTCCCTCCGGGCGACATCCTCATTACCCCTCGGTTTCAGCTCGTGTGACACACCCCTTGATGATATCAACAAGCGCAGTGGGAGAACACAACCCCGATAAATAAATTACACTGACAGCAAAGTGAATGACGTTTGCAGAGTCCACAGCAGGGTGCCGCGAGTAATCTGAACCCTGGAAGTGAATTAATGAATTAATACGATAACTTGCTGCCTTGCAAAGACGCACGCAGCTCGATGTGTTGGCATTCGGCCCCGAGTCAGAACGTACTGCATTTATCGAATATTATATTTACATGTAATACTTTGAGACACATATTAGACTATTAAATACATGTATGTCATTGTGTGTTGTACTGTGACATTGTCCTTAAATCCAATCAACCCAAAGTGCAGAATCTCATAGATATCCGTCTTTTTTATGCATGATTTCTTCTTCTTTTTTTTTTATGAATACCTCTGAATTATTTCTTGCGAACTTCACAAAAAATGTCGAAAAGGAAATCTTGCAATATTTTATACAGTTAAAAAAAAAAGAAAAATATCCTGAATCTGCCCCTTTAATTGAATCCACTTCCAAAGTTAATGAGTTCTTCTTTGGTCCATCGCTCCCATTTCCACCAAGCTTCAATAAAAATGAGTTCTGTAGCTTTTTGCATAATCCTGCAGATAGATGGACAAACAGCAATGGAAACATAACCTGCTTAGCGGAGGTAATTATCCTACAGGGGAGTAAATAACCCTGAGACGTTAAAGCTGTTGTTCCCCTATTGAGGAGTATTTCATGTGAAGTAATTGTGATTGTGGGATATTTTGCAAAAAACGATTCTTATGCTCGCTCTGGAGCCGGATGAAAAGGGCCTTTGCCGGTCATTTGGTGCATGTGATGTTTACGCACCGCCGGCACAGCGTTGAAAAGCCCAGGCTGCAAAGCAAAGTGAGCATTTAGATGTTCAGTATTCACGGCGCAGGGACGCAGGGACGCACATTGCTGCTGATACTGTATGCAAAGAAACCCGACTGCTGCTCATGCCGAGGCGTCAGAGTCCGACTCGGTCTCTGTGTGTCTGCGTCAAACACACACCCAGCAAGACGTGGGCTGTTGATTCATGAAGATAAAATATATAATTAATCTGTTTTTGTTCAGTTGCTGTTGCAAGGGCATAATTTCCTCTGGGGGGGGGGGGGGGGGGGGGGGGGGGGGGGGGGGGGTGTATACTCTCTTTCTTCACTTTCATTGTTTCCGTTTGATTTGCTTAAAATGGAAAAGCTAAGATAACAAAGAGCCAAATCAGACTCAATGGGCATTTTTCACGTCTGGCACAATGCAGCACTCAGGGTCTTTGCTTGTTTCTGACCAAGTTGCCTCTTTCCTGTCTTAGTGATGACGTTGTTCAAAAAGCAAACGCACTTGGTCTTAGAATGAGCTGTGGTGCAGCTGTGCACGGATTTCTTGAGGCCAACCTGGTTTGAAGTGGGACTCACAGTATTCCACTGTTGGTGCATTGTATAGACCGTCTCACACACATGATCTGCTCGTGCGTGAAGTTCCATCTGCAGAGAACCTCTCTCTCTCTCTTGCAAACTGGCAAGTCCGCCCTTTTAATAGCAGTGCGCCAAGGTGCGAGTGAACCCGGCTTTTAAGGCGGAGGGGAGACGGCAGTATAATTGGTTTACTGCACATACAACCATGACCACGAGACCAAGGATAATCCCTTTGAACCACGCGTCTGCTACAGTGCTACTATTTCTTAGAGTTGAATTAGCAAAAAGTGGATTTGGATGCACCCGAAGCCGCTAGGTGCTGTAGACCATGCACCGAGTTCACCAGCAGAGAGGAAGCACAACAACGACTTGTTTCTTAACCGACTCAAGTGTTTGTGTCTTCGTTTCAAATCAAGCAAAAGCAAAGAAGAGAACACGAAGAATACGAACCTGAAGACATTGCTATTTATCCAGCAAGGTGGCGGATAACACCCCCCCCCCCAGTCACAAGTGCTGGAATAATGTAATAATGTGATGTGCTGAATGCGGAGTTGGTCCGGCTAAGCCACGGCGGCACACAGTGGAGTCTGGTCATGAAAGTTTCATCAGGTGCCGTGGACTTCCTGAATGTCTGCACTAAATTGCCCCAGGGTCATAAATACTTTATCAGCAGCAGACACCTCGGCAAAACACTTCCCCCCGGGGCTCTCTGCCCGGCGCACTCTCTGTCTCCGTGCCCCTCTCCCTCGCTCCCTCTCTGTCCTGGACTCTGACACACACACACACACACACACACACCACACACACACACACACACACACACACACACACACACACACACACACACACACACACACACCACACACACACACACACACACACACACACACACACGCCACACGCACACGCACACACACACGCACAGACGCACACACGCACACAGCACACCACAACTCTTCCAAGTAGTTTACAGTAAAGCATCTCACCCTGGAACTGCATTCTGTCACTCTACCTTGTAATTCACCAATTCTATTACGTCACAGTCTCATATCCGTTAGGGGTCTTGCACACGCAGAGGAGCGTTATCAAAAAAGTGCCAAACGGGATCTTGTCAACTTCCTCTTGGATCATTTTTGGAAGAAAACAGAGGAGAGGAGCAAAAAAAACATCAATAACAAATCCAAACTCATATCTTCTAAAGCATTGTCTTTGATCTCGTTCCAGCGGTTCAGCCCGGGCCTGCTTAGCTTTAATGCCACTGCCTTTATTCTCACAGCGCGGTGCATGGTGGTGTTTGAAGCACGACACCGAGAGTGGTATTCTTCTAAAGAAGCTCGGCAGAAACTTAAACAAGCCGGAGAACGGGGGCGCATTTCGAAAAAAGACAGAAGTCGAAAAGAGAGCTCGGTGTGAAGTGTGAAGAAACAACGGTCGGATCCTGGAGCCGTCGTATGATCATGAGTGTGAGTGGACGTGAATCCAGATGCTTCAGTGGTTGATTAATCGTGAAAGAGTTTTTCTGCTCACTTTCATGTCTTACACTTTGAATAAAAATGTTTTTTTTTACCGTAGGTCTTTCTTATTTCTTATTTTATACTTTCTTCACACACAGACACGTGATGTTTGCATCTTGATGGTTGAGATGGGGAAGTTTGGCTAACACTATCCATCCCAGTGTTTGTCTGCGGCCTTGTTTTGGTTGCTCATGGTACTTGATACATAAAAGTACAAAGTATAGCATAGCAGCGATAGCATAGACGTGATACATAATCTGGCTCGTGTTTATATTCACCAATCGGCAACACTGACCCCTACAGACACACAGGCAGATGTAATGGAAACCAGTGGATGTAGTGTTGTGTGGTAACTCCCTGACACCACATCAGACATGTACCACAGACAGTAGCACCCATGGATTTTGTGTTTAAAGTTCCATGAATGGGGAACACAACTGTGTCCACACAACATAGGTTTTGAAGGGAACTCTAGAAATAAAAGACATAAAGGACCATGGAAGACAAATGTAGTCATGAGCAAGCTTTCATCTTACAGCTCTTCTCATAGTCCCAAAATACTGTGACATCTCTGGTTGTCCGTGTAAAGCAACTGTCATGTATGCATTTATGTCTCAGTTGTTAAATTACATTTCATATCATTTAGCTGACTCACAATAAGTGCATCAGCCATGAGGGTAGAAACCCAGAACAGCAAGAGTCACGTAAGTACATTAGCTTTAATGGAGCCAAACTACAAAGTGCCACATGTAAATGTAGCTTAGCTCCAACTTGTATCTCTCTACTGACTTAATATGCAAATACAAACATGTCTGAACCCCGTGCCCACCTGTACAAGACACGCTGTAGAGCCATCGTGAGTCTTAGTGGCGTTGAACAAACCCAGAACAGTGCAATCACCACACGGGACAGAAGGGACAGTTTTAAAAAGATGCTCACGCAGGCTGAGCAGCGAGGAGGCAACCTTTACCAACAGATGAAACAATCCACGAAAAGGTTATCGGATATATTCATCATCCGGCCCACCTGTACATACCCTTACCTCTTCTTCTCCCTCTCCCCCCTCTCTCTCTCCTCCTCCTTCCTCTCCTCTTCTCTCTCTCTCTCTCTCCGCTCTGCTCTCTCTCTTCTCACTCTCCTCTCTCTCTCTCTCTCTCTCTCTCTCTCTCTCTCTCTCTCTCTCTCTCTCTCTCTCTCTCTCTCTCTCTCTCTCTCTCTCTCTCTCTCTCTCTCTCTCTCTCTCTCTCTCAGGCACACTCCATTAGTCTCTCTCAGAAAGCACAGGTTAAGAGGACTTTATGCTAATGAGCTCCACTAATGCACTCAACACGCCCACAAAGAATAAAAACAGATTTGTTTTTCCTCCCCCCCCCCCTTTTGCTTTTCACCTCGGATGCTTTGTCCGACCCAACAGTTGCTTTGACCTTTTTAAAAGACGTCCGCCCCGTGCTGTACCCCATGCTGTATTTATTACACAGTGTTTACAATTATTTCACGTCTCTGACATTCTGAAGGTAGAACGGGTCAAACACCGGACGTCAATATTTGAGCGTCGGTGTTTTGGGTGAGAGAGATGTTGTGACGGCCCCGAGCACCGATGTGAAGGTCCTTCGCTGGCATTCATCTCACTTCTGTGAAATATGGGACAGGGGATTTACTCCATGATGTCACCGGGTGGGGGGGGGGGGGGGGGGGGGGGGGGGTGTCATAAGTCATACGTCTTATGACTGAGAGACAACGCCATGGCCCTGATTTGTGATTGTTTGGTGTCAGTTGACTGTGTGACTCTCTCTCTCTCTCTCTCTGGAGAGTGATTGTTCATTTAGTATTAACGTGGCTGCAGTAAGAACCACAATCAGAATTTGAAGGTGTGATTTGTACGTTTTCTCTGCCATGGAACCGGATCACAGGCGGGGAGCCGGTGGTGGAGCCGGTGGTGGAGCCGGTGGTGGAGCCGGTGGTGGAGCCGGTGGTGGAGCCGGTCACTCGTCAAAAAGCTTCAGCCAACAATGGGTTTACAGGAAAAGTGGTTGAAGAGCCTCGACGCTACACTAGCTTACAGTCTGAACGTGATGAGGCGGTCCAGATGGTTAGCGTGCTAACGTCAGTAGAATCAAAGAAACCTTCCACCACTGAAGACGGAACTTGGCAGCATCTTATCTAAACTGATAAGTAAACAGCTCTTTACTTCTGTACATAGAGGCCCCGTCCCAATTCCTCTCGTCCTTCGCTGGGAGTGTCCTCGTCCAAACGCAGCCACAAGGGACGGGGCCAGAGAACCGAGAAAGAATTGGGACACAACTCGTGTGACGACTCATCAGCAGCCAAACAACGTTATTTCAGTGACAAACAATATCGACTAACATTATTTTAATCTACCACCGTTATGAACCAACGCACAGAAGAGGCCTTAAAGACGAGCTGTGGAAGAACAGAACCATCTCAGTGGAATCGCTGCATAGACAGAAGAGGCTGTGCTAACCACATTATCGGCTTCTCATAATGTTGCAGCTGCAGCCGCAGCGCTGAGTGGAGCCGTGGGCCGACCGGGACCGACCGGCAGCTCAAAGTGGATTGATTACACTTGTCTACAAAACGAAGCACACTGATCGATTTCTGCCTTTTAATATAACACAAGCAGGCGGGTTTGTCAGCACCGTTATATCCCAGCCCACTTGTGTCAGATGTGAACCCGTCTCTCTTCCACAGGTGGCTGACGGCTCCGAGGCGTTTGTGTGCAGATGCCTCCGTCCGGGACACGGTGGGAATGATGAGGTCGATCGTACGCTTTCACAGGCAACAGATCATTGGCTTGAATAAATGATAAACAGTCTGATTCGCTGAGAGGTTTTAGTTTCTTTACGTGTTTGTCAAACCTGTATTTTACTTTACATGCACTAAGCTTTGCATTGTATTGTGTGGTAGCTGTAATGGGTTGTTGTTTATCGGGTATACTGGTTTAACCATGGGTTGCTGTACACTGAGTTTGGATGGCTTGCATTGTAATGGACTTGAATTATCCATAGATAGTTGTAATTTGTAAAGAAAAGTAATCTTACTATATTTTAGTATGCCTTTTAACAATCGGCTTGGGGGAACAGAATCAAATTAGGGTGAGCTAATATCTATCTCTGGTTCATGTACAGTATTTCACTTGGTGACCAATGAGCACTGTCCCTATCAAATAAAATAAATGAAATAATAAATATAAATAAAGTAGTAGCATGACACAGAAAAACTCAGGTATAGACTCAACAGTAGCTACTGTGCATCACTGGTCTTGTACTGGTCCGAGTTAGGGTTAGTATGAGTATATGTGTGTGGTTATGCCTCACAATCCTGAAGCGTGAAGAATATATAAAATACAGATTCTAGTGAAACAGAGGCAATAAAATACATGAGACTTAACTCAAAAGCTGAATGAGAGTCTGCGACCACAGAACACGTTAACATAGCAGGTTCACAGACTCACTGGTTCAAAGACTGATGCAATTGCATTTCTTTGCCCTGCGCGTATGGAAGAACCCACAGCGAGCTGCGGTGAGCCACCTGCACATCCCTCCTCACTAACTAAAAGCTCCTGTGTATCAGATCAACGAGGGCTGAGCGTGAGTCCAGGGTCAAACCAGAAGAACCAGAAGAACCAGAAGAACCAGAAGAGGCAGAGAAAGGCAGGATGAGCGTGCAGCTGGTTTCAGCACCGCGGACAGCTCCGGGGCTCAGACTGGACTTCACGTGGAAAGTGTCGGTTGATGTGTTCACCGGGTCTGAGCCTCCACACTGTCGGTTCTGTTTGGACCCGGGGCTCATGCAGCTCCCACCCCCCCCCCCACCACACCACGAGACCAGTCCACCCCCCCCCCCCCCCCCTCCCCCTCCTCCCTCCTTCGTTCACCCCCCCTCACCAGCTCCAACATGTCAGCATCCCTGAGAGGAGAGAGGCTGGAGACGAACTGATCCCACTACTCCCACTACTCCCACCACACACCCCACCCCCCAAAAACACACACACACACTTTCTCGGTTCAACAACGTGCGTGTCCGAAACTCTCCTCCCTTTCCTGGAGGGTGGGAGGAGGAGGAGGAGGAGGAGGACGAGGAGGATGATGATGATGATGATGAGGAGGAGTAGGAGGAGGAGGATGAGGATGATGATGAGGAGGAGGATGATGATGATGATGATGATGAGGAGGAGGAGGAGGAGGATGATGATGATGATGATGATGAGGAGGAGGAGGATGATGATGATGATGATGATGATGATGATGAGGAGGAGGAGGGTGTTGATGTGAACGCACTGGCTGCGTTGGCTCCTCGTCAGACGCTCTCCAAGACCTCGCAGACATTCATTCGTGACGGATCTGCCCCCCCCTCCCCCTCCCCGCCGCCGCCCCTCTCCACTCGCTCCTCCACTCCTCTTTAAGATTCCGCATCTGACAAGACGCCTGTGCCCGCGGCCGCTTCCCCCCCCCCCCCCCCGCGACTCCTCTCACTCGGAAAACAGGGATCTTGCCGTTTTTTCTTCGGGATCCAACCAAGTTCTATCGAAGGAGGAGTTTTTCATGTGTGATTTCTCGGTCTCACCATGACAGCGACCAAGGAGCAGCCGAGCCAGAGACCGAACCCGCCGCAGCAGGATGAGGTGGGCAACCGGCTTTTCTTTTCACTTGATCTCCAAGTTTCCTGCACTTTAATCCGTGCACATTGCGCCAAACTCCATAGGATTGGGCAAGGTCAACTCACAGCACCCCCCCAGTAACACAGAGCTTTATGTGATGTGCGTGAATCTGACAGCCTGCTCCGCTTATATACGTGTCCATGAAGTGCAATGTGTACAGATTTGGCTGCTGTCCTCCGGGTTCCTCGTCTCAGATGACGACGCTGTGCCCACAGCGAGGGAGGCTGGTTCAAGTTGGCGATGCCAGCGTGTGAGGAGCTCATTGTCAGCTGCTGAGACTGGGTCACAGAGATCTTTTAACGCCGTGGGCACATGCACAGTCAGTGGCGAGGAAGGAAGGAGGAGGAGGAGGAGGAGGAGGAGGAGGAGGAGGAGGAAGACTGCGCATGGGGGCGCATTGTAATTCAGCCGCTGCCTCCTGTCAGCTGCCCCCCCCCCCCGACACCTTGAACGAGAACAGTCGTGGAGAGAGAAAAAGCTCAATATGCGCATTTCCTTCTCCTTCACACTCCCTCGGACTCGAACCTAAAGCCTCCTCCCGAACCCCCCCCCCCCTTTGGGCTGCACGGGTTAAACGTGCACTGCAACGAGAGCAGGGTCGTCGCTGGGCTGGCGCGTGCAACTTCACATCCGTGGAGTTTTGGCTGAGCCTCTGTCACCGTCAGTGATCGATTCCTCCTCTGTAACTGTCCCGGTGCTCCTCCGGGCAGGGCCACCTCCAGACAGTCTGGTGCCTTGTAGGTGAGATTAAGATATGCCCCCCCCCCCCCACCACCACACCCCACATTGCCCCATGGGTTGGCTCCTATACCCTGTGGCCAAAAATAGCCCAAAAAGGAGCAGATATCCAGATAATAGCCAATGATTTGCAACTTCTATCCTTCAGTATGAACAATAAACCCGTCGTCCTCCTTGCTACACAGCTAGCTTGTCACTAAGAGGAACATCTACACAAAACAGCCTTTTAATTGACAACACATCTCTATAGTTGTCTTTCTTTTCCTCCTTGACCTTGAGCTCTCAAAGCCTGGAACCTTATAATGAGGATAATCTGAGTCCTGGTCTTGGGCTTAGAGTTTATTCTATTATTATTCCATAATTGTATCCTCGCTGTCAGCTTGTGACTGAATCATCAGGGGCTGCAGTTTAAAAAATAATTGTTGTGAAACTGTGTTTTTATTGATCATGTTATTACCATATCCGTGATTAACCCCTGACATCTGTGTTGATGGTCTCAAGCCGCTGCCTTCAGGCACATGTCACCTCCTGCTGAGCCAGGGAGCTTTTCTATTGGACCAGCGATGCACATGTCATCTCTCGCTGTGGGTCTTCCTCTGAGAGATTGCCAAATATATTCTGGGTGCTCTTAATTGAATCCCGCCATGTAGCCCTATTATTCGAAGAACTCAAAAAAAACCTCAGCCTCCTAATTGAGTTCCTGTGCCTGAAATATGAGATGTCCTCTTGAGATGTGGTTGGAATATGATAGTTCACAGAGTTCAACGCTCTCACCTCTATATTTAAAGCTCAGTGGAAACATTACATGAAGCCAGATGAGTAAATGGCAGCACACGGTTAAAAAGCCTCGGTGCATATTTGATCACTTTGTGTTTCGGGCAGTCAGTTCAAGTTATTGCGTAAGATTTGTGCAGGCTGGCATTACTCCTGCAGAGGAGGCTGAGAGCGGTGCTTTAGCAGAGCCGTGCTATTGCTGTCCCAGGCTGCATCAACCCACAGTCTGTATACATAGCTCCTTGGCACGCTCTTAACCGGGCTGCTCTACATCAACATTGCATGAACGTGCAAAGGGAATTACCAGAGGGCAAAATACTGAGGGATCTTTAAATAATAGTTGCAGGAGAAAAAGAAAAGGGAGCCGTGAGCTGTTCTTGTATCTGAATTGTTCAGGATCGGCCGTTCTCTTTGTCTGTTGTGTTTACTTGAGCTGACAGTTAAGTCCATTGTTGATGTGGTGAAAGGCTTTTTTTCTTTGTGGTGTGTTCAGAGTGACAAGGAAGTGCAACAACAACAGGAGGTTGGAGATTTGTACATATTTTAGTCGTTTGGATTTATTGTGTCTAACTAGTTCTTTGTTTTGCATCAGGACTTAACCTAAGAATAATGTATTTAATAGTGGTGGTTGTTGTGAGTATGGACAGGAGTAACGATAACAGTGACCTGACATACGGCACGAGACACAAACAAATCCTTTAAACTTATTAAACATCTACAGGGCACACTGATGTTTGATATTTACATGTGAATCTACTGGAGGTCTGTGGTGGTGTGCTACTTCACATTACTGTGTTGAAGTAGTACTTGTGTCTCCTAATCTGATTTTAATGCTTGGTTATACTTCAATTTCCCATGTGTTCATTTGTGATATATTGTCAGGTGTGCTCGGGTGTCTAATTATTATCGTTATTACTATTAAATTACATCACAGCAACATTCATTATTCAAATTAGTGAATTAGAATATTCTAATAGCATTTTTTCAGTACTTGACCTATCTCACCCTCAGAGTCTCTCGTTAGCTTTAAACATAGATATATTCCATACCAGAATAACGGTATTGAAAAATGAAATAATATTTGGAGTGAATAGTTCATCGTCATTACAGAGCAGACATTTAAATAACCAGTAAAACCTGTAAGATTTGTTAGTACGACAGCCTGATAGCATAAATATCTCCAACCTTTTTAAAAACCAACTGTTACACAGGAAATCCTGCGCTGCATGAAGTCCAATGGAAATCCTCCAAATCCCTCAAACATCTGGGGATGCAGAGTCAGAAATGTTGAGTTCAACAGACCCCCTGTAGTTTTCATGAGTGTAACACGTCTCCACGTCTAAATCTCCAGTTCTCTGTGGTCACCATCCACAGTCGAGGTATTTTGTGGGTAAAGTATCTCCAGAGAAAGACAAATGCAGGGAAATAAATATCCCTGAATCCAGAGATTGTTATTAAAGTGTCATTCTGAAACATCGTCCTCTTTACTCTCAATATATGGAAGCATCATAACCAATAAACGGGCAACAGTGAACTGTTTTCAGCATTAACACGCAAACACATATTGGGATTACCATAACAGCATGGAGGGAGGAGTTTACAACCGAGCACCGGAGCTCAAGTGCTGGCTCGGGAACAGAGACACCAGTTGGTCCACTTGAAGGATGTGACTGAAATGGTTTGACTCTGGTGTGCGCACCGTGTCAGGATTAATGGTTTCGTGGTTCGTGGTCAGGCGCGGGTCGGCTCGGGGGCCCCCGGAGCTGCCGGGTCTGAATTCACCAGATTGAGGGATTCTGTCGTCACATGCTGCAAATATGTCTGTGACTTGTTTGGGTCCAAAGAAAAGGAGGTCAGGAGAAGTTGAACGTGGCCTGTGAACAAGGTTTTCTCCCCCCCCCCCCACCCGCATATATATATATATATATATATCTGCCTCGTGGTGACACACAGGATAAACGGATGGATGGATTTGTTTTAGAAACAGTGGCGGTGCTGAAACAGGGATCCCTGACAGCTGAATCCATTTTGCTGACCTGACGTCACTACACCAGACTCATCCTACATGTGAAATAATCCCTAACTTTTCCTGCCTTTCTTCAATATACATAAAGAGAATATGTAATTGAGGAAGCCGCTGCTGAATGGGCGCACTGGAGCACTCTTGGCAGTGGAACCGTACAGCGGGGCCAAGCTCTCTCTCGTTCCACTGAAAGAAAAGCCCGAGAACAAACAGACTCATTTGACATTGGCCTGGTCTCCAGCTGAGTCACTGGCTCCTGTAAGCACAGACATAATATACGCTGACTGAGAGTCTGACCTGTGTGAGCGACCCCGTGGCCCGGCACCGGCTCTCTGCACTCAGCGGGGTGTATAGACTTACCACCTGCCCTGGCACCGCTTCCTCCTTCACTTTGTTAATGGAACTGTTGTCTGTGACTGTTGTGACAAAAGCCAAGTGTTAGGAGAAAGGGCTCCCCGCCTTACTGTGAGTGAGAGTGGCTTCACACGCTGTGATCCCCTGGCCCAGGAACCTGTAATTCACACTAATGGAGAAAATGTCCCGGGCACTGCTGCTCCTTTGCAATGGCCTCAGAGGGAAATTAGAAAGAAAGGGGCTGAGGGAGGGAGAAGGGGAGAGAGAGAAGGGGGTGGTGAGAGGTGAGGGATGGAGCAATTAAAAAGGGGATAAAACAAGTAAGAGGAGGAAATGTAAGTGAGGGGAAGAGGAGAGGGGACAGAGGAGAGGAGAGAAGGTGTTAATGGCCGACTGAGGAAGAGGATGATCGAGAGGATGAAGGAGTGAAGAAGAAGAACGGGAGTAGTGCACAGATCGTGTCAAGTAGAGGAATGGTTTTAGCTGAACTCTCTCTAAAGCCCAGTTCCCTCGACACGATTTCCCCAGTCTCACCAACACATTTCAGAATCTTACTAGATTCCTAGCTGGTCAAATATCAGCCAATCAGAGCGCAGGATGGGGGTGACAGTGAAAGTTCTATTGAAATGAATTAAGTAGTCGGCTAAGTTTGAATATGAGCCACACGGAATACAACGTGTGTAATTATAAAAATATTAAGTTATAAACAAGTGATTACAATGTTATCAGGGAAGTTAAGAGTAATTACTACGATCAGTTATTAATCTGTAACTGATTTCCAGGTTAAACACTTGTAATGATGCTACTGTTCAAAGGGACGGATACACGCTGCTGATAACACTGTTGTTCCCCTCGTTCTTTGTGGGAAGCTGATCATCCAAAGTAAGATTATTTTGAGGAAACGGCTTTTATGAAAGAGGTTTGTTGCACACGCTGAAGCAGCCCATTTGAATTCACAGTGTGTCTGTGTATGAACGCACTGTAAGGTCATCCTAATAAATGTTCAGCCCACATCTGCACTCAGCTCCTCCTGAGCACTGAGCACGTTCACAGAGGAAACATCACCTGCTCACTCACAGCGCTCCGGGGACAAGAGGACACATGGTTTCGCTTTGCTCCATTTGTAAATCTGGTAATATCTTTTTTTTAATGTTTCTCTTCTTTAACAACTTCTTTTGCCCAAACGGTCTCCAAAGCTTTTCTCCCCAATCACCATCGAGCAGCCAGAGGAGTCCGATTCCTCCTCAGACGGCCGGCCTCGTTTACTGTCACGTCACGGTGACACTCTTAGAAAATATGACGCCGCTGTCCAAAACGTCCCAGCCTGTGTAGTGACTCACACGTTCGACCTTCCAGTCATGAGCCCCCCCCCCCTCCGTGTCCTGAGGCGACTCGTGCCCCGAATTAACCGACGCCGACACATGTTCTATCCTCGGAAGGATTAAAAGGCAATTACAAATTCTGAGTCATCAGTCGCGACCGAGTCGGGAGACAGGCTGCAGCAGAACCTGAGATAACGGGTATTGGTAAGGACAAGGAACAGTCAGACCCTGTGTGTGTGTGTGTGTGTGTGTGTGTGTGTGTGTGTGTGTGCACATGTGTATATATAGGAAAACAAACCCAGCTCATGTATGTTAATCAGATCCGATGTGTCCAGGTCTCCTCCACTCCGCCAACTTCACTTGTTTCGGTGTAGATGCACTTTTTTAAAAATTATTTCTCACCAGTCTCAAAATATGTATAAAAAATGTAACCTTGCTTCAGGCAAAAAACATAACCCTCGGTTCTAATTGAGATGCCATGAATATCCCCTGGCTGCCAGTAAGTGGTGCTGGGTCCATGGACCCTTGTTGTTTCTCAGTGAACCACAGAATGGTCTCCTGGATCATTTCTTTCTTGTTTATTAGCTGAAATAAAGACATCGAGGAAAAACTGCGTTGGTAAATATCAGCTGACAGTTTGCTGGAGTCTGTGCAGAGCATCATTTCACTGAGCGAATGGGAATCTCGTGTATGTCGGACTGGTTTCACGGCTCAGAGGCAGGGTAGTGATGGGGAGTGACACAGGTTCATTTCAGGCAGGCAGGTAATGGAGAACAGATCCAAACGACAAGCAGGACCGGACCCGAGCGGCTGCTGGAGCGTAGCTGACGGCCCGGGTGGAGAAGGTGGAGTTCAGGCCCAGTCCTGAAACACTGAGGAGTTAGGAGAGAAGCCCGGTTGGTTCAGTGGTGTTGGCGACAAAGGTCCATAATCCCAACTGTTTACTGTGGTGATGATGTTCGAAGTTTTACAAACACTATATGTTGAATATAAACCGTTAACTCTCGCCCATTACACTTTCTACGTGTGAGTTCATTCCCTGTTTTCTAAGCCCCCAGCTCAAGCTTCCCCCGGAGATCATTTCCAGTTTGCTCCACGAACGCCGTTCTCATTAATATTGACAGGGAGGCTCCTGCCAGGCCTCCGCTCACGACTAGTTCATCAGCCGAGCTCCGATGAAGTGAGTGTTTCTGGCAAACAAGGTTTTCTGCACTTTCAGGACTTATAGTATAAGCGCCGAGGGCAGGCGGGGGATCGATTCCACTCCCCAGGGCAGATAATCAACGGCTCATCTGAAGGGCAGTGATATTGATAGCACTCTGCAGATAGACTGATAGGCCACATCTGTCCGTCTGTGGATGTTGGGAGCGATTTGCACACACCCGGGGGCGTCGTGCACGCCGGGATCCTTGGGAGATAAGAGCAGAGGGCATGGGGATCGTTTCCCACCAAAAAATAATAATGATGCAGTTTTCACAGCAATTTGTGGCTCGGTAATCTCCCACTTTACGGTTGTGAGGGTAATTTCTCATATATATATTATATGTGGATTTACTTTAAAAGGGTTTTCACGTCAATCATCTCAGCTGCTCCGGTGATTGAAAATGACCCCACTTATTTACTTACTTCTACTCGGCTGCCTCTTTTCTAAACCTCGTCGGCTTCACCCAGACATCCACGTGTAAAGACTCTTATTTATAAAGCACATTTATCCAGAGGAGACAGTTAAGCCGTTTTTTCAGACATGACCTGCGGGTAGAATCCGGAGAAGTGGCTGCAGAGTTTACCCAGAGTTTGTCTTTGACACGTGCACGACCCAGCGGGGGGGGGGTTCTCTGCACAGACGCGTTCACAACAGCATCAAATCGTCCGCATCATTCAGGCGAGAGGCGGAGCAGCCGGCAGGGCAGGAAGTGACGCGTTGACCTTTTGATACACAAGCTATTCAAACCCCTTCTAATGCACAACATGGTATTAGAATATATAGTGTTTCTTTGCTATATCTTTGAAATCAAGTATTCTTTAAATATCTTGTTTTTCATTACCACAAATCATTATTTTTCCTTTTTCCTTTCTTACTTTATGAACAAACAAGCTGCTTTTGCACATCTGATGCATGTAAAGTCTTATTTTACCGTCCCTTTCTAGTGAGAAAGAGAAATACTAGAGGATCTGCAGAGTGCACGTCTGGAAGCAGCTGCCGAAAGGCCACAGATGAAAGGAACCTGCCAATATGGTCACAGATGCATTTTTCAAACACGATGCATAGGAAGAGGAAGAAGGATGAGGGAGCCAATAAAATTCAGACTGAGCTCTGGTCCCCCCTTTTCCTTTTTTCACAAACCGCTCGGCCTCCTTCAAAGATCCATCACGCGCCTGCTGAGAATCTGTTTCCATGAAGAAAAGATATCCAATAACTCACCTCACATAACCTCCCTGACGAGGACGGGACCGGGAGGCTTCCTGTGTGGTTCTTTAAGAATCACAGCATCTTGACCCCGAGATATCAAATGAAAGTCAGTGTTTTTCTAAAGATAATCTTATTACAACTTGGACTATCAGTGTGAAGTGTTGTGTTTATAATAATAATAATAATAAAATACCTAATCTTAAATATTTGAGTTCTTGTCACTAATTTTGGGGAAATCTTCAGTCGTACATTGTCTGTTATACTGAAGTTAAGTCTCCAGGAAACAGAATTACATTTACACGTCTGTTTCAATTCCTTTAAAGCTAAATTCTCCAATGTTTATGTATTTAATCCCTTTTTAATAAAACCTGCTGCGGCTGCCATTAGTGTCAATGTGATGTTCAGCAGGGACGACGTTTGCTCGGCTCTGTTTCCACACAGTTGGAAAAAAAGTAAATAAGAAAGTCACAAATTCAAACTTTATAATTCATAACTTTCCCTTTTCTTCCTTTTCAAATGTTCTGCATAAAACCCAGTGATCGGTTCCGTGAAGAACAACGTGTTTCACCCACTTCAGAGCTTCAGTTAGTCCGACACCAACGTTTAGAGATTTTTGACTCTAAAGTTCTGGAAAGTGTTTAAAAAAACTTCCCCAAAAACTTCAGCTTTAAACGGACAAAACAAACGAGTAACATCTGATTATGATCTCCCCAGACTATACGCTTCAACTGTGCTGTGCATCGTGAGGTGAGATACTTCATCGCCCGGCAGAGCAGCGATGAAAGTGATTCATTCAACACTTACTCCACAGTCTAAACAAACAGGGGAGCGTGGCTCTGAGCAGGGGGGGGGGGGGGGGGGGGGGGGGAGGAGCAGGAACCAGCACCGAATCCATTAAAGCTAAAATATCGAATGTGAGGGAAGTAATCAGCCCTGGACCACTTCACTCGGGTTGTTTGTTGTTGCATTACAAGAAAAATAGAAAGAAGTTGGCTGGAATATTCATTATGAAGTCCATGGAGACAGGTGTGTGTGTGTGTGTGTGTGTGTGTGTGTGTGTCTGTGTGTGTTTGTGAGGAGCAAAGCACAACATTACTTCTTCCTCCCACAGATTCTGTGATCTCACACTGTTCCTGCGGTTTGTCTTCAGCCGCCGTCGTCCTGTGCTTCACCTTCAGACTCAGACTGCGGTTGTGTAACAGTTCATTGTGAGTCAGTGTGCGACATTTCATTTGAATCTGTCGTGCGTGTGGTTGTACGGAGAAACGGTGCGAGTGTGTGTAAAGGCTCGTCTCGCACATGGAAAAGGTTGAAAACAGGAAAAGTTGATTTAATTCAAGTACAAATGTGAAGCTCTGTGACAATTGGTTCAAACTGAATCTGTTTCCAAAAACGGCAAACAGCTGCATCGGCTGCGTGTGAACCTGTGACTGTGTGAAGAGTGTCAAACCAGTGATTTACTGAATCACCATCGAACTGGAGGGAAGGAGTCGGTTGGAAATTGGCCACAAGTCACAAGTATTAAGAGTTTGAAAGCATCCAGTGATTTTAACTCTGCCCCCCCTCTCTCTCTCACCCAGGCCTTCACAGCGAAGCTACACTGAGTCACAACATTTCTTTTTTTGTCCTGTCAACCTTGGTGTCTTCACAGCCGAGCGGCGCAGACAAACACATCTGTTACGCTTTCTCCGGTGGCTTGTTTCCTGAACGGAGACGTCACTGACATCCGGGGAGACGTGATCGGCTCCATTCGCATCACGTGCTGTAGGTTCAGCCGGTGTGTGTCTGTCGAGGCCGGCGACGCTCGGCAACACACAGAACCGTGCACAAGTTGTGGTGCTTTCTCAGGATGCTTTCGAAAAACTATATTGTATATTGAATAACTCCGTGAAAATGCAGTAAACAGAAAACAATCTAGTACTTATTTGCTGTATTCGCTGGAACAGCTCTCGTTCTCAGTGCACAATCCTTCAAAAGTACTTGGCAGGTCGGCTGTTCGCAGTTTCTTGGAGAACTCGCCCCAGTTCTTCTGTGGATTCCCGGCTGCTTCAGCTGCTTCTGTCTCGGACTCTGTGATGTTGAGATCAGGACTCTGTGGGGACCGGACCATCTGTTGCACGACTCCTTGTTCTTCTCGTCTCTGAAGACGTTTGTTTGGGGACGCTGTCACGCTGCGGAGCGACTGTGGGACCGATCAGACGCCGCCCAGATGGCGCCGTGTGATGAACGAGAATCTAAACATCTGAAAGTGACTAAGACTGTTGCTCGGTGCTGTGTTTCCAAAATGCTCATCTACACAAAACACGGGATTGAGCTTGTTGAGCTTTTATTGTTGTTAAGATGCAGTTGTGTAGTTTGTGTGTAACCCAGCTGCTGCTTTACCAGACGGGTCAGAGACGTCTGACTCATCCTAGAGAGGTTGGAGATAAAGCGAAATCAATTTTATTACATTATTTGATATAATGCATTAGTTTGTGGTTTATATTGTCAGGACAAAACGTGGGAATAAGCCCCAAGATATGTAACATTTATGCTTTGACCTTATGACGACTTTTAAAAAGGTACAGGATGTGCGACGCGCCGCATTAATCGCAGCCGTTGTGTTTATTTTTTTACTGCAACACAGACTCGTTTTTGTCTTTGTGCGTCAAAGTGGGCAGATGCACTTTCTGTGTTCTGTTGTCGAGACACCAATCTACATAATCGCCGAGAGGGGAGAGCGCCGCGGCGAGCCTCGCCGATGGCGAGACAATCAAATCAGTTGCTCAGGCACACCTCTTCATCCGGCTCCCCGCCGAGCCGCCCTTCCCTCGCCACCTCTCCACCCCCCGCTAATTCGCTCTCAACTGGCAATTTTATAGCCCGGCGCCCGCTGAACACTCCAATGTCACCCTATAGGTATTAAAAACACACGGCGCCGCTTTCCCACCGCACACAGAGAGACAATTTCCTGTCTTCACGCCGAAGACATCGATCGCCGTGCCGATGAGCTGCTGTCGCTGCTCCGGCTCGAGCTCAGGTTCTTCTTTCACTTCTGTAAGAAATGAGATTTGTTGTTTGAACTGGGAGGAAACGGCGGATTGTAATTTTTTTCCCCAGGAACTCTGTCTAATTGCATTCTGAGACTTTGAGACAGTGGGGTGGGGGGGGGGGGGGGGGGGGGGGGGGGGGGGAGCTTTGACTCCCACCACGCCAAATGATAGAAAATCACATTTAAATATGCAGGGGGGGAATTCTAAGTAAAAAAAGCTGATTAATGGGAATTTGCTTTATTGCCCCGTGTCCTTCACATGCTGTCGAGCTCATTAATCCACCAGGATGTTCTAACACCAACGAACACATCTCATTAAATCCTTTCTTTGGCGTTACCTCTTTTTTTCTCGTGCATCGCCGACTTCCAGCGTCGGGGAAACCAACGAATAAACAAAGAATATGAAAATGTCTTTCCCCGTTGTAGATTGCTCTTTTCTTTTTCCGGAACATTGCTGACTACATGAAGAAAGAAGTAAAACAGTTGTTGTTGTGTCTCGTTCATCATGTTTTGTTAATCGCGCACACAGCCGACACAACCTGACACATCAGCAGCACCCCCCCCCCCCACCCACCCACATGTAAATCCCACAGCTGCTGTCAAATGAATATATATTAGATTATGTAAATTGCCACCTGATTGAAGTTTGACGCGCCTTCAACCAGACTCAATATAGATCCAACATTTACAGTACACGATAAACACGTGTCGTCGTGTATCCTCCAACGAGCCGAGCGTGTGGCGTGTGAAAGCGTCTCGCCGCCTCACTTAATGTAATCATCCACTTTGGGCCCGTTTGTTATAATTGCGTCTCGTGACGGGCGCTAAGAAGATCATCGGTGAACAGCGGTTAAAGCTCCTGGGTTGTTTTTTTTATTAGCATACAAAGAAATATGCCTGAATGGTTTCCTTTGGCACAATGCTGCTAAAACACAGATCATAACTTCCCTGTTGCAGGTATAGAATAAGGTTCCGTGTACGATGGTGAGTTTGAATCCCGTCAACTCACCGCTTCACTTCGCTTGACGCTGTTTCACCCGCTGTCTTCTCTCGCCTCGTTGTTTCACAGCAACTTTCCCTGCTTCTCTCTTCACTTATTTGTTTTTCATTATTCCACCTCGCTCCAGCTGTTCGAAGGCATTTGCTCGACTTGCTCAGCTTGGGGGGGGGGGGGGGGGGGGTGCACTCGCCAATGGTTCAGGAGTATTTCCTTGGATATGCAGAGATACGGCCTCACATCACTGTTTAATATGCCGCAGACAGTTACATGCATCTCCCTGAGGAAGGTGTGCAGAGCTGCAGTTTATCTGGATATAACAACGTGTAACTTTGTCACCCACTAAGAATGTTACTGCAAAAACACAGAGAGACGCAGTTTGTTCCATATGACGGGGGAGCAAGGGCAGACGGGAGAAGTCTACAATATAACCTTCAATCAGAGGTTTAAATGGAATGAAATGAGATTGAAGATGAATGTGATTGTTGAAAATTCTCTTTTGGCTTCAGGTGCCGTCGACTAATCTATTCGTTTCCAAAGGTTTTGGACTTACTTTCATTACAAGCTGTTTTGAAATACACTAAAATGGAGTGACACGCAGTTTGCATTGGTAAACCCATTAAAGCACGAAAGGCTAATCTACTTTGATTCAGTTTGAAATGTTTGACGAACTTCGAGGTGTCGATCTCATTTTCCACTCGAGAGATATCATTCAAATTGGTTTTCGTGAAAAGCTTCATTTAAAAGTGCTAACAAACTTTTAAATGCCGCTTTGGGGCCGATGAGCAAATTGATTGGTGATCATTGTGAATATGGCCTTTTGCAAAAGCTGCTCGAAGGTGACACTCACAAAGAGAACGGTGGAGACCACTTGCAAACCGTGGCTCTGGCCACTAACAGGGTTTACTGCACAGGGACACTGCACAGGGTCCCTGAGGCCCAATATTGTATTTCTTCTGCTTCTGCGGCTAATCTCTGCATTTCTATTAATACCCAGCGATCGCATTGCGCTGCTGCGAGGAAACAGCCTCGTGTACGTGAAACCGATAAGACAGGGACGCTGACTAATTGGGAATCATCTCATCGGGACCAAAGGCCAGGGGGGGGTGTCCTTCAGGGCGAGGCCGATGATGCTAAATACAATAAGACGACAACGTGTAGCTAAGCTCGCGGTTTCCTATTAGCCAGTGGATCAATCTCCGATGTTAAGCCTCGAGACCCCGGCACATCTTTGGCCGCGTCTGTCAACGATTCACAAGGCGCAGAGAAATGCTATTTCATGGGTAAACAAAAATGAGCCTGTGCAGATGGCAATATTCCCCCCCCCCCCCCCCCCCCGCCCTCTACGACCTGCTGTCATTGTTAAAATGGCTCAGCTTCTGCTTGAAATGCTGCGTGTCATTTGTCACACTCTCTCCAAGGTCGGAGTCCAGGAGAGGGTAAGCTCGCGGCTCTATAAATAGCCTGGCTCCTCTGACAGTATCGCGTGCGCACGTATGGGTGTGTGCACAGCGGAGCCGGTGAGGAGTACGCTTATTAGCAGGAGTTTGATGAAGATGGCAGGGATCTTCATCACGCACCGGCGAGGCACGAGGGCTTTTTCTGATTCTGCATCCTCGCTCGCTCCCGACTTTGAAAATCAGACGGTGTGTGTGGGGAAATGTAACAGACATGTCGAATTTAACATTATAACATAGTGTGGCTGTGTTTTAGATATTATTTACATCTCCGTAGTTCTCTAGTGCAGCGGAGCCAGCAGCAAACCTCCCAGCCGGCCGCAGCTAAAGGGACCGGGGATCCTAGCGCTCTTCAAAAATACACACCGAACATCTGCGGTTGTTTTTTTTGAATCACAGGCTGGTGTCACTTATTGTCTCCAGCTGGAGGAGGAGGAGGAGGAGGAGGAGGAGGAGGAGGAGGAGGAGGGACAGGGCTCTTCCTCAAAAGTAAAAACAAGTAGCGTGAGGGGAACACTCCTGTGCCGAGGACTCGCAGGAAATACCCCCCCCCCCCCCCGAAGCGCAGATTGTCAGCTGTTAGTCACTTTAATGCTAATAATAAAACAGGGAGCGCCTCGTTATCAGCATTCACAGTGACACAGCTCAAAACGCAGACTGGCTGTAACATATGTACAGTGTCCCACGTACAGTAAACACCATGAATATGATTTTCAGTAACAGGAATCAGCTCAGTTGCTGCTCTCGTTACGTTCTCACGTGCAGCTGTCGTGAGTTTTGTTGCCGTTTGCCAGACGGATGATGTGATTACAGGAAATGGGTTCGGCTGCACAAGTCGTACGACTGCTCTGCAGCAATCAGGGAAGTTTCTCCTCTGTATTTATTTTACTTTACTGCTTTTTGTTTTTGTTGTTTTCCAGACACGGTTTGTTGAAAACGTTATAATTTCCCAACCTCATCAGTGTCGGAGCCAGCAGGGTTCATATTCACTGTTGTGTTAGTGAGTCTGGACTTCAGCGTGGCAGCTCTCCTCCTCCTGTGTGACATTAACAACACATACAGTTCTTCTGTTTTGTGGCTGTAAAAAAAATTAAATCCCCGTCTACATTAAATTTCCTTCACATTCACAAATAGGAACCTTCCTGAAAGCTAAAGGCTGTGACTTTGAACCAGGGTGGAGTATTTACTGCAGTGCACCAGTTCTCCACACGTGATATCAAATGACTGAAGTCATAACCCTTGAATAATTTAAAGACTCCACTGATTTACCGCTCTTCAAAAACTTAGCTCCCAGATGCTAAGTGTTGAATTGTTGTGATTTACGTCGATGTTCTGCACCTTCGAGGTGATAATGGTTCAAATCTAATTCTCATCACAGGGATGTTGTTTTGACGTTATATAAATATTTGGAGAGAGTTTGGAGATTTGTAAAAGTGAAAGTTGCTGCGTGTGGAATCACAGCTTCCTCAACTTATCTGAAATGTTGCTTTAACTCACTGAAGAGCAAATATTCAAAGAGCTTGTTCCTCATCACGAGCACCTTCCAACAAATCTTACCTTTAGTAGTTGTTTGGTTGTGTCTCTGAGTTCTTGTGTGTTTATATCTGTGGAGTCCGAGCGAGACTAGAGACGGAGGACTAGAGGAAACTGTTTGACAGGGGATCAGTTGGCCCATGGACTTCCAGGAACTCGCATTTACCAACTAGGAAGTGGATCGTAAATAAACAAAAAGCAAAGAGTGAGAAAACAAACAAGAAATCACCTCAGCTCAGAGTTCTGGTCTTTTTCTGGCACAAAAAGCTTTTATCACAACGTGGAGCTGTGGAATGAGGAAGATGCTTTATCGAGATACACTGTTGTGAAGTTGCATTGTGGGAAATGTAGTATTGTCTAGTATAGTCCAGGATATCTCGACCTCTGCTGCTTCTTGAGCAGTATTTTTAAATCCGATTTCCTGGACGTGCATGTAAATTATACATGGATGATATAAGATGCTGCTCCTCGAGAGGTTATGAGGCAAACTTGTGCTTCTCTCGCTCTTCTCTTTAAATATAGCCGACTCCTGAATATTTCATTGTTACCGGCAGGTCCTGAAAGATTCACGCACGGGCGAACACCATCATCAGCGTTCGCTCGGCTACGCTCCTCGATTCTCCCCGAACAACAAATGTGTGCCGTTACTTTCCGCGGCCTACTTGACTCGATGAATAATTGATTGTATTGATTGAGTGTGATGGAATTGGTCCCAGAGAGAGAAAGAGGCGCTGGGAGAATTACCCCCAGTGTCAGTTAAATTAAAAGAGGTTTTCTATTATCATTGTCTGGGCTTCATAGATAAACAAGTAAAGTAAGGGTACGTGGTATTTATTCTTGTTCCATCAGGACAATTCAGATTCATCATACTTTAAGTATATATATATATGTGGACATTACAGGGAAGGTGTGCAGCATAACTCAGACGTGAAGCATAACCAACCTCTGATGTCCATCACAAATAAACAAGCTTTAATTTCTACTTATAAGTCATAGAACAGATTTGAACCTGGTTTTTGATCAGTCAATCAATCAAAGCTTATTTGTGAAGCTTATATTCATAGACACTATCTCTGCGCCTCTAATTGTGGCGTGTGAATTATTCCTGTTTTCCGTCGGGGGGGGGGGGGGGGATGTTCCCTCATGCATATGGATTAAGAAGCTGTGGTGGAGCGAGACCTCTCCAGTCACAGCAGAAACCAGTGGAGCAGCAGAGCCGTGTGCACCAGGCCCGGACTACTATCACACTTAAAACAGTTCCTCTATGTAAATGGGATGAAACATCAGATTGTTATTGATCTGTTTATGTTATTCCAGTTCCACTGTGGCAGCTGCACGGTTCGGCATCGGCCCACAGTGGAACTGGAAAAGCTCTAAAAGTGCTGGTCGGGATCGATAACATGGATCCAAGCGTACAGACAGAGGGAGATTTGAGTGATTTGAGCAGCTGCCTGTGGAGATAACGTTTCACTTCACCACGGGAGACGTGTCTTTGACTTTGCTATTCTAAACTGGAGGTGTAGCTAATACAGATGTCAATCACAATCCAGATGTGGATTTCTCTTTGCAGTAGCTGAGTGTTTAACACGTTACAAGGCAGAGGCAGGTCACCGTGCTTATAGAGGAGCTAGAGATCAGTGGGTGGTGGAGCTACTATAACTTACACAAATATGTGCTTACCATCTACACACACACAAACCACACACACAGACATGGGCGGCTCGTTCGCTAACCAGAAGGTCGGTGGTTTGATTCCAGTCTTCCCCCAAGTCCATGGGCAAGACGCTGAACCTCATATTGCCCCTGACTGCTGCAGGAGCGTGTTTGTGAATGGACGGACGGCATCGGAGGGCACAGGTGCACCTCGGTCCTGGCTGCATTAACTAACTATTGAGGAAATGTCCATCACACGTCTGTCTGTGCCTAGAGAATCGTCTGTGGTGCATTAAGCCAGGCACAGCCGGTGGTTTGTGGGTCTGCTCGGCTTCAGGTTGTTGGCCAACACATATTATTGTGGTGCTAAACGAAGGCTTAGCTTCCCGTAGCGTTTTATTAGTTCTGTCTACGACCTAAACACTAGCACTGCAGCAGCAGTCGACACAGTACATTTACACCCTGACACACTGTCACTGTGATACTGCTGCTCGAACGGGATGTGAACCAAATGTCATGATAGAAAAATGACCCACTTCTGCCCAGTTATTGAAATATGATGAGTCATAATTCATGGCTTTGGAGAATATGATCATTTGTGGTCTTACACTGATGCAGATCCAGAGTCGCTGTGCAGCATGTTCTGATGCTTTAAGAATACAAGTCACTGTTTGTTTAGGTTGGTTCATTTTACTTTCCAGTTGGTCGGGGGGGGGCCACTTATGTCACATTGTTGCTCTGACATATGCAATTATTCAGTCACTGTGGATATGACAACTTTATGACTACAGGGTACATGCGTGTTAACAGCTGGTAATATCCATGCACCTCACAGACAACACGTGTGCACGGAAAAGCATTTAACCAGAACAATAGCTGTCAGACGTCTGCCTGCTATAAGAGCAGAAAACCCACAGGAAAGAAAAGCCAGTTTGACTTGTATGTGCGTGTGTTCTTACTGATAGGCTCGAGAAGACATCTGTCAGATTTATATATATTATTTAAAGGGTCAGATAATACTTTAATAGCAAAGTAGCACAACCAACTACACAAACATGCTGCAAATCATAGAAAGAATCAGATACAGAAATGTGCTGCACGTAAAAAGGATGAACCTGGAATCTGGAACATGTTTTCTTGATTTGCTCGTGTTTTGACTTCTTGCGTGTGTTTTTCTTAAGTAGCAGCGTGATGAGCTTTCAGGTCCCAGTCGAACACAACACCTCTGATGAGCCTCTAATGATTATTGCAAAAAAAAGCTGCCGTCTCATTTCTTCAGGTCGGCCCGCTCGTTCATCAGGCCCTTTTCTCCTGCGTCTGCAATAATGAAGAGACTGAGATGGTCAGAATTCTCTTAGCGGGGTCTATCATTACTCATAATTAAGTCAATAAACGAAGATGATGACTCAAAAATTGGCCAAATAGGAATTGCGGGGGGGGGGGGGGGAGAGAAAAATGAGACAAGGAGAAAGTGCAGAGGAAGGAGAAGGAATCTCATGCATGGAGGCACGGAACAATTTAAAGTTGCTGTCAGTTCTCAAGGACGCGGCAGCCTTTGGTGCTATAAATGAAATGAGCAGTGGTCCAAGATAATAGATCAGTCTTATGAGTCCGGCGGGGGGGCCGTGAATAATGTAACAACTGCACTCGTGTGAAATGTGTCCGCAGTCGTGGGGACAACGAACTTCTTCTACGTGTCTAAGACGGGTCCGATTACTAAAAGGGTCACGGGTGTGAAAATAGGATAACAATTATTAGAAACCAGAATTCTGCTTGATGTGTCGTGGCTGGTGACGTGTCCACTCTGTCGGCTACTTTTCAACGACACTAGAACGTCTTGAAGAGAGAGACTGGAAGAAAGCTCGGTGGTGAAAGTGAAACCAAAGCTCTAATTGGCCGTCATCTTGTTTCCCCTGCTGCTAATCAGGGTGTCGCTGGAGCCTGGTGACCAGCAGCACTGCATTTCACCGGCAGGGTTTCTACGGGTAATTGAGGCCAGGCTGAACTGTGGCGTGGAGACATTTATAGGTGGGAGGCTTAATTCCCCTTATCGGAGGCAGCAGATGTGGCGGAGGACCCAGTTTAAGACCCTCTGATACCAGGACTCAGACACAGAGTTGCAGGGAAACTCTCCAGGTTAGCTATTTCACCACAGATAGCATCGAGCCCTGTGTACTCAACGGTCACTGAGATTGCCAACACCAGGCCGGGTCTCCACAGGTGGTTGGACTGATGGAACCCTGGGGTTCTGTCACACCCACAAACAGCTCTGCTCCACGGGCACGGGGAAGGATTGGACTGAAGATATAAAACCTCAATGTAATCCATTTGGAAAGGCACGTAAAGACCAAGCACTGTGTACAGTGTTCAATATTTCAGATATTACTGATATCTAGAGTTTTACATGACGTTTGGTGTCTGTTGTGTTGATCGAGTTGTACGAATCCAGCTTTAAAGCCGGACTGTGAATGTGCATGTCCAGGGGCAGCTGGCCTCAAGGTGAGAGGAGTGGGCTGCAGGTCACAAGGTTGAATCCCTGGACGGATGAAAAGTGGAAGACATATTGATGAAGTATTCTTCTTCTCATCTGTAAGGAGTCTCCGTTGTCCAGGTCATGGTTATCCAAGCAAACTGGAACCGAGGGTGACTGGACTTGGTTTTAGATACTTGAAGAGGCTTCTTCAGTTCTGACTGAACCTCAGGTCCTGTCAGGTCGTTATCAAGGTCATTGATGTCACTTGAGTGTAAACGGCTGGTGAAGGGATAAAAGAACGGTTATGCAGGGTTTGAAAAACACAAGGATGTGCTGCTTGTGGAGGATCTTCTCGATTCACCCAGACATTGTTGGTTTGTTCTGTGGAGGCTTGCACTTCCTGGGTTCTAATTTTGACTCTGTATCGTCCACGTATGTAAGTGACAGTCAGGTGCAGCTCCTCTAGACGGAGATACCTGCACCACCAGCCTGTAGAACTCTCTCTTGTGTCCCCTAATTGAACTGAAGCAATGTAAAAGACACTTGTTATAATATTGTCCTCTCTGACCTTTGTCCTCTCTCTCTCTCTCTCTCTCTCTGCAGGACCTGGGTGGGGGGAGTCCTCCGCAGAGGAACTGGAAAGGGATTGCCATTGCGCTGCTGGTCATCCTGGTGGTCTGCTCCCTCATCACCATGTCTGTCATCGTCCTCACACCAGGTAACAAACGCCCCCTGCTCCCAGAATCCATGTGTTTTAATCATCTTCTGGCTTCTAGACCCATGAGTCATCTGTGGATCATCACGACCTTTAGTTATGTTTTGTAATGTGACCTCTGGATTATAGTAAACATGATGGGAGATTCCACCGATGGAGGATGTTTGATTCCACAAGACACAGAACTTAAACAAAACAAAACAAACATGATGAAACTTAAAATATTATCTCTGTGTCCACTTTTAAACCAGAGATACTCACTGTATACGGCCACTGACCTGGGGTCTCTACACTCTCCCATGGAGCTAATCACATTTCCTTGTCTGTATTAATGTATATTGGCCTTCAGAATTATGAATCGACACGCTGGGTTGCTCGGATGTGAAATCATTACAATCCACTGCCCAGGCAGCCTCACTGGTCCCCGGCGGGTTCCACGCTTGGTTACACTTTCATCGCCTCCATAAACAAACTCTGTGTGGAGTTATCAAGGAAAGCCAATATGGCTGACATTCAAAACGACTTGGCCCTCGTGGTCGGCTCACCATCAGCAGCCGCCCAATTCAGAAGGAGCTTACGATTGGCACCTTGTCTCGTATAATTAAAAGTGAAACATTTCCAGGGGCACCACTGGAACAGCCTGTGGTTTTCTAGCCAAGTAACGGTCGTGTTAGTGGACATAGGAAATGTCAGCGTGAGAAAGAAATACTGTCGTGTATGTGCATTGTTTTAATTTGCATGGACCTTTGTGTGTGTGTGTGTGTGTGTGTGTGGTGTGTGTGTGTGTGTGTGTCATGAACATCTGGTTTTAAAGGACACTCGATGCATCGGTCTGCCAAGCATCTGTCCACTTTCCCCGTGTTGACTAAGGAACGCGGAAGCCGAGTGGTGACCGCCACAGTTCAGGGATAGAGATGAGATATCACTGTGTAACTTTAACACAATACAACTTTAAAACCCAAACTTTAAAACCTACATTAATTAACTTCCACACAGGTAGAGTGTAGGGTTTGAAACCCTGGTCTAGTTGATGAGTATGAGCTAATAGAGACAAATGCAGGAAGACAAAAATCCCCCTTTCCATTAAAATAGGACAGGGTGTCGTTACAACTCTTATATTGGGGGATGTGAATTTTGATTATTGACACAGTAGATAAAGATGTTTAATAACTCCATATGATAACTATGTTTTATTACGCAACTTAATTTATGGCTTGTTTTGTTTTTTTTGGCAGCTGACAGCCAAGCAGGAAGTGACACCAAACTGTTGGTGGAGGATTTGTTCAAACCTGAATTCAAGGTCCACGACCCCGAAGCCAAATGGATCAATGGTGAGTTCTGCTGTTAATACTCCCCCCCCCCCCCCCCCCCCGTACGCCATGAATGGAAGTGGATGAGGATATATGTAGACATGCAGGAAATGGGGAAATGTGGTATTGTGTTGATGAAATGTGCTTATTTCTTGCTTCTGATTACACGTATAGCTGCAATAAGCCTTTAATACCTGCCTGAGCTGAGCTCCCCCCCCCCCCCACATCACCTCCATGCTGCTTCTCATCTATACAAAACACACCCGGACTCTCCTTTGACATCGGTGACACCTTCTGATCACTCTCTGGAATAAACAACAGTGTGGAGCAGCAGCAGCAGCGGTGGGGGAGGGGGGGGGGGGGGTGGGTGACATCTCTCTCCGTTGTCTCTCTCTATAACTGGAGCCGATTTAAAAAAAAAAAAAAATCCAGCCGACAGTTCTAAACAAGGCTGACATCTTTCACCCTGGCTTTACCTTGCATTATGCAAATCCACACGCTGGAATGTATTTCCTCTCCGCTTATTTACAGTGCATTGATTCCTTATTTGCCAGAAGGGGATCATATGTTAAACCCGGAGGGCTCCGGCTGACAACAAACAGCACCGAGCCAAGTGCAAGTGAATCTGATTAGGGGGTTTGCTGAGAGGGAGGCAGGAGATAAGGACACCTCCGAGGGAAGGAAGGGACAGGATGGTGGCGTTCCCACATCTCTCTCTCTCTCCGCCTGCGTCCTTTCCTGCGGATTAGTGTGTTTGTTTTGGCTTTCCTCTTTGTAGCCCTTCGACTGCATGGCTCTCTCTCCACGCCCGGTGGAGGTGGGGGGGGCAAGGCCTTTCTGTCCATCAATATTTCATTCCCGGGTGCCATTTTTTCCACTATCTTCGCGACGCCATCTCATTCCCTGAGCTGACCTCAGGCTTGACAGGGAGCAGCGGTGTTGTGCGATGAGGCGGTCAGGAAAGTTAGCTTCATAGGGGTGGTGTCTGTGGATGGATGGGGCGAAACAGAGCCCAGACAAATGGGGGGAGATAACAGACTGACGGCCGGGTGGAGAGATTGATCGCTGGGATTTGAAGCAGAAATTAGATTTTCTTTTTTTCGGCCCTGAGACGAGAAGCTTTGGAAGTTTTGGGTTGAAAGTCTTTCATCTCCGCCGACGCTGGAGATGATCTGCAGGCTCACGTCACGTGGTCGACGGATAATCGAGTGCGAATGAGATGCAGTAGAATAACAAAATCATACTTGACATTACATTAGTTTCATAACCACAAATACGCCAGTGTCATCCTCATCATTTCCCCTTTAACGTATTGCATTGTCCAATTTGCACAATTGTATGATTAACTATTTCATTTATTATCATATACATTTTCATTGAACTGCAACACGACAGTAACAAAGTAATTTATAATGAAAGAAAGGGGGAAGCAAGAAAGATAAACAAAATAATAGTATACGGTGTAGTTAAATATCGAAATATGGAAAGTATTTCTGGGGATGTGCTTCTGGCGTCTGGTTGAAGCTCTGGTGTGTTGAGATACGTGGAACTTGTTGTGGACTCAAACAAAATAACTCAAAGAACGTGTAGAGACGTGATGTTGGGTGGATTCCACACGGCAGACACACACTTCACGCCACCTACATTCGATTGAAACACACACTTTGTGCTCATTGAGCGAAGCAATCTTCTAAATCTACATAAAATCATTTGGTAACCATGGAAATTATCTCCGGAGCCGTGGGGCATCATTTTATCCAAAGCATCAGATTTGAATGATGTACTCTGTGAATTTGGGTGATTCTCCCCTGGGTTGTTGCAGCTGCGCACGCACACACACACACACACACACACACACACACACACACACACACACACACACACACACACACACACACACACACACACACACACACACACACACACACACACACACACCTGCCGATGTTGTGTCACAGCACTGATTGATTGCTGTTTCTGTATAAACCACCTCATCCACCACAACGAGCAGATCACACAACGCGTCAATTAAATCGATAAAACAAAGTGTGTGTGCCGTCCTCAAGCAGTTCTACAATATACTATCACATTTTACTCTTTGTGTGCTTTTTAATAAACTGTCTGTGGTGCAGCGTGTGTGTGCAACGTTGATCTGCACGATGCAACACAATCAGTAGCTGTATGTACGGCCCTGGATGAATGGCTGCCACAGTCTGACGTCACAGCTCGATGATGAGTCGGATTCAATCTGCTGCTCAGAGCACACGTGACTCACCGGGTACACCCCCGGCCCGCTGCTTTCCACAGGACGCTGCTTCAAGGCCTCATCTGGAACATCTGGAACATGATGATGATGATGATGACGAGGCTCATGTCAACAACGGTGCATTGGAATTGGAGTTGATTGGTCCAAGCTTCATTAAATCATCATCTGGTTTTGTTATTACTTTGAGTAAAGGTTTTGATTTGCAGAATGTCGATGAACTGAAGTGGGCGCGTGCGCGTGTGAAAGCTGGATGTGTCTTTTCCATGCCGATGCGTACACGGTTGAGGGAGTCACGTTCAGCTCGTGCCACACGTGACTCAGTGACAGTGACTCACAGGCTCCCATGGACACCCGGAGCCTGTCACTGACAATCTGCTGAGTGCAGGGCGTCGTTCTTTGAGTTTGTGTTGGCCCGGTGTGCACGTACTCACACACACACACACACCAGGTGGCAGGCACACTGAAGCTCTGGAAGCCTGAAACACTTCTACTCGGTCAGGGAAGTAAAGGTTTTTAACTTGTGTGCATGTGAAGAAAAAACATGTTCAGTGTCAGTGAAATAGAGAATTTCATTCTTTCAACTTGAGTGAAACAATTTACTTCAAGCTGAATGAACTCACCTTCACAAACACTGTTGATCAGCGTTTGACTAGTTTAACTATTTCCTCTGGTGTTCAGCTATTTGCAATATTTCCTATTTCATGTCATTTCCAAGCACAGAGCAGAGCAGTTTGATGTCTCCTGTATATGTTGCTGAAGCTGATGCAACAGTATCACTGTGTGTGTGAAGACATGTGGGGTGTGTGTCACATTTTACGATGTGCACGTGTGTGTGTGCCGCTGTGTGCACTGTTCACCTCCCGGTGACAGCTCACAGCTCGGCTCAATACGTGGTCAGCGCGCTGCAGTAATCTCAGCGGATCCATTATTGAAAAAACGATTACCTCGTACAAATGACCACTCAACCCCGCCCACTTACTGGACAGCTGCCCCGCCCCCGAACCCCCCCCCCCCCCCCCCCCTCATTCACTGCAAATCAATGTCTGTTTTATGAAACTGAAAAGCCCGACTTGTTGCTGTCAGATGAATAAATACAGTGTCGACTGTGAGAATTAACACTTGAAGATAAACACTAGAAAATGTCTTTTCTTATAGCGACGGTCACAGCACACACAGATGTGTGTGTGAGCATCACTGCAGTAGAAAGACTCATGTACATGTACACGCTCTGTATCAGTGAAGCGGTGACGTGTGTGTGTGGTGACAGTGTGGAGGCGGAGACGCAGTAATGGGAGGTGACATCTGCTGAAGGAGAGTCACAGCCTCACTCCAGCTCCATGTGTCCTCCACCGTGATAAATGCTTTCCCCCCCTCTGGCCTAATTACTGTCATAAGCCGACTAATGCTGATTCAACTAATGGAGGATCCAGATTTCCATCCAACACATCATCTGCTTGACTTGATTTATGTAGTGCAGCTTCCCCCCCCCCATCCCCCCTCAGTGTCAGGTCTGAGATCATTTTTATAACGTTCTCCAAGTAAATACTTTACAAATCTTCCCTTTACCGGTTGTTTGCCTCAGAGCACACGTGTGAACAGGTCTGGTCTCATTCATAGAGGCTGAGACGTTCATAGTTTTTGTAAGTAAACAATGAAATAGTTACTTCCTGCAACAAAATATAAATGTTATTATTATTAATGCATTAATTCCTGTGAGGAACTCTGCGTTTCTGTTGGTTTTGGTGCCTCTGTGGAAGAGAAAAAAGACACACAGCTGTTTGCAGGATGCAGCAAAGCAATGAGCTACTTACTGATTCTAACAAAACGTCTATAGCTGTAACCAGAACGGAAAACTCACCAAATCAGGATGAAATATGAGAACATTCTATCAAGTGATCTGTATGAATACTTCTCATCCTTACACTGGATCCACTTGACACTACACATCTTAAAATATAGACAAAGTATGTTTATTCTGCAGATGACCTGCGATCAAGTGAAATCAAACGGATCAGAACAGTTCAAACGCAGCAGCAGTGGCAGTCAACCACCTGTGAACTGCACAGATTCAGTTTTATTGATCAGGATGATATTGATCACGTGTTCAGCATCACCGACGAAAAAAACATGAAGGGTCCGGTTTGAAAATAGCAAGACGCACAGTTTGATCACGGCAGATCCAGCCTCTCAATCCTCGCTCCGATGTCGACTGGCACCTGTTTCCTTTGACTGGATAGTGTGCAGTGGAGCAGTGCTTATACAGGACAACACCGAGTTAACCACAAACCCAAACTGCTCGGGGGCGGTTGAGCTGCCCTGGCTTCATACCTTGGGTTAAACCCAACCTCCTTTCATCGTACGGGTTAACCACGAAGTTAACCCGTGAACTTACCCTGTTGTTTTCGCTGCTAGTGTGAGGAAACATTTCTTTGACTTATAACACAGCGACTCAACTCAGTCCTTCTCTCCTTCAGGAGCTTAGCAGCTGGACAGTGGGATTTTCAAAGGTAAATCAAAATGGGACAGTATCTATAACTTTAAGTGTTGGACATGTAATGAGAATTTGAAGATGGGAATCATGTCCTTGAACTAAACCTGCAACACAGGAGATGAGATCCGTTCCCTCCGACGCTCGTTTGGATCAGCAGCAGAGAAGAAGAATATAAGGTGGAGATGATCTTTGCCACCAATGTTCCCGCGGGCTGAGCCACTTACCTTGGCACTGACACATCTCATTACTCTCACTGCGGGGGCAGTGTTTGGTGAATCATTGGTTTTCTTCCTCACCTTTTTATTCTAAATCAAGAATTTGGCACGCGGTGTGCCGTGCTCTTGGCTTCACAGCCGACTAATGGGCTGCCACCCGAGCTGGAGTTGGACGGAGTGTGAACACTACGCGACACCTGAACCCAAGTTTTATGCTCGTGGGCACATTTCACGCCTCTGTGGATTTAAGATGGCGTGCACATTTTCTTAATTAGTGCAATGTATCAATGAATTGCATGTCGATGCCAAATCCTGGTCCGATTTCCAAGTAGATGTTTGTGCACATCCCTGGATGACCGATCACTCTGCTGCTCCGTTTGCTAGCTCTTCTTGCGTTGAGTCATAACCCACCTTGATTTTCTTTCATTTTCTTAATTAGCTACATAATTAGCAATTAACTGTTGATCCTCTGCCACTCAGTGTGGTGGCGAAAGGGCGGAAAGATCAGCCTCGTGCCGTCTGCTGCCGATGATCTGCAAAGTGGTTTGCAACATGTGGATCGGTGGCAAAGTCTCGAAAAAGTGAATTGTGTTCTATTTTAGACGCGTTGTTCCACCTGTGAGCTGCTGCAGCATCGTTCTCAGGGGTTAATTAGGATTTGCATGCTTCGGCGCCTCCCATTAATTCACATTAGCGACTCCTCAAGCTGTGCCTGGAACTACTGCTGGAGCATAAGTGCAGGGACAACCGTGTATGTGCGTGTGTTCATCATCGCTGACATGCTAATGCATGTAGCGCATACATACATGCATTAGAGCGTACAGGTTGTTAATGGCTGCGTGCTGCTGCCTGGCAGCTCCGGTGAAGCAGCCGGACACGTCGGTGTGCACGGTCAGAGCCACTCACATGTTTAAATCCTCTTTCTGACCCGTCTCTCCTGGACAACATAGTCAGGCTTCCTCATTCCTGCGAGCTCCTTCGCTACCTGGTGCTGAGCTGAGCTCTCTGTGAAGCCCAACAGGTCTCCCACCCTTCTACATCTTCCATTAAGCTCCTGTTAGCCCATCCGATTTTAGCGGCTCCTGACATTCCCATTATCGCTGCTCTGAGCAGCCGGGGCCACTGATCAAAAGGCAGAGACTGAATCCACCTCTCTTCTCTCTGTGCGCTTTCTCATTTTGTGTGATCTTCTTTTTTTACGGTGTTAAAGTCAGACATACGCACAGCCATTAGTGCACCAGGAGTCCGCTGATTCATCCCTCAATAATATAAAGGGATACATATAAATGTGCTTCATCGTTTGTATAATAACCCCGAGATGAAGAGGAGGAGAAATGGAAGAACCACAACAATACTAAGCCATAAGACTGGGCTGTCAGGGATCTGTCATGTCACAGCACACGGTGTTTAGGCTGGCGAGGAGGAGGAGGAGGAGGAGGGGGGGGGGGGGGGGGGGGGGGGGGGGGGGGGTGGGTGGAACAGCGTAGCAATCAAGTGCAGAAATGAAACGTCTGTCACACTCTCTGAAAAGAGCTCCTCTTGTCGCCTGTGTGTGCGTGTGCATGAGCGACAGAGAGGAGGACTCTATATGACAGCTGAAAAAAAGTGTCCTCGTGCACTGATGTCTGGCTAACGGTGCACGTTACCGTCAAGTGCACGTTACCGTCAACTCGCAACTGGAATCTGAACATCTTCAGACGAGGTAAACTCCCCAGTGTTTTTAAAAATTGTTTTTACTGTATCCTGTTGAACCACAGTGAGCGATACAGGCTTCTGTCCTGAGAGGCTATCGTCATCAACGCTGGCACAACATGTTAAAGACTTCTTATAGACGATGCTGCAGGTAGGCAGCCAAACGATTCACCGATAATTCATATGAAATACGATGATATCTAAAGAGTTTCTTTATCCACATTCCTCTTACTCCTCATACTCTTCTGAATCTGAACTGTTTCGTCACTTCTCTTCGCTTCAGAGCAAAAATAACCATGTTTACATAAATCTGCAAACTGATATCAATCTTGAAATGAAATGTAAATGACCTCATGGTCTGAGTATTTAACCCAAGATGTTTGCAGAGTGACCCGTCGCCCTCCCGCTGCTCTGAGGCGAGTGCTGGTTTTTGAGTGATTTAACAAAGTCATCACATGATCTCTAATCGGATCTCTCTGGCAAAATGAAATTAGAGATCGCGTTGTGACGGGTTCACGCTGTGACGCCTGTCAACATGTCGACGTTCTGAGCCGCGAGGCCCTCAAGTGTCACGATTATGTTCATACATTAGTTCTCAGTAATCATGGGTCAAGTCTTTACAGGGTCTTCACTTGTGGCTGATCGTACCTCTGCTCTGGCTCGTGGTGGGTAGAGCCAAGGAGGAGGTCCAATGAGCCCCTAGAACAACTGAAATCCCCTGTGATGGTGTACCGTGATATGGAAGGGCCTTTAATATAGAATCACGATAACGATACAGAGGTTTCTCATTCTAATTAGACATAGTTTAGATCCCTCTGATTTAAGAGATTTAAAAACTTAATGAAAATCACGGCAACTGTTCATCTCTGCTTCTAATAACCAAATTGCGGTGGTGAGAAAACGTTATCTTTGGGTGTATCGGCCCTAATGACAATGCAGTACAACACATGAAGGCAAGGTATTGATCGGCTCGCTGCTGCCGGCTGCGCAGGGAGGACAGTGATGTATTGCACGGAGGAGAGTAGCTGACAGGTCTCAGCAGCCGATCTGCCGGGGGTTAGAACCACCAGTCACAGCCCATTCCCACGGAGGGGCGTCAGCTCCGTGCCCGTGACTCTGGGGTTTGTTTCATACGAGGGGGGAAAAAGGATTTGACACCCAAGCATCTTAAAAATCTATACGTCCAGATATCTCTCTGTTTGTGTTGCGAGTTGACACCATCGAAAATCATACGCAATTGAAAATGAATCCTCCGAAGGCAAAGTGGTGGAACTTTTACATGGCTCAGAGAGTCTCGAAAAGTCACTTCTCCATGCGCCTGGCTGTGAAATGGCTTCGTGCCTCGGGGTTCGTTACCTTCGAGGCGAGTGTCGGCCGGTTTAAAGCTTTTCATCGCATTTTCGTTTGAGGGGTTGGAGGGAAATCGTTTCCTTTCGCCCTCTTATTTCCATCCAAACGATAGAAAGGAGGCTTTCAAATTGCGGCTGCTTCACCAATTAAAGAAAAAAGCCACGGTTTGCATCTAAATGCCAAACGGTTTGGAAGGAAATAAATAACGCTTAGATGAATAACTTCCCATTCCACCCCAGGCATAAGGCAACATTTAAAAATAATGTGACTCTCCTGAACAGATGACAAAGAGCTGGGTAAAGTAATAAATAATAGAACAATGTGTAGCAGCTCTGACAAATTCCTCCACCCGACAAATCCGTTAAGTATATTTCACCCCATGTCCTAAAACATATTTTTAAAATGGATATTGAGTAGAAAGGAACATTTATTTCTGTTCATACAATATCTATCTATCAATGCAACTGCTTTTTAAAAGGCTCCGCTGGGATGTTGTTGTCGTCGGTGCTCAAATTAGCTAAAACAAGAAGAAGAATGATTCCAGCAATATCATTTCAGAGTCAGCAAAATAACGCAATAACTAAGATCAGCCGCAAAGAATCAGATTCATAAAGTGACTCTTTATTACTCTCACTACTGACAAAGAAGGACACAACATTACCTCTACATCAAGGTCACATGGAAAGCTGGTAAACGCTGTGATCGTGTTTGGATAAAAAAAAAAAGGGTCAAATTGTAATTTCTAAGCACATACGGTTCCCAAAAAAAAGAAAAAACTTTTAAACTCTGTGTATCGGTGGAATGAGGGCAGCTCAGAGTCAGTTTGGCAGTGTCACGAGCGGGGGAATAAAAAGTAATCAGAGCCGCCGCGGTGTGGAGACGAAGGTCTGGCGGTTGAAGGTGGCCGGGGCGAAGCAGGAGACCCGATGGGACGTCTCAGAGACCAAGGAAAGTTTGGAACAGACAAATCATGCGTCAACGGTCACAGCCCATCCCCCCCCCCCCCCCCCCCCCCCCCCCCGATCATCAAAGTTTCACTGAGGTCAAACACCACAAGTTTAGGGTTAGAGAGATCTTAACTCATTTCAAAGTTTAACAGACAAACAATCTACACAGTGTATAGCACAGTGTGCTTATTCAAACTAAAGAACAATATTTAAGGGCCTTGGAGGTGAGGAGGAGAATCTTAAATCCTATTCTAAATACAATGTGATGTGAGGAAGTCTCTGCTGAGTGGATTTACAGTTACGGTCGCGCTCAGATCCACATCTTCAGCAGCGGTGTAATCCTCAGGTCCGTCTCACAGTGACATGGGTTCCTTTTCTTCTGCGTCTGTGTGGAGGCTGAAGGAACGTGGTCCGGTTGAGGTCAACAGGGGGACGCAGCCGAGTGGCTGGAGGAGCCTGTGCAACTTCTACTTGCTGCCCTTCGGGGGCCGGGAGCCGTGATTCAGAAACCCGGTGGTCTCGTGTTTCCTCCCAGCTTTGATTTGGCTTCAAGGTAAATGCCAGCGCAGGTTTGATGTGTGGTCTGAGCTGCTGGCTGGTCTCACTGCTCATTTACAGCTGAGCTGGGGAAGAAGATGAGGTCCTCGGCCCTTTAACGGGGGCTGAAACCATTGGGGGGGGGGGGGGGGGGGGGGTAGCCTGCAATGCATCACACTTCAGGAACAGTGCAATATTAGATACTAGGCAATGTAAGACAGACTATATGTATTACTATACAAGTTTGTTGGCATGTAGTATGTTAAATGGTGTATTTACATTGCCATTCACACACACACACACTCTTACAGTGCATCTTTGTGCAGCACCTTCTCTACCACACGTCTATCACGCGCTGTCAGAACAGCCGTCATGAGACCCGGGTTCAGTATCCTGCCAAAAGGAGACTGGGACCGAGTCGCCAACCCCCTGGTTAGTGGACGACCCGCTCTACCCCCTGAGCCACAGAATATATGGCACATTCTACACATCGTACAGTAAAGCTATGAGTTAATCAGTTTGATTCATAGAGAAGCAGTTGTGATTGATTAGTAAGTTACGTGATGTATAAAAGCAAACGAGTGAGGGACGGATCTGAGGCACTCATGTCGTCGTGTTCCAGACTTTACGTGTGACATCACCTCGGGCTCGGGGACTTATTTCATGGCCACTGAAAGTTTTATAGAATAACAAATAAATCGACACGGTGATAAAGAGCGAAAGCAATTGTTTCTTGTTCGCCACGAATATAATATCGTGCAGCTTGGTTTATAGAAATGTCTTGTTTCATGGAATGTGGAGGCGTCCAGAGCGTTTAGCTCTATTGTATTTGCAATTTAAAAGACAGCTAAGGTTTATTCGACTGCTATCTCCATATCGGTTTTGTTATTACTGCTACAGGAATGAATGACACTGTATAATCTGCTGTTATTCATGATGGAACCTGGCTGTGTTTCCTCGATACATGCGAGTCCTGTCCTGTCCTGTTTCTTTTTCATAATAATTCATCGTGAACCACGAGGAAGGTTCGTGTAGAGTTCAGTGGGACACTTCACTGGGAGGAGTCTGTCATGTTGTCATTGTACTGGTTCAAAGTGGCTTCAGTTCCTCATGTCAGACCGTGCTGTTGTTCTGTCGGGACTCAAAACCACAGCGAGTTATGTGCTTTGTCAGAATGTCAATCAAAACTTCCATGATGGTTATGGTTATGTGACCTTAAGAATGTAATGTTTCTCTAATGCTCAGTCATCTGATTCAACCTCCGACCTTTGACCTTGAGCTGTCAGCTGAAGGGATTTGAAGCATCGCCATCGTCTTGATTAAGTATGAGAATCAAAAACTAAATACCGAGTTCACGTTACAAATAATTCAAACCTTTATTGGAAATTGATATGTCATCCATCCAAAATAAGGCACATCTTTACATTGTGTGAAGTCTTCTCTGTCAAAGGCCTGTGTGTGGTGTGTGTTGATATTATCACAGGTTCAGCGACTTTACAACCAGAGAAGGAATCATAACTAAAATCAAAATGAATATCACCGTGATTTATTATCCAGCTCCGGCAACTTTATTTGTCCATCTGAAGGAAGGAAAACGCTGATGAAACTCCAACCAGCAGAACTCATATTAACAATTTACCCTTAAATATTATTTCTCTGATCCAAACACACTTGGAATGTAATTAATTTTCGAAAAATAATATCCTTGGAGGGGAACTCGGCGCCACTTAGCGTGGGCCTGTGGCAGCGGGTGGTGGCAGCGGGTGTGTGTGGTTGTGGTGTATAATGTGGATCCACTGTACACACACACGCCTCTGTGCTCCCCCCCCGGGTCACAGGGTTCAATGCATTATGGAGTGACATTCATATTCCATCTCTAACCTGCACCATCCTGCCATGAGGCGGTGACATTTCACTTCATTAAGTCCTCTGTACATTGGATTCTCCATCTCAGATACGGGGGCCGCTGTGTGGAAAGGATGGCGGCTGGCTGATGAATTAAAGATGGCATGTTTAAATATAGACTCCTTGGGACAAAGGCAGTATCTCATTCCCCCCGAGCGCCCCCCCCCCCCGTCCCCCGCCCCCCCCCCCCCCCATCCTCTGAGATCAGCGCCTCACTTGAAGCATACCTCTACAAATTCTGCAGAAAAGCAGCAACAACAACACAAAAACAAAACGATGAATTGATCTTTGTAACAGTGTTGTGTGTGTGTAGACGTCTTCGTGCTCCGTGCCATCGAGCTCCACTGTTTAATAAGAGGGCGACTGTTGCACTGGGTGACGTGTTCCTTCATTTCCATGGATACGCATGCTGTAGTCGGTTTGGACTCAATCCTACAGGCTCTGTTCTGCTGCCCAGAATAATGACTACAGCACAAAAACCTGTATTAATCCACAGCTCAGATAGTCAATGCACAGCTTCATCCCATGCTGCCATGTTTTTATTTTCAAACTGAAACGATCCTCATCCATACTAGCACGTGTACAACAGAAGCCGGGGCTCATACCTGTTGCTTCCTTCTGGGATGAGAGTCTTTACAATTCAGCGAAGGTTACGTCGTGACTGAAAACACTTCCCCCTGAGTTTTCTAACAAACGGTTCCATCAGCATTTACAAACGTATCCATCCCAGTGTGAACACCAGGCAAATCCGTAGCAGAGTTAATGAGTTTTCTAGCAAAAACCCATTAGTGTGGATGTAGCCCCCAGAAAGCACAGACATAGAAATGAATGTATAACATTAACTGCGTCCCCTAAACATCCATGGCCACTTTGAGGCAGAGCGGCAACCCGGTAACAAACATTATATTATTGTCACAATTTGCTAACATGCTTGAAAGCTATTACTTATTCACACATCCAGCAGACGAGGAGCAACATTAGCATTCATCTGGAGCCAAGTCCCCGTCGCCCTGATGAATGTACAGTCCAGTTCTGGGCTTTGTTGTGGTTCTGTCCTGGTTCAACTCCGAGGGGGAAAACATGGGTTAAATGTTTCCTGTGTGTTCAGCAGCCTCGTCCTCACCCTGTCTGTGTGCGTCTCGGCACGCAGCACAGACGGTCTGTCAGTGTTGGTCTGTTTGAAACAGCTGCTGGATGTGACTGACGGCAGGTGTGAGACTGAATCACAGGAGGGAAGTCATAAGCTGTCAAACCTATAAAAGTGGAAAACACTACAATGCTAAAGGAGCTGAGGGGGGGGATTCAGTTTCATGATGAATCTCCTCATCACACGGCACAGTGACACGTGATAGATATGAATCAGTACATGGATTTCTTAGCATGAAGCATAACAAGTGTTGTGTTGCATTGTGTAAAAGTATGTGTTGTTGTTTGTTTTTAATGATCATGTGATAAACCACGGCAGTGACACTTGGTTTACGACCTGGTGATTAACATCATCTGATCATAAGTGGAGAGGTCGTCATTTCACCGGCATATGAATGTGTCTATAGTCTCCTGTGGTCACCTGTGATTGGTTATCCCCCCCCCCCCCCCCCCCCCCCCCCCCCCCCCTCGTGCTAAAAACAAAAACAGTCCGACTACACTGATGTATCCGGTGTCTCTGTGTTTGTGTGAGAGAGAGAGAGGAGCTGGAGAAAATCAATATGTGGTGCTCAGTGTAGATATTGTGGTGGTGGTGGTGGCGGCCACACATAAATCAATGTAGGTGAAACACTGAGAAGAGTAACAAATACTTTAGGTTCACATTTAGAAACTTTATATGGGTCAGAGGACGTCGGCTGAGAGGTCGGGTCTTTAAACCCGGCCCAGGACACATCAGTCCTCCGCCCCCCTGATGAGGTCTGAGGGATCGGATCTCAAGTACTCAGGGATACTCTTATGTGACCACTTTCTAATCACATATAAAGTATTTTAATTCAGCTGAACGGTTCTACTTCCACAGATCAAGTGTGTAACAGTGACTGAAACACGACTAGCGGTCATTTTCAAGCCACTGCTCTGCACTGCTGAAATCCTGGTTTATATCCACGGAGCCGTCTGACAGAAGGTTAAACTGAATGTGCGTGTGTCTGCATATACTGTATATATATGTTGTGTTACATATTTCTCTGTCAGTAAGATCACGAATCTGACTGCAAGCTGTTTGGATTTTTTGCAAGGCTATGAATTAATCAAGGTCACTTTTCATCCGGTCCAGAAAGAGGTGCTAATGCAGCTGAAGCTTTTATGTTGTTTCTCTCCACAGACGACAAAGTGCTGCTCGTTGTGGGAACTGTTGGTTTCTCTGTGCACTGTCACGCTCTTGACCTTCTCTGTAAAGTGCTTTGGGATAATGTATATTATCATTCGGCGCTGTACAAATAACATTTAACTGAAATGTTGAGCTTTTGAATTCCTTGACTGACGTCTGCACTTAGCTGTTTAATTACAATAACAATAAAGCTAGAGTTAGCAAAAACAATCTTGAAATCTTGATCACAAACATCATGTACCTGTGACCCTGTGTGTGTGTGTGTGTGTGTGTGTGTGTGTGTGTGTGTGTGTGTGTGTGTGTGTGTGGGGGGGGGGTCTTAATGCAGACACTGGTCCCTGCAGTGGGAATGCACAGAGTCTCCGTTAAGGTTCCTGGTTCCAGTTTGTCGTGACTTGAAAAAGTTGGTTTCGGTTAAATGGACTTTCATTCAACTGGAATGACCTAAAAGACGGATCTGACTTTGTTAATACGCTGGTGGTAACAGCTTTCAGCAGTGCCCCGTGATGCTACTGTCTGTATTACTGGTGAGGTGACCTGGTGATGAAAGACCTTGAGATAATGGACACGTTCCTGGGAGAGCCACGGGGGAGCTGCTGGTTCCAGGCGTAACTGCTGACTGCTCAGGAACAGTGCGGGCATCCAGCTGCCGGCCGGGGGGGGGGGGGGGGGGGGGGGGGCTCTGAAGCTGAATCCGCTGCTTCCCTCAAATAGAAAAAAGACCTCGCTTCAAGGGAAGGACTATAGGACACGTCTCATCTCAGGGGAAGCTTGCTTTAGTAGCTGACTTTGTCTTAGATGAAGGTGATGAGGAGGAAGAGGAGAACAATGTACAGAGGGTGTGCGGCTAAAGGAAGAAACTAAAAATACATTCCAGATATCTGGTTTGTGGTGTAGTTGCTCCCCGTGTACACTAACAGACAAACAAAGATGTGTTTCATAAGCAAACGCAGAGTGCACCAAGTTGTGTGTGTATGTGTTAATGCAGCTCTCCATTCAGCCTGGTGTGTCTCATCCTTAGCTTGTGAGTGTCAAACAGGTAATGGGGCTGGAGTGGGAGCTCGGCTCGTGGAAGAGGAAGCTTTTAAAACCAACAGTTCACCTTCTTGCACTCATCCCTTTCCTACAGGTCTGAGAAAAAAAACGAAGCGAGTCGTCATTAGCGCTTTTGCGTAGGTGGACAAATCAGAACGAGTGGGCACACATACGATGAGATATACAGAGCTACTACACATTCAGGGGAAGAGTGTTTTTTGGTGATTTTGCAGATGTAACATTTGAAATGCACGGTAGAGGTCACCGGCAGCACTGACCTGTGTGTGAGCCCCCTGGCACATGACCCCAGCAGACGTCGCACACAACACGTAACAAGTCAATTAGAATAATTCAAAATGTCTTGTTAAATGAGGCCCAGTGATTAATTCGATGACTTTACTGATGAAGGGTTCGTGTTGAGGAGGTGTTGTGCTAATCTACACTATCTCCTAATCAGAGAATCCAATCAGAGAATCTAGTCAGAAGCCGGAGGGATTCCAGAGGAGGGCTCTGCTGATTCATTCCGTCAATCACGATAGATCCAGAGCGGCAGGGTATTGGAGGAGGCTCGCGCGCTGATCCAGACATGACAGGTGGAGAAATTCAGAGAAATATGGCGGTGAACTTTAATTGTACTGTCATGTAGAGCGATTCACTTTACAGATGGGGCAGTTGTGAGAAAAAAAGGTAAAAGGGAGCAGCAAGGGGCGAGCAGGCAGAGGGTCTTCAAAATAAAAGATCTGTCTCTACAGTCAGGGGGGGTTATTGGCCTCCTGATTTTCAATTAGACGTATTCAACAAACGTCCGTCTGTCTGTCTGTCTTCTTTTCAACTTCACACTTTTACATGTATACTCTTAGCAGACCAGGGAGTGAAGTGGAACAAATTGAGGAAACAGGCCACCGGGGGCTTTGTAGCAGTCGGAAAGTCACACACCTCAACAGCAATAAAGCAAATTCAGTTTAATTTTAAGAAAAAACATTGACTAGAATTTCTTTAATTACAGATAAACCAGGTGGGAGGAACACAAACATTTCTAACTGCACACAAACACTAAACAAGTGAGAACAAGTTTGTCTTAGTCCATAAAATACACATTTTAAATTCCAGTTTGATTTACTCGACATTGTCCACTCACTGTCCCCCAGTGAAGAACATGTCTGTCAGTTAAATGTCCATCAGCTCAGATCTCCTGCAGCGGAGTGTGTTGCCCTGGGTTCGGACTCACAGGACTCGACGGGTCTTGAGGGTAAAACCTGTAGAAACTCCGCAGGGCATGTTTTCCAGTCAGACTTGAGCTAAGCAGTGATTTACTGTGTGTCAACGCTGTGTTGATGATTATAATTCTCCCTAAAATGGACTCAGAGTTGAACATCAGTCAGAAGACAGATTAAATTCCCACCTGAGGACGAATGATGACCATCTTCCTCCAATTCCTCTTCGGGAAATGATGCAAAAACCACTCTCGAGTGTGTAATTTTCGATCCGAGTTCACACGTCACAAAGTTTAAAGTCCCGGAGTCTCTCCCTCTTTCCCCAGCGCTGCCGGCCTGTGGCTCTGTGAAGTCAAAGCTCCACTCAGAGCCCACTTCATTCTTCAGTCACCAGGACCCGGCACGGTTTTGCAGGAACACGAAACCGATCACTTGAAGTGTGTAAACTCTCCACAGCCACATCTCTGTCGGTGGAAACACCCAGAGGAGAGGCCACGGTTGACTGGTGGCCCCACTTGGATGTGATCACAGCCCCAGTTACCCCCCCCCCCCCACCTACTTGACATACGAGTGTGTTTGCTACTCACTGGGATCCAGTAACAACTATCGCTCCGAGTGGTTTTCATAATGTTGTTGTCGTGCAGCTCTAAATCAGCTGGTGTGTCACTACCCTCCTCTCTGGTTAGTTTTGGCGTTACTGCAAAATCACACACACTAAACAGATTATTTCACCGAGTGATATGTGATGACACTTTCTGTTAATCAGCGCTGATGTAATCCTGAATGAAATCTATGGTTCTCACACAGTTAGTACGTGTCTGCACTGAGCTGACAGACGTGGTTCTTCTGTTCTTCAACAAGAAATCAGAAGATTCTAACCCGTGAATCACAGGTGTCATTAATAATTAAACTCTTTAGCAGTAGCCGTGGCCACTGGCCCTGGATCCCCACGCTCCAGCACATGCGACCATTTCTTTTTTCTTTTACTGTCGGCATCTGCAGAACCGAGCCCCCGTGTTCTATCTTTAACAAGTTAGCTCTGAGCTTGACCAGCTGTGACATCCGGGGGAACCTCAGGGAGTGCACACGCAGCATTCAGGCGTTACACAACCTTGGCTGAATCATTTGTTGGGCGCTATGCATATTACATTGTGCCCAGACTTCCCTCCTGGCCCCCGGGCTCTGCACTCCATCGGCTGTGCATCTCAATATGCCAGCGGAGGGGCTTTCAGTCGGGCCAGAATTTTCTACCCCCCCCCCCCCCCCCCCACCAGACTCCCTGCATCTGAGAGGCTGCAGCCGGTGCAGCTGCAGCAGGGGCTGCAGGAGCTATACTGGGTTTTTTAATGATAATACATCAATAGCACCACTACAGTGGAATGTGTAACGTGATGTTTGAGTTGCAGTCGTCTGTGAGCATGTGTGACATATATGTGTTTCAACTCTGTGTGTGTGTGTGTGTGTGTGTGTGTGTGTGTGTGTGTTTATTCCTCCAGATGATTAACTTTCGGAGCTGATTATTCAAATGTCACGGTCTGAAAAAAAAACACATTTACAAATAATAGAGAAACAATCTAAAGCTTATTCATCAGAAACCTCTTGTTTCATCACATGATGTCACATGAGTGACGTCGTGAAGCATGAAGTGAGATAATGACATCGTTCTTTGTACAAAATGCATTTTCTTCCGTCTCTCTGCTTGGACTGTAAAAAAGGATTTTCAGAATCACTGTTTTGTGTTTGCGGTTGTTCAGCAGCGTGAGTGAGGTCAGAGCAGATGTTGACTGAAGGTCTGGCTCCCCGTCAGATGCTCTTCAGGAACAAGATTGGTTTCCTCAAAGGATAAGACAAACATGTGACGGCGTGTCGTGTGTCTCTTTCTCTTATTGCTGCCTCCGGCCCGCAGGTGGGATCACCCTCTTCCTTCCTGACACTCGTGGCGGCAGCAGATGATTTGTATTATCACAGGAGGATTATAACGCGTCTCGTGGCTCAATGAGTACGAACAAGTGAAGAGAGATATCATCAGTGCAGCCTCGTTTAATCCCGTGTACATCTGTTTACCAATTACACTGGAATCGACTCTTTACCAGGAGGCGGTGTCGAGGGATTATTGCTGTTTGAGTGTTGATAATCTGGATGAAGTGACAGTTTTTCCCCCCCTTTTAAGTCGTTCGTGCTTTTCTCACCTTCTGGTTTTCCCGGTGCTTTGAGCCACTGGTAGCAATCGTGCTGTGGAATGCAATTATTGTTTTGGCAGCTGCATCGTCTGTATGGATGTTGTGAGCGGCTCAATTGTCCCCGCGGCTTCTCCCGCTTCGCTTAATGTGTTGGGGATTCTCACCGTGCGTCATTAACCCCTGATCTCTGAACCACGTGTGTGTGTATCTGCTCCAAACAGCCCCGCCTGTTACACACTGATCCACCGACCGTGCCAGTGCTTCTCGGTCAGATATGAACTCACTCAGATAGTCCGGTTCATTCTGTCATTTCATCTCCTGTCTTCTGTTTCCTCTGCGTGTTTGTTAAGCAGCTTCATTGCATCCTAACATATGGAAAGTAACATTTTAAAAGCGTGTTGACTTGTTTTCTGTGTCAACGCACGCCGCCCCCGGGGGGATCTGCATCTAATGGCATCTTTCTGTTTACAGCAACATAACTCTCACAGCTCGCTGCCTGAACACAGTTTCTCTTTCTTTGGTTATTTTCGGTGTCACTGGATTGCATGAATGTTCCAAGCGGGAAAATATTCACGAGGAGATTAATAAATATCATAAATAATATCGTGACGCTGTGTCTTTCGTGAGAACACACGTTCATAAAGTCAGTGTCGGGAGCTGATAACTGAACCTGAAGCTATAAAAGCCCATTAATAGCACAAAGGGCTCCATGACTAAGACCAGAGATCACGTGACAATGACTGTGACACCAATATTCTGATAATAGCCAGATTAAGATACGTCTGAATATGTAAACAACGTTTGCTGATTACCTGAACTCGAATAAGGTCACACATGGAATAAGCAATAATCAAATTAAGACATGTGGAGCATGACGGCACTGACCAGTCAAATATCAGCTGCTGAAAAGCAGACAATGATGATGAGAAACTGAATTTTAATGATGCATAAGTCTCACAATCCAAATGACCTACTTATACCCTTATGAATCTAGTAGAGTTCTGCATATTACCGGATCATATGTAAGGTCTGAACCACGTGTACATTATGTTTCTAAATACAAAAGGTCTGTGACGTCTGACGTGACACAAAGAACACGAGTGTTTCCCTGCACGAGGCCAATTGCCTGTAATCATCTGGTACAAGGACGCAACCTTCCCTCCCGGTTCTGTGCAACACGTCAGGAGCACTGAGAGCTCTGGTTTGAAAGAGAAGAGGCAGAGCTGAGCACATTGGTCGTCATCACACACACACACACTGATAATGTCTTTTAATTCCATCCTGTTTGTGTCTGAAACACAGAAGGACATTTGTCTGATGGGCTTCACCATCGTGGCAGGTGTTGGCCGGCACCCTCAGCACCGCGAGCGTTTCATCTCCACACACGTGCACCTGTGTGTTTGCAGAGATGAGTCTGGTTTTAAAAAAAGCCCGAGCGTTTCATTATTCATGGCGTTACAGACGTGGATCATCACTTATACATAAGAGTCTTCGTCTGTTCTTTTTCAGGAAACGTTTCATTATTTAAGGAGACAAGTGCAAGAGCAGTGCGGAGACTTATGGTAATGTTTTAAAGATCACACGAGTTACTTCCTTTTTCTTATCCGTTTGAAAATAGTGCTAATATGAGCTTTAACACGCCGCTGGACCATTGTCTGGTCTGAAAATGACATCATTGGAGACACAGGAACATCTTCCTGTGTCTTACCTGTGATTTAAAACACGCCCATGACAGATGCAGAACCGTGCGTTTGTCGTCTGATTCATTTGCTCACACCAGAGGAGACTCTGTGGAAGCCGACGGGGGAAGCTGTTCCTCCGGCTGCAGACGGAGTGCCGTCCCAACGCAGCCCCGCCAGCTGTTTGGGCTCAGCCGAGCTCGGCAGAGACATCTGTGTTGACTGGTGAAGCTGCTCATTATCGCTGTGTGTGTGACTGTTGGTGACCCTGATGACCCAGACGTGACCCCTGCACCCAGCCACAAAGAGACTTACTGTATTCCCAAGTCTTAAAACACAAGCCCATAGGTCGTCTGTGCAAGCAGATTATTACAGTATTTATATTGTTGGGTATCTATCTCTCTATCTATCTATCTATCTATCCTATCTATCTATCTCTCTATCTATCTATCTATCTATCTATCTATCTATCTATCTATCTATCTATCTATCTATCTCTCTATCTATCTATCTCTCTATCTATCTATCTATCTATCTATCATCTATCATCTATCATCTATCATCTCTATCTTCATCTCTATCTATCTCTCTATCATCTCTATCTATCTATTCTATCTATCTATCTATCTATCTATCTTCTACTATCTATCTATCTATCTATCTATCTATCTATCTATCTATCTATCTATCTATCTATCTATCTATCTCTCTATCCATCCATCATCTGTCTCTCATGTGAATGGATTAGCGAGATGCGGTGGTTTGTAAGAATCTCATTAGCAGGAAAACATAGACACTGCAAGAACTGGGTTTAATCGAATCTCTGAGACTGAGAAGAACTGAAAGAGAAGCAGTTAATTGGAAGTTAATGTTAAATAAAGTAATTCTAAGTTTGGATTTTAAGGCCATAGATAGTTTGATCCTGTAGTTCCAGTTCCCTTGGAAACCCAACATGCTTCTGACAGATGTGCCGGCAGTGTGGGAATGGAATGTATGAATATGAATGAACAGAAAACATGTTTGTGTCAAATATATATATATATATATATGAGGGCGTGACCTTCACCTATTCACACAGTGTAAATGTACAAAATCACTTTATAAATACATCCATTTACCATTTCTTTGTAAAGTCGGGGACCGACAGGATTCCCTCATTATTCTGAGAGTGAAGAGCATGAGAGGGAACATACGCTTGCGTAGTGGGTTGGACCTGTTACTCAGTGAATATTGTAGTGTGTAGTATTGTTATTACTCATTATACATACTTGTTTTCCAAACAGAAAGGATACAGGAAGTAGCCGTAGGACTACAGGTCACACTGCGGGTGAAGCAGAGGAGTGCGGAGCCGAGACAGCAGTTAGTTTAATGATATGACAGCGAGCAGCGGGGACAGATGTGGTCACTTTGCAGGTGAACCGCTTTAACAATGAACTCACTCATTGTGAATAATGTTACCACAGAGCACATTTCTGCACTGTCTGCATTAAGCTAACACCAGCGAGTCCACTGACAGTCCAGATGGATTTCTAACCACCGTTAGCCGGGAGCAACCCGCAAAAGAAAACTCTCGCCGCCCCGGCGCCCGGCGCGCTGCAGGCGTCATGATAATGTAATCTCCACAAATGGTCAATTCCTCAAGGTGACGGTCGGACTGAACCGTATAAACATAAACAGTCGAAGCCGACTCCAGACGGCCGGAGGAGCTCAGTCGAGACCTGTGGGATGAAGTGTGTGTTGAGGTTGTGTTTATACACAAACACAACGTCCAGCTCACGCTTCACTGTGAGTGCGAAGCTGCTGTGTGAGCCAGAGAGACGAGACGAGAGTTTAATAATGCAAGTGAGACAATAACAGTCATGAGCTGAGTCGTTTCCATTGGCACTTTGAGCTTTGTAATCAGACCAGACCCATACTTTACTTTCTACTTTATTATTTTTGATTATCTTTCTCATCTTAACTTAATAAATACCGGTTCATTGGGAGTTTTCTATTGAGTCAGCACCTGATTTACTAAGACGTCAGCTCATTGCCCAGTCCCGCTCCGGCTCCTCTCCTCCAGATGCATTCTGGGAGAGAAGAGGAGGCTAAGGCACAGTTCAGCCTTGGAAAGCAAACGACCGACCAGTGATCACAGATATATTTTGGGGCCAAGTCTGAAATCATGCAGCAGAGAAGATGTTTAGATTTTGGATGCCGTACATGTACTTTTAAAATCTACTTTGTCACATGTCCTCCGCTGTTAACGGGATTGTTGTGTAGAAGATAATATTGTCATTTTTTATACACACGTACATACGTCATGATAATTAGTGACAGACAAATAAATATATAAAATATATATTTTATTTCTGATCTTGGCTGCTTCTGATTTGAAAGATGAAAACATTATTGTCAAACCTTTACAATCTGTACGTTGAGCATTGATCAGTCGTAGCTGTGTTGTTGTTCATAAACCTGTCTTCTCTGTGTGTTTGTGTGTACTTGTGTTGTCGTTACTGTTCGCGACCATCCCCCACTTCCACGACATTTGATGTGGGCTACGTTTGTGAATATGCAGTCACGTCGGTAGGAAAGATGTTTTCCTGGCCGTGCCGCACAATGCTCTGCAGATCAGTACATGCTACATAGAATATGAAAATTGTGGAGCCTTCCCTTTGAGTCGGACCTGCTGCGGAATCTCACTTTTGATTCCCTCAGCTGATCACATCACGTCACAGCGGCTCAGACGTGCGCCCGTCGGGCCGTCGACCGCGTCGGGGCTCTTATTTAATTTGAGGGAACAATGAGGCAGAGAAAGTATTTGTTTTTAATGGCATCTTTGCGAATTTAAAAAATGATTTAGTGGTTTGTCTTTGCTCCGGCTTTCAAAAAATCCAATCTCCCTCATAGAGACTGTGTTGTGTTTTCTTTGCTCTGTCGCTCGACACAGACTCTGAAGTCATCTACAGGAACAGCGACGGCCACGTCATCAAGTTCAACATCCTCACGAATGAAACCGAGATCGTTCTGACCAACACGACGTTTGTAAGAAGACATTACTCTTGCACACTCTGTATATATCATAGTATCTTGTATGTGTTCGCGTTAATCCTTCTTTATGTCTTATTTCTACTAGATCAATTTCAACGTGGCCAAGTATTCTCTTTCCCCCGACCTGAAATATGTCCTCTTCGCTTACGATGTGAAACAGGTAAGTTCCTCAACAGCACATCAGCTCGTTTTACAGATCGTGTCCAGATTATTAAACAGATCGGGGATCAGAGGAGTCTGTTGGTTTTCCCGCAGCTTCATTATATTTGTTTTAACTGTATCTTTAAGTCCCTGTTGTTATAGATCATTCTGCTGTGAGCAGCTTCCTTGTTTGCCCACGGTGGCCTCAGGGTGCAGTGATGGATGAACGGCTGCATTACGTGTTCGTGTCCGTGATTCAAACCGTTACATAAAAACGACAGAAAAACATGTTTTCAAGCATGACATTTTGAAAATAGTGATGAAAATAACCTTCCCAGGCCGTCAGAACTCATCAGACTCGTCATCGTCTGTGACGTCATGTCTCTGCTTTGTGGCTGAAGACGTCAGCAGGTGCTCTGAATGTGTTTTCACTAATTGACTTCCTCTGTGGCAGACACGTTACACAACCAGGCTAAAGAAACACTAAGTGCATGGCCCGGGGTTTATTCTTTTGTGTGTTTGGGTGGAACCTGAAACCCCACTGCCTTCCTAAACCAGGTGTGTTGCACTTTGAAACACTTACATGTGCAGACTCGTGTGTGTGCACAACAGGCAGAGTGCAGCGTTCTGCTGCCTAGGAATATCAATGTGCCAGCCATGCAAGTGCACTTTCTATTTCAACTATGTGAGAACTGGACGGTAACTTATAAACTCTCTAAGTTCAACAACTGAACCAATCAGAGCAGTGCAGATATGATTGATATTTGCCACATAAGCTTTTTGTACCAGAGCCAGAAAGAAAAACACCACGATGAGAGTGTGAGAGTGACGATGCAGTGGTGCAGATGCAGATGCAGATGTTTTCTCAGCTGATTCACATTAAGACGCTTCACTGATTCACTGTCTCAGGAAAATGTCGTTGACAGGATGAAGACATCGGCTTTGTTCATGCTCCAGTTATTTGTCAGATCTATAACATAAGGTCACGTTTTAATGGTTTGTGTGCTGGACATCGTGTGCAGAGCTTTTTTTTATTAAGAGTCGATGGTGCGAGGTGAAGATAGAAGAGTTGGTGTTCATCCTGCCTGGTTTATCTGCATGGAAGATTTTGGTGTGTTGTTGTGCTTTAAACAGAGATCTGCGCCTGTTGTGTGTCTGTGTCTGTGTCTCAGTCTGATTGGGTGGAATTAAAATAATCAAATTGTTAAGATTTTGAGTGACCACTCGGCCACTTGTTTTTAATATTGAACGTATCCAGAGTCCACAGCGTCCTGACTCACTGTGTGTTGGATAGATCCTGTGTCTCGTTATCCGCTGATTGTCTGTTGTACTTGAACCCTGTGTGTCTTCCCCCACGTTGCCAGTTCGTTGTGTGTTCCCAGTGTCGCCTCGTTCCAGCGTTGTGTCTTCTTGTGAGTTTCCTAGCGTGGGACCATCGCCCGTTTTCCTCCCTTTTGATTCCGTCGCCTCGTGCCTTCTGATCTGACCGAGTCCCGACCTGGACTGATTAAACTGCCTGAACTCTGCCTTATGTGAGACGTGCATTTTTAGCTCCTCCATTCGCTGGTTCTGGTACAAATCACACACACAACGAAGAAGCACAAACAGCACTGCTCCTCCCATGACCCTGAAGAATACACACAACACAAGTGACACGTCGATTAGATGAACTGTTGGTGAGATCTGTTTTCCACACGCAGACTGTCTGCAGTTTGGTGAATTAGCAGGTAGATGATGACCTGCAGACTTGTCGTACCATCTGTTGGCTCTAGCCCGAGTGTGAAAGGTTTGAACTGCCATTAGAAGTCATATATTTAATGATCAGCGTTCCTCCTCTCCTCGCATCGTGTATTTTACTTTGCTGCAAGAAAATCCATCTCTGGGTCATAAACACAACCCGGTGCTGACACGTATTGTCCGAGCTGAACAAACATCCACACCACGGTCCCCCTGCTGCTTAATACATTTTGACGAGGGGCCGGGGGTCAGGGGTGATTAAAATCCTTCCGTGGCCCGCGTGCCAGCGGCGGGTCACAGTCATTCACTAACAGGGCGGCGGGCCAAGCCGGAGCCATAATTACCAGCTTTCCATCAGAAAAGAGAATAGATGCAAAATGAGATATGCAAATTGGATCCTTCACTCGGGGAGGGGGATCAACTGTGAGGATTTGTGACAAGGCAATTAATCTGAGCTGATTTGCATATTTCACAGAAAAGGGTTTAGCCTTATAATTTGGCAGAAATTCACCCAACGGCCAGAGGCCCGGGTTATTTTTAGCACAAGGTTGTGTATTGAAGTGAGAACAGTCGAAATTCTACCGGATGGTAAACTTCTAATGTCGTGTTTAACGGTATCTCTACTTTTGTAAAGTCCGTTAAGAAGTCACATGTAAAATGACTATTTAATTACGTTTACCTCGGTTTATTAATTTTATTTCTCAACTACTCAACAACCCAGATGGAAGAACCTTCACTAGTTGCTCATTAGCATGAATGTTATTCTCACCGGCTCTTCATTAGTCAGCAGGAACCACTTATTAATGTTGAATTATGCAGGAGCATGTTTTACAACCAGTGGAGCAATAACTAAAAGACTTATACTGCTTATTGTTATTAAGTATGGAAGATGTTGTACAGGAATTACAATCTGCTATCACAAGAACAACAATTGTCAACCTTAATAAATATGGTCTACGTTATCTGACAAAACACAAAACTACAAGTGTAATAATAAGTATTTCTGATAATGTTCCCATTGTTCCTCGTCACACTAGAACTATGCTACTAGCATGGAAGCTAATAAACCGATAATTAATGGTGAAAACTGTTTATGAAGGTGATTTGCAGAATACTTACCAAGAATACCCATGATGCATACTGAACAGGAAGGCTGATATATATACACCTCTGGCACGGGAGCTTCAGAATAAAAGCATGCAACAACATTTAATGAATCAAATAAAGGAAAAACCAAAACGTGTATAGAATGTAAAACCTTGAATGATCAATCCTTTTTAGATACAAGCGGAGATTGTAAATCCATCTAGTTTTCTACCTATTTGGTTATTTGTCACATGAGCACCTACAGTATTTGACTGGTAGCCCCCCCCCCCCCCCCCCCCCAAGAGGACTGTGGTGGAAACAACTCTGTGCTGCGTGTTTCCCCCTTTGAAGTGCTGCCAAACTTGTGATGAATAATTAATAACATAACCAGGATGCGTGCAGCATCACCAACTAAAATACACTTTGAATTGCAGCTGCTGAATAAAACAAGTTTAAATAAATAACGTTACGAACCCTTCTCTCATATCCATCATCTCATGTAACCGTGCCTTTAAATATCTGACTTCACTTGACAGCTTTATATATATATATATATATATGATTATTATGTGTTTGCTTATCTCTGAGAAATAACATCTCACCCATGTTGTAATCAGGACAGTTCCATACATGATAATACCCTATTGATTATTGTGGTTCCAATCTCACAGTTCAATAATAAGAATAACATTATCTGAGCTGCCGGCTGCGTGTTTCTGCATCTCGTTAAAACGTCTGTGGACCTACAGCCTCAACAACAACAACAACAACAACCATCAACAACAAGAACAACCCTGAGCTGTGGTGAAGAGCAATAACAGCCGGTCCTTGAGGAGAGAGAAACGATGTCTGTGTGTGTTCATCTCCGAGACAACACATTCATCAGAGCTTTAGTCGAGACGTGTGACAGTTTGATTCTGGTTTGTGTTTCACCCCCCAATTTAAACATTCAATCGTGCAGTTTAGTTGAAAGAAATATATATTTTTTAATGAGTTAGGGAGAAACAACACTCGGCAATGTTCTGGATTTTAAAGCCCAGAATTGCCTGAAGTCAGCAGCAATCACACCCCGGTGTTGTTTTTTAACCGCTTCCATCCCAGGCAGTGTTTTATGCATCCATCTCTCTTAATTGTCTTGGTGTGCGCAGCCATATCCACAGCATGGGGAACATTCACAGTACAGTGAAGGGAGATTCTTGACCATCCCTGGGCGGGAAAAGCGAGGATTGGAACAGCTGCACTAATGGTTTCTCGTCCAACATAAAGAGAAGCAGCCCCGCCGGCCAGCTCGGCTGATGGAGCGGTGGAGGCAGAGAGAACGGTGGAGGAGGAGGAGGGCAGGAGACTCGGATCAGAGCCTCGGGCGGCGGGAGCAACACACATCAGTCAGGAGACAAAGACAGAACCCGGCACTGCAACACCTTCGCTCCTCTTCCGTGGCTGAGATGATGCACGACTCGGTTTCCGTTCAACATAAAACATCGATGCAGACACAGAACAGCACGTTAGTTGTTGGATTTAATTGCGTCTGTGTCTCTTCCCACATTTTAAATCCATGCGAGTAGGATGGAGGAGTTTTTTAAAGGATGAGGTCATCCATCCATCCATCGAGACAAATCATGATTCACACACATTAACACCTACGGTTAATTTAGAGTCACCAGTTTACCCATCCCCCACTCAGTCTTTGGACTGTGGGAGGAAGCCGGAGTAACTGGGGGGGAAACCCACACAGATATGAGGAGAACATGCAAACTCCACACTGGCTGGACTGGATTCAAACTGGGATTCTTCCTGCTGTGAGTCGACTGCAGGATAAGGCTTTATTTTTATCATTTTATCTCGTCCCTGAACATGAACATCTTCAAACCATGCGTGGTGGTCACCATGCAGCTAACCTTATCTTCAACCAGGTGTAGGTTGGAGCCTTTTTGTTGAAGGCGGTTAATGCAAACAGCAAACAGTTGCTTAATTTAGCAGTTAAAGACCATTATTAGTCTTAGTTGAGGGGATTCTGGACAAACTTCACCCTCTAATCTCTCTGTTTCTGGTCTGCACCAAATCCCGAGAGAAACATGTGACGTTTAAGACACAGGAGAGGAAACAAGCGGGTTATTGAAGGTTGAACATAAAGGTGCAACCAGGGGAATGGATTCATCTACAGAGGGAATAGTTTCACAGTTTCAATATATGGGAAATTCCAGTGTGGACAAAGAGGCAGTGGGGCAATTACAGCCGACTCAGCATAGGCAGGCGTAACGACGGCAGATAGGCGATCGCGAGCACGGGGTTAACACAAAGGAGACATTCCAACTGACGGACGTGGGGACAAACCTTCAGAGTAAAGGAAGGGAGGTTTGACTGAAGCATTTCTACCACAACGACGATCTGTCGGAGCCAGTCAGCGGCAGCACACATGGGAAACATGGAGGTGAAAAACAAAAGAGCAAACAGAGAGATGGGTCTATGATCCGACCACACGATGGGTTTTAAGAACTTTGACAACAAGGATCCCTGACACATGATACCACATCGATTCCACGTCGTCGTGGGACAGATTGTTAAAAATCTATTATAAAACTGTTCCTTAAAACAGTCAAATCACATGTTTGAAAAAAAGTTAGACATGGATGTCTGTAATTACAGGGAAATGTCACCTTCTTACACGTAATATTTTATTAAATCAATCACGTACAGGAAAGCACGAGAGCTGAAACTGTCCCATTGACTGGAAATCAACCCCAGTGTGTGTATTAATATTAGTAACAAAGCAAAATGTCCCCGTGGCGTCAGGCTGCGTATACAAAGGTAGCGATCGTTAAACAACCTGTCTTTTCTTTGATTCCAACCTTGAATGACTTGTGTTGAGTCGTGTAGGTGATGAATAATATCATGTAATCTAATAATAATGAAATAAAAGCATCATAGCAGCCAAGCCAAACCGCTCTGGCTCTGCCCAGCTTGTCCTCCGTTAATAAGGTGGCACAGCTCCGAGCTGATGGACTCTCCTGACGACTCCCCGTGAGCAGAGACACGTTTCACGTTCTCTATGATTCATAATGTTTCAGTTGCAGCGTGTGTGGAAGCTGCCGACACCGTGAACCGTATTCATGAGTAACTCTTAGCTGCAGATCTCAACATTTAATCCCGGCACGGCCGCACAATAGATGCACAGAAGCCTCCTGGCTATGAAACATCTGGTGGAAGTTGGCAAGGTACAAGGTTTTAACGAAGCAATTCTACGACCATACAAACTACTTCCTATATAGTTGGAATTAATAATTTACATGCAGCATCAAAGTTACATTAAACTGTAGTATTCAAACAACTGGTCAGTTTAAAATAACTCCTTCCCCCTCAGTAGTACTACATCTCAGTACATTTTTCAGTTTTGAATAAAATAAATCTCCCTAAACCAAATCATATCAATTATGGTTTCATTGCTGTGCCTGTGATTCTGTTATCATGTCACGGCATCAGTTTGATGTTTAACACTCAAAATCAATCAGCTGCCTCCCAAAGCCTTGGCATTGCATATAAAGAAGCGCACACAAAGGAGTGGGTGTTATATTATGCATGTGTGTGTTTGTTATTTATCTGGGCTTTGATCTGAATCGCACTATGGAGTCTGTCCTTGCACTGAATCAAACCTGGATCGAAAGGATGAAAAGAAACAACAGAGGCGGCTAATTCAGAAGTGAAATGAGTAAACACGTCTCCTGTTGATCACACACTCTGATCCCGGGCAGGCTTTGAACCGATGAGTCCGTTCCACACTGAAATCTTTCTTCTCTTAATCACGTCATGCGTCAGTCGGCCCGTATGGATCTGTACTGATGAGAGTGAAAGAGAACGGGTGTGTTTCACCTTTCTGTATCATCACGTTCCACGTTCATGGATCTTGGGAGTGATTCAACTCGATTCAAATCTCATATTATTCTCGTTTGCCACGCCTGAGGCCAGGCTCCTGTTTTCCAGCTTTGTAGACAAATGCAAAACTCACTGCAGCCGAGTGACTAACTTTTGAATCTGATAGAAGACCTCTCTCTCTCTCTCTCTCTCTCTCTCTCTCTCTCCTCTCTCTCTCCTCTCTCTCTCTCCTCTCCCTCTCTCTCCCTCTCTCTCTCTCTCTCTCTCTCTCTCTCCTCTCTCTCTCCTCTCTCTCCCTCTCTCTCTCTCCTCTCTCTCTCTCTCTCTCTCTCTCTCTCTCTCTCTCTCTCCTCTCCTCTTTTCCACTGAAGAGAGAGAGAAAACAAGCTTATTAGCTCTGAGCGATCCAGGCGCTGTCGTGTGTGGGTGTCAAGTGGACTGATTTCCCACTGATTCCGAGTGACAGCCTCTATTGTTTCCGTGCCAAGACATGAATGGGATTGCACGCTTGCATTTGTTCTGTATTTTCATGTTCTGACTTCTGCTTGTCTTCGGCAGTCAATGCGATAGTTATGTCAAAAAGTATTTCCCTTCTACTTTGCTTTCTGAATGTGCAGAATAAAGTCATTTATTCTATTTTCACATGTGATGAGTTCATGTCCCACTTTGAGCCTGAAACGCCGAGGAAGGAACAAAGGAGCTAAGTGGCGAGTGCGATTACGGAGTCATGGACGTGATGCTGAAGACAAAAGGGAGAAGACGATAAGGACACTGTCTCTGCCGCGCCGGTTGAGACCGCCTAGGATGTTAGAAAATGAAATATTGCTGTAAAACAAGCAACTGCATCGTGACACAACATCTCTTCTTCTGTTTGTTTGTAGATTAATTCATAATCTATCGGTTTGAGCATCTAAGACATGCAGGCGGTAAACATGTTGTGGTTTTTAGTGCCGCACCTGCCTCTGGATACTCATGCATGTGCATTGTCAACAAACAGCAGACGCACAATTCAAAGTCACGTGGCCTCTTCAGTAAAGAACCCGTCTCTGATTGAGAAATGTGGTCAAATATAGATAACAAATACAGAGGAGCGTTTCTCTCTTTGAACAGGATCTGCACCGTGAGGGGTTTTCAGGCGACTTTGTTTAATTGTGTTTGGATTTCATTCGACCTTTGGGATTTTAAGGGTTGCTCTATATTTCTGAAACTTATATTTCTGATGCTCCAACTTGTCCTCGACGTGTCTTCCCTTGTGAGTCTTTGTGTTTTCGACCGGCCTCCCTTGTGTGTTTGGTCCGTGCCCTGCTTCGTCTTCTTTGTCAGTTCATCTGTTCAGTTTGGCTCAGCCCTGTTGTGTTGCCTGCCACGCTCCCTGGTGTTTCCTGTACGTGTCCCTGAGCTTTGCCTATATTTTTGCTTGCTCAGTTGCTTTGCGCTGGCCTACCTGCGAAACAGAGACCGAACTCCTGCCTGTTTGATCGAACGCTCTATTCTGCTGCAGCCCGCCTGGTTTCGATGTCTGCAATTTGGGACCAGCAAACTCCTCAACCCTGCAAATGTGGCATTTAAAGTATTAACGATGAGGGGGGGGGGGGGGGGGGCATGAACTGTCGTTTCATAATTCACAATAATTGTGTGTCAAAGTGAAAGATTGCACGGTGGTGGTAATAATCCCTACGTGCAGAACAACAACAGCAAGGTTAAAGATAAGCTCCGAACAGGACCGTTATCTCTAATGAACACTACGGCTATGACTATGTGTTGGTTCTGTCCCTACAGAGCGGAGAGGCCCCTGTAGATCAGCTGCGAGCGGGGCCACAACACAAGTGTCCACGCTGTGACTGTCTCCGAGGGTCGTGAGTTCGCTCCCAGTGACGGTCAGAGCTCCGGCAGACTCCCTGTCCGTCCAGCAGAGCGGCTGAGAGTCTGACCGTCGCTGCTCGTGGCTGATTTGCTCCGACTAGCATCTAGTTGTCCGTGTGTCTGTGGCCTTCACCCCTTTGTTGCATGTTCATAAAGGAAAAGGCTTCTCGTAGTAACGCCTCACTTCAGATAGTTGGGCCGACACGAGGGACCGGTCTCTTGGTTCTCGCTCCTTTGGGCCATGTTGTGTTACTTCTCGTACCATGTTGTTGTAACTGATTGAAGTTTTGGTCAAAGGTACAAAAATAAAGATGTAAGAAGCTGCAGTTACCCTTAAGATAAGGATGCAAGGTTTGAGTAATTTGCGTTTGTCTTTGTTTTTAATTTCTCAGCTACAGAGGAATCTTTGAAGTTAGTTTTTTCTCCAGTGGGTGAAGTTTTTGATCAGATCACAGAAAGGCATGTTGCAGCCTTTTGAAGTTTGAACACTGGACTATGGGCTGAAGATGAAATACCGTAATTTCCGGACTATAAGCCGCTACTTTTTCCCCACGTTTTGAACCTCGCGGCTTATACAATGACGCGGCTAATTTATGGATTTATCAGCGGGGGATTTGCCTCCGGATGAAAGTGACGAGAGCGACAATGAAAACGATCCAACATCGGATGAAACAATTCTGAGGCTATTCAACTCCGACACCGAAGAAGATGACTTCAGTGGTTTCAGTGCACAGGAGGAGAAGATAGTGACCAATGACTTTCTTGGTAGGCTACGGTTTACTGCTATTTTTGTTACAAGCCGTGTTTCGTTTAAAGGCTGTGTAAAGTTCATTTGTTTCAATGTACCGGTAGGCACCTGCGGCTTATAGACATGTGCGGCTTATTTATGTACAAAATACATATTTTTTAAAAATTCAGGTGCGTTTAATAGTCCGGAAATTACGGTATGTCTTAGAACCAGACTAATGGCTGGTTACTGGGTTTTTAAGGAGGCCCTTTCATCGAGGTACACAAGATCAATAACCAAAGCTTCAGACCTGTTTGTTTACCTCTTAGAGTCTAAAGCTCGTAGCCGCTCAGCGAACATGTTTCCCACTGACTCATCCAGGGAGCTGCTCTCACTTCGGGGGGGGGGGGACGGACTCGGTTACACTTCTTCTCCCAAGACGCTCTTTAAGTGTCTGTGCTGTTTATCTACTCAACTTGTTCGAGCTCATTTTGATTGAGAAGGAAATGGCAATTCATTCTGACAGGATTGTTCAGTGACCGCAGAGCAATCCCGTCACAGCAACATGAGACGGAGAGGTTTAACCCACTCGGTTTGTTGAAGCCCCAAATTAGATTTGACTGAAATTCAAAGACGCCTCTTTCCACAGGAAGATGACTGTAGATTAGACACAACTTGATCCACTGAGTCTCATTGAACGGCTGGAGGAGAACATTGCAGATAAGAACATGACATGTCAGTCGTCCAAAGGCAAAGAATATGGGGGGAAATCATTGGAGCTGTAGTTCACACACTGATCGTGTCTTTACTGTGATTTCAGATTCTAAAGGGAGTGCTACAGTTATACATCTAATATCTGTCTAATATTTCTGTCTGTCGTGGAAGTCCTATCTAGAAAAACTGTTCATCTTACCGTGTGTATTGTTAAGGGCCAGAAGAAGGACAGTGTCAAATTGGGTTTGATTTGGACTCACGGTGTGTTCCATATTAATAAACTTTGATTAAACAGACGCGCTGTGGCAGCAGCAGCAGCAGCAGCTGGGACTCATCAGTGTGCGGGACATTGTCGATTATGACAACAGTGCAGTCACGACAGAGGCTGGAATCGTGATAACACAATGACGACTGATTCTCCGGGCCCAGGTTCTTGGTTCTGAGTCCAGCTTCACTGAACTTTGAATAAACAGGTGAACAGAAGCAGCAACAGGGAGGATTAGAACAGCCACTGCAACAGAAGATAGTAAAGTACCCCACCAGAATATTAACTGAGTTTTGTATTACTTTCATCTTTATTCAGGACAAATAATAATTTTCTACACATTTTAAATTGAAGTGATCAAGCCAGGTTGCATTTTGCCGCTGGACCTAAACCAAAGACCCCGGATAGCTCCGTCCAGGTTCTGCAAAACTAAAACTAAAATAAATCTTGAGACTGGAATCTTGACCCTGACTGAAGTTCTACAAGCTTGATGTGATTCAGTGAATTCAGTTCCCTTAATGTGGCAAGAGACAATAATATAGCAATACTTGTTAAATCACGTAGCCAATGAAAAACATGCGACACGTGTATTAAACACATTTAATCAAGTCGCCATTTAATACTTAATCCCATTTTCAGGTTATGGATGTTTTCTGCTTTTCAGTTTTTTATATTTAACGGCAAATGTTAAAGGAAAAATAAAAGATTCTATTTAAATTTCTATCAAATATTACAATGAATTTGGATTTCGTGTAATGCTCTTAAAATCCGGACCTATAGCTGTAACGTCAGATGTTCACTTTACACTTCTGTAGATCAACCTTGTGATATTACAAAACTATTTGTTATTGCTCCAATGCTTTTTACTCATTCTGTTCATCTTCACAGCAACTGTTGCATGTGAGTGTTGAACATGTCGAAACCTTGTTTATTTGTTTTACCAGCAGCAAAGGTCCCTGCACCGATCTGAGCTCTGCATCTAAAACAACGAGTACCTCTGAAGAGTCGAGGCCTTCAGAGGCTTCTCCAGTGTTTCATGGCGGGAAATTAGAAAGTTTCAACATGTCAGAGTTTGAGAAATGTGTCTATTGCCCCTCGGGGGACTTTATATTCTCCGCAACACCAAAAGATATTTGTTACAACACCTGCAAATTTATATCGAGCGCAATCAACCCCGCGTGTCAAGTGCAGTACATTCAGTTTGCGTCCGCTCTGCGTGAAGTCGATATGAGTCACATCCTCCTCTCCTCTCTAAACACTGATTCACTTTGAGTATGAACAAGAGGCCGTGTTATTAATGTCCCACCTTATTATTATGGGCTGTGCATGGCTGCTTCGGCTGGAATCCAGAAGCTTATTGTTGTCTTTGGATAATGTCTTCATTAGCTGCTATAAACTTAACATCATACATACTATTTAACATTTGTGTGATATGCAGATGTTACCTTTGCATCACTTACACCTGTAGTCACTGAGTTCAAGCTGTGACCACAACAGTGACAGATTATTGTTGGTGATATGATCTAGTTGTGAGAAAACAGTTGTCATATACAAGGCAAAATTAAGATTTTAGTTTTTCACCAAATCCGATATTCACTTGACTTTTAGTCCTGGTTTTGGTCTCCACCAACCCCTCAAGGGAAATAATGCTATTCAGCTCTTAAATATTACATTATGTTTAGTTAAGCTTGTTTATGGTTTTATCTATTATACATTTTAAAGCCTTATTGGATGAAAACTGTTTCCTCTCGCGACCAAAATCAACTCAAATGAGAACAGTAATGTTCTTTTTAGCAGGATAACTATCAGCAAACCCGTTCACATTCTATTGCTCATTTTAAATAACATCGATTGTATCCGCTGGAAGTAATTTCTGTTTGTGAAGGTAATAATGTTCAGGTTTAGTTGGTCCTACTTTAAAGTGGAATCGATTCAACTTCCATCAAACAAAGAAGACAATCACCAGAATTAGAAAGGAGGTTATGACACTTTAAAATATATGTGATGTGTTATATTATGACAGTACAATGGTCAACCTGTTTTCATCTTGTTTCAAATCATGAATAATAATCATGAATAACACGATCACTCGACAGCCAGAATCCAAGAGCAGTCATTTATTGATAAAGTCAAGTCGTGCTCTTGTCAGTGTGTGCTGGGGAGCGAGCAGGCCAGCAGGCACAATGCACTTGTAAAGAGAAAGAAGGGTGAAATAAAAAGATCGGTAACCTCCGAAGGGCCGGACAGCCTGGAGGAAGTGTCCGCAGTGAACTCCGTCTTGGACAACAACTTCCAAGATGATGTAGAGCACTTGTAGCCTCTGGCTCGCCTCCTCGAGCTGAACCAGGGAGCACTCCAAGCACTCGTCTGTGCCACTGGCCTGTGAGTCACTCCTCGAGAGCCCAGTGAAAAGGTGCTGACAGCCTTTTCTCTGAATGTTCCTTTTCTCATTTTCGTCTGGATAATCTACAACGGCCACTTAAATGTGGCTCCCTGCTCTCAGATTGCCTGTTCTTCCATCTATCCATCTATCTATCCATCTATCTATCCATCTATCTATCTATCTATCTATCTATCTATCTATCTATCTATCTATCTATCATCATCTATCTATCTATCTCTCTATCTATCTATCTATCATCTATCATCATCCATCTATCTATCTATCTATCTATCTATCTATCTATCTATCTATCTATCGTCTGTCTGTCTGTCTGTCTGTTGTCTTGTCTGTCTGTCTGTCTGTCTGTCTGTCTGTCTGTCTGTCTGTCTGTCTATCTATCTATCTATCTATCTATCTATCTGTCCGTCCGTCCGTCCGTCCGTCCGTCCGTCCGTCCGTCTGTCTGTCTGTCTGTCTGTCTGTCTGTCTGTCTGTCTGTCTGTCTGTCTGTCTATCTATCTATCTATCTATCTATCTATCTCTCTCTCTCTCTCTCTCTCTCTCTCTATCCATCCATCCATGTCACCGTCATGATGAAATGTTAAAATGTTTCTCTGCCCAATCACCCACCACGGTCATAGGTCTATTATCATGTCAGGCACAGCTTTACTGGAAGGGGGGGTTCAGACAGCTTTACATGCACCCCTCTGTCACTTTGAATACCCATCTCTCTCTCTCTCTCTCTCCCCCCCCCCTCTCCTCCCCCTCTCTCTCTCCTCTATCTCTCATCGTCCCTCGTCTCTCTCTCTCTCATCTACTCTCTCTCTCCCCCCCCCCCTCTCCCTCTCTCTCCCTCTCTGTCTCCGTCTCTCCCGAGCTTTCCGGGCGATGATGGGTTTCTCAGATGGAATTAAAACGTCCCGTCCGGCAGCTGTCACCGATGCAAATTGCATTGTCTCCCGATCGTATCGCTGAGCACAGCCAGCCGTCTGTTTTGTTTGATGCTTTCCTCCTTTTCATTTTTTTTGTCATGATGTCCTTATCTGTGGCCGCCGCTGCTTCTCTCGCTAATGTTTCCGACAGTCATCTTTTAATCTCTCTCTCTCTCACTCACTCTCTCTCTGTCTCTCTGTCTCTCTTGTGCTGCAGGTTTACCGCCACTCCTACATGGCCTCCTACAGCATCTACAATATTCACACCCGGTACGTGTCTGTGTCTCACTCGGGAGTTGTTGTGAGACGACCTGTGCGGCTGAAACACCTGCCGAGATACGATTAGTGAAAACTGAGAGCCAGGTTGTTAAATCCAGGTGTTTCTCAATTCGTCTGCCTTGCCCAAATGTTGACCCACAGCTGGACTCGAGCTGCACCGTATCGGGGCCTCACATTCAGGGACCACATTTTAAAGCAGTATTTAAATTTTGCCGATCAATTCGTGTAAGTACAGTTGAATTTTAAAGCCCATTTAAACACAGCTAAAGTTGATCGAAGTGCTCCACAACCGATAGGAAACATTATAATATAAATACTTTAAAAATAAATACAAATATATATAAGTAAAAACACTCAAAGAAACACGCCAAACAAACAACCAATGACAAATACAGAATTGTAAACAACAGAAAAGAGCAGAGAGTCTTTCAGCTTCAGATTGAAGTGCAGAAATGAGCAGAGCAATTTAGGACAGTCCACATTTGGGGAACCGGTTCCACGGCCGTGTAAGTGCAAAAAGCTCTCACACATTTTATCTTCACCTGTAACTATGGAGCAGACAAGAATGATGTGCTGTCAGATCTCAGAGACCTGGAGCTGAGAGCCAGTGAATGAGGTCTGGCAATTAAGAGTCTTCAAATGAATTAGTCGGGTCTTTAATGGGATTCTCAAGTGAAAGCAGGGAGCCGATGGAGAGAGGCGAGAGCTGGGGTGATCACACTTTCAGAACCAGGCAACGTCCCTGCAGCTGCATGTTGGATCATCTGCTGGTGAGTTACTGAAGGTCAGGGGAAAGGGGCTTCTCTGGACGTCTTCCAGCAGAACGCAGCTGGAGGAGGAAAGAAAGACAAACAACAAATTCATGTTTTAACAGTGTTGTGTCTTCAGCAGTGCCTCATGCATATAGGAAACCAAGTCAGCACCACACCAGAAACAAAAGAACACACATATTGTTTAAAGTTACAAAGACAGATCAGTTCTAACGGCTGGAGGAATCCAGAGGAAATCCTTTCCAGAAGTTTAATGACGCTGCCGACCGCGGTGAGTCAGCGCCGAATGTCAAGCAATCTCATAATCCTGCTCAGATGTGCAAATATTTACTACTCCTAATATAAATCAGACCACAGGGGACCATTCACCATGCAGTGACGTGGTTTTCCATAATCTGATGCTGCTAATGTCTCAAAGAGGTAAAAATCTATTTCTAAATTAGAGGTAAATTCGTTTAGGATTTTGGAATTGAAGAAATGACTGTAGACTCAATTTACTACAAGGCTCTGAAACACAAGACTGATGAACTGGAAACTTCATCACCGTTAAATAATGTCATGTTGAGTCTGGATCCATGTGAGAGACTATCAGCAGATCCGTTTACAGTCGGCCGGGCCCTTGCTGCTTTACAAGCGGATCTCTGGAACAAGCGGTACCGCCGGCGTCCAAAGTGCTAATCCCCGAACACGCCCGGGTGTTGACACCCTGCCACGACCACATCAGGATTCCCATTACTAATCTGAAAGGATTAACATTCATGCATCTGATGAGATTTTGCCTTTTCAAAGATGAGCGTTATTCGAGGACGTTTTCTGACAGATTTAATTTGTTTTGCGGGGGGGGCACCTCTCTGCCATTTTCTTTTCATCTCATTGCCGATTGAAACTAGAGGATAATGGCGTCGCCTCTTAACGTAGAACTCAGCACCCGACTTGGACCCGGGCCCATGCACCCCCCGTATGTCCAGCAGGACTAAAACAGCATCAATAAATAAAGTTGATTTCTCTATTCTCATGCAATGCAATGGTCCACTTTAATCCCCCGATGGAAGGTAGTGATGACCCTGCTTGTTATCTCTCCTTCGCAGGGAGGTTTGGGAGCTGGACCCCCCGGAGGTGGTGAACTCGGTGCTGCAGTACGCTGCCTGGGGAGTGCAAGGCCAACAACTGGTGAGAACACGGTGAAGGATCCTGAGGAGCCGTCGGGGCACATTACTCACAATGACCCCGACTACACTCCTGAGAGAGAAGTCATTCATATACTGTCATGAACACTTAAACTGAAAGACTATTCACCCACATGTACAGCTGATACACTTCTGATAGAAAAGATCGGTTTAAGCTTTGGTAAAATGTGCTTATATACGCAGCCGAACTTCTTTTATAATAACAACAATAACACCAGTGTGATGAGGCGAGAGCATTTCAGTTTAAACTGTTGTTTAGAGCCATAAGTAACAGAATTGAGCTGCAGAAGGAAGTCGTTGTGGTGATGAGGAGAGCTGGAGAGATGTGAGCAGCATCATTAGCCAGAAATGCATCTTCACGAAACACAACGTGTGTTTTGTGAAGGAGGCTGTAAGTGAGCAAAGTCTTTATTTGGGCAATAGTTTATATTCCCACTGGGACGACGCCGGGATCGAACACGTGTAGAATACAAGTGTGTCCATCAGTCTTAAGGGACAGTGACACTAAGCAGCAGGGTAATGAGTTCTCCCAGTTTAAAGAAATGTAATTATGTTGTAGCTCTAATTCATCTCGTTTGATCCGCTTTAATCGTATTTTAATTTAAAAACAATAATTACGCCCCGTTTTCTTGTGTGGATACTCGTTTCTGAATCCATGTGCTTTCTGCAGTCAGAGGGTAATCAGAGTATTATTACCACAGCAGTTTAACCAGTCAGGGAATCACAGCATCTGGTCTGCGACAGACTCGATCATTCAGCAGGACACAGTCGACTCCAGGGGCCGAGCAGCAGAGGTAGAAAGAGACACGATGTGAGTCTGAGTCAAAGGTTTGATTCTTTCTGAGAATCGTAATCAGGCCTGATATGCACCGTGTGACTGACACTTCCCGAGGATGTTATCATCTTCAGTATTCATGTGAACAGACATCCTTTAAAAAAGCCTCTCAGAGCTCGATTGAGAGCCACAGCATGTTTTACTTTCCTTCGACATCAAACTAATCTGTGGTTGTCAAAGGTGTAAATAAGTACAGGTTGAAAAACTCTGGGACGTGCACAGACGGTTCCTGAATGTGCACACTCAGGAAGTGTAACTGAGGAATGACCAACTTTCTTTCTTTTTAAGTGCCTTGGTTTAAATACTGTTTTTAATTAAAGTAATACGGCGTAAAGCAATAAATCTAAAAATTTTCTCTTTCCAACGTCCATATCACCAAGAGATTCCCGATAAAACCTCCCGTGGCTGATTATCTTCACGCCGCAGGTTTCAAAATGAATCCTCACGTCTCAGTGGAGAGCTTCCTTCTCGCAGATGTTGTATCCGAAGTGTTCATGTGGTTGAATCCCACTTTTAGCACACAGTGTCTTCCAGATGACGGTATCTGGATGCCTTGCGTCAGGCAGCAGAATTCCCTGCTGACCGTGAGACTGTGTTAGTGCAGGAAGAGGCTCTTGATTATATTGATGTAAGAGCACATGAGGCCACAAACCTCTGACTCTTTGTAAAGCTGAGGACAGATTCAGAGACAAACTTTGATCTGTGTAACTTTGAGGGACGGACTCTCTGGTGTGAGATTTGTTGTTGATTTGTGGACAGTGCTTTTACCACCATGCAATTTACCTGCTTCCTCTATTGGCAAGAACTCAGGGAAGATTTTATGAATACATATCGACTCATTACTGTTTTGTTTCAAGTAAAAAGAAAGTTACAAATAAATGTGAGGAGCACCTTTTTGCCCCCTTTTTATAACGAACATCGATATCATGCAAAAGCTATAAATTAGAAATCTACGCTCCCTCTAACTTCCCTGAGACTCAGCACTTTTTGAAGTTGTCTCCGATGTCCCAGTAACAAAGTGATAATCGTCTGCACGCAGAACTTTGCCGTCAGGAACCGCTAAAAGCTCATTTGGACATTTAACGGTGTAAGTTTTTCCAAATGTAAACAACTATATAGGCTATAAAAGCCGAGTTTAGCCAACAGCTGAGCCCATTACACTTCTGGCTTGTATCCCAGAAAAAAAAAAAAGGCATTAAACAGTAGGTTCCACTCTTTAGTGTGGGTGTCCCCGACCTGAGGCGAGAAAGAGAACGAGAGGGGAGAGTGATCCTCCGCCGACAGGCCGACACTCCTCCGGTGGAATCACATTTAAATCCGCTAGATCCAAGTTGTATTAGGCTCTGCACCAAATTGCACACGCTCATGAATACCAGTCCCTAAAAAACATGATTATTTCATCGAGATTCATGAATTATTCTCCGTCTCGTGATGTTAAAGAAACAATAAAACGATGCCTGGATCCGACCCCTGATCAGAATCACACCAAGGTTTCAAAAATATAACCTGGTAGTGGTAAAAGCAACCGGAATAACAAAATCTACTAAGGCAGGTTATCCCATCGACACTGTCTCGCTTCACATAGCAATTTTGCGTTAAAGTTGTGTAGCTGTTAATCTGGCGCATCCTGCATCCCTTCCTGTATTTTACACGCATGTCTGTGTGTGTGTGTGTTTCCTTACTGTGACGTGCTGTGTCTCTACAGATCTACATATTTGAGAATAACATCTACTACCAATCCGATGTGAAGAGTAACTCCCTCCGACTCACGTCCTCCGGGAAGGAGGGGGTCATCTTCAATGGAATCGCCGACTGGCTCTATGAAGGTACGCAGCGTCGGTTCAGATCTTTTCCCTGGAGGTTGTTTGAGGAAACAAAGCAGCAGAACTTCACTGATAATATATAATTTTCCAATGTGTTGACAGACTGTCTCATTAAACCTCAGATGCTCGTGTTTAGAAGCCTTACCTTGAGAAAGAGAGTGATTCTATATTCATGGTGTTTGTTCTCGTGCAGATTTCTCTCTGCTGGTTTCTTGTGCTCCCACTCGGGCCCTTTGGCCTCTCCCCCTCTGGAGACAAGGGAATTATGTAAATCGTCTTTAAATCTAAAAAGGAAAAGCGACCACAGTGACTGAGCTGCTGTTTTGTCTTCTCTTTTCTCCGCCTTGTTCTTAATTACATTTGTGAAGTATAATAATTTCGCAGCCGGTGATGGCTGACCCCAAAATAGAACTTGATTTAATACCTCCTTTGTTACAGAAGCCTCTTTTTCAGTTTATCCCTCTGCTTGGGGAGTGTGAGTTATATTAAGGATTAGACAATACTGCGTTTTCTACTGCATGACAATGAGAACACACTTCACCACTTATCATTTAAACCCACTGGAATATAGAAGTAACAGATTAGTTTTAACAGGTCAAAAAAAGAGGGTCACGTACAAGATAATGTGATTTTGTCTTTAGGCGCATCATCTAGATTCGTTTATATATGATCAATATCAGATTAGAATACCCAGCGAAGCAATTTGTCCTAATTGGTCAGTAAACCACTGAATTATCTCTGATTTAAAGCCGCTGTAAGTAAAATAGTTCTTTTCGTGTTGTGGACTTTTCAATCCTCAAATTGCAAAACTCATCTCTGCTCTGTTCTTAAAGAAGCTTTGTCTTTGTCTCCCTCCAACCAGAGGAAATCCTTCTGAGCCACGTGGCCCACTGGTGGTCGCCCGACGGGGAGAGGCTGGCCTTCCTGGTCCTCAACGACAGCCTGGTGCCCAACATGGCGTTACCTCGCTTCACCGGCATGGCGTACCCCAAAGGAAGCAGTACCCGTACCCCAAGGTGAGTGAACGACTCTCATGTCTGTGCTTTCACATGACGACACACAGAAACTAATTAACCTCCAGGATTCATTCATCTTCCTGAAGCTCTGATCTCCGCAGTGTGGCACTTTTCTGAGGGATGGGATTTTACATGGATTTGTCGGCGCAGCATCATTCAAATGAGTCGATTGACAGAATGTAAATGCCTGTTTTTCTCCGACCGTGATTTACATTTGCTTCAGCAAAGTGTTTCTTCAATGTTCAATCAGCGGAGTTTTCATATTCATCTGCTGCTCGTCAGAGAAACACGTGTTACAGTCTCGTCCACATTTGTCCAAACGTACGTGCATTTTAAAAAAGTTTGAAGGGCTGCTCTTTTTATCTTTTTATCATTATTAATAACTTTCGATCATGTGACGCTTTCGTCTCAAGTCTGAACCCCTGGTTCTGCACACAGGCTGGACAACCCAACCCGGTGGTGAAGCTCTACGTGGTGAATCTCTACGGGCCGACGCACACGCTGGAGCTCATGGCTCCGGAGACCCTGAAACTACGGTGAGAGGATTTCTACAACATCTGTTTTAACGTATTAGTCCATTTGTTTGGACCTGATCTCAAAATGCTTTGTGTCCTCGGCTTCTTTATTAACTTCCATTAGATTCACAGATATATTTAACATGTTTGTCCACAGGGAACATTATGTGTCCATGGTGAAGTGGATCAGCAAGACCAAGACTTCTGTGAGGTGGTTGAACCGGGCCCAGAACATCTCCATCCTGACTGTGTGTGACACGACCACCGGAGCCTGTGTCACGGTAAGTCTGTGTGTGTCTGTCTGTGTGTGTGTGTCTGTGTGTGTCTGTGTGTGTCCTTGGGTTTGTACATAGTGAGTATTATAGTACTCTGGATATTTATTGCTAAACTATATAAATCCATGGACGATGACCTGTGCAATTCAAAATAATGCTCCACATTTACATCTCAAACTTTAGTGCGGTGCTTTTTTGCAAAGCTTGTGTTTGATCAAACCTCGTTGCAGTTCATCAGTTTCATCTGACTTGATTTCCAAGTTAACGCCACGTTGCCAGTGCGAGCAGCGTGTGACGGCTGCACCGTGGTTCTGCTGCGGTCGTGGTTATCTGTTGTTATGAGCAACATGAGGTTTCTGCTATGACAACTGTATTTCCCTGAATAAAAGCACAAGCAATTAAATGCAAGGACTCAAAGGTGTGAAGCGTCTTCCCGTCCTGCAAGAGCAATACAAACCTTGTCAAGACAAATTAATGTTAATCAGTCAACAGAAATGCAACAGTGCCTTTCCTTTTGAAACAGGAAGTGTTGCAAACATTTATGTTGTGACATATTTATTATGCTAAAAGAGGCGAAAGCTTGTTGTGTCAGTTAAATGAAACTTCTAATTATTTGGCTCCAAGAAAACCTGTGTAAAACATCTGCTGGATTCATACTGTTTCCGTATTCTCCCCGTACGACGAGCAGTTGAACTCTGGGACTTCACCGGCTGCTCTCCGGTGCCGCGGATCCTGCTTCGGTGTGATTTGCACGGAGCCGACACGTCGCCCAGCCGAGAGGCAGCTTAGCTCGGAGCCTGGACACACGCGTCCAGGCTCCGCTGCCAAAAACTCCGGCTCCTGCTCAAGCATATTGGTTAGAAACGAGGGTTCGGTCCGGGGGGGTGGTGTCCCTGGTGGCGTGTGTTAAAATAAACAACATAATAAGGTCTTCGTTAAATGACAGATGAATCTGTTTGGAATCCCCAAACACTTCCCACTTGTGTTGCTGCCATGAAAGAAAAACTAATTTCCAGGAGAAAATATGTGATGATACTGAATCTGCACCCCCCCGATCAACCCCCCCCTCGGTTTTGATTACTGGTCAATTACCACCAGTGTGACATTTTACTCTGACTTCTCTTTCAGAGACATGAAGAAAGCTCCGAGCTCTGGCTCTCCAAGCAGGTAAAGTTCATAGTTTACACATTTTTAAAAGCATCTGATCCCGTTCTGTCATTTCACTTGATTCTATATCTCACGCTCAATATCTGAGAAGGCACCACTGGCTCCTGCTGCTCTGTATCTTGAAGGAGGGATCTGCTCGTCCCCCCCCCGAAATCCAACTCCTGCTGATGCAAACACAGGCTGAGCAGCAGCAAGAAGAACCGGTGTCGACCCTTTGACTCCTTCAGAGCCCGGAGGCAGAGTCTCAGTCTCTCCTGCTGCTCGGCCTGTGATTTACAACAGAGGAACAATAACAGAGCTTCTCCTTTGCAGACACAGAGACACAGAGACTCATGTGAATCAGTGTTTTCATTCATTTTACATTTTGCAGAGACTCTTCACTCTTAATTTCACCTCCTCCATTGTGTCCACTTGTGGGCTTTAATTAGCGAGAGGGAAACTGAAGATTGAAATGACACCAAACAAAACAAAAGTCAATTCTTATTTTATTATACTTTACTCCCCTTAACCCTTCTTTGGTTTTATTAATTCAGGGCTCTTGCCAAATGTAGATTTCAGTCCCCTCTCGTCTGGAGCGTGTTCTCTTCCCTCAGACCGAGGAGGGATGTGATCCCAACGCCCTGCAGACGAACATGTTTGGCTCTCGCCGTGTGTAATTTAACCGCTCGGAAACCTTGGCACACGCAGCTGCTTGTCTTTGTTCAGGCTGCTCATTCACCGACTGTGGGTTTGTGTTCAGTCGCTGTGCATGTATTTTTCTATAAGCTTTCCGCGCGAGGCCTCGGAGATCTACACCGATGTTCTCTGAAACGACAACAGGCTCCCTCCGGGTAGACTCGAGTTACTGTGAGATTCATCTCCAGCTACACAACTTTAAAGTTTAAACGTGCTGCACTCAGTTGGGCACCCGCTCAATACACAGCAGGAGTGTGCTCATTTGGCTGCCGCTGAAATATCTGAGGAGATTATATCTAAGATTCTTCTCCAGAGTTCCCGTGCGACGGTTTTCTATTAGCCAGGTTCAGTAGATATGATGTTATGTATTATATATGGGCTATAATGTCTTTTATACGTTCTAGGTTATCTAGAGATAGAGTTTCCCCTTGGTATAAAGTAGCAGGAAGTGAAAATGCAGTAAAGTACACTTACTACTCCCACTACTTTAATGTCCTTGCAGTACTTGAGTAAATGTATTTTTATACTTTTAGCCAACGATGACAAAGCAGGGAGCTTTCAAGCGTTTCCATTCCCTGCCTCCGAAATGTCCTTAAGAAATGTGAGTTAAGGAGAAATGAGAACATGACAGTTTACCTCTGCTGGACGGAGAGGACAAATAAATCCCTTTCCCACAGTGCTCAGTGTTACTTGTGCAACTCGCCCCACAAGTCAACATGTGAGACATGCAAAGTTGATTTGGACCCGACCGCCGTGGACAGATGGAGTTCAGCACAGCCACAGAGATGTTTTTGCAGAAGCCAGTGGTCCAGGAAACTGTGTGCGGATAGAGGGACGGACGCATTCCACTGAGTGTCAAGAAGTCTGGATGCAGATGTCCTGCAGTCGGTTGGCAGACTGACACTCAGAGGATTTTATAATGATCCACAGCAGTCCTCACAACTCTAGACTCTAAGAAACAAAGTCCTCACAGTCTCCTCTCTACAGAGACTGGCTGCCCAGACCTTCGCTTAGGCCACAATTCCTCCGAGAGGGTCCAAGTACATGAAGAAAAAACTAATAACCCATTAGTGTCTTCATCCAAACCTTTGTATTCAACAGTAAAAAATGTATTTCAGAACTACTTTAAGAGACATAACAGCAAATGAATACTGCACTTGGCTTTGGGTTTGAATAAGAACTGCTAACTACCCATTTATCTTCCGTGAAAGGCTTCATGCATTCAAACTTTACATTAATCCATCAGATTGCTCCACTTTTATACAACAATGCAACAAAAATAGTAAAACCCTATCAAACAGATATGAAAATGTGGATTTCTGTTGTTTACATCCAGGTTTAAGTAGGAATATGACAGATGTAGCTGGACGATATAGGAGCTGTAGAGCTGATGCATCTTTGCTTTTTTACAGAACCAAGAACCAGTGTTTTCCAAAGATGGCAACAGGTTCTTCTTGACTGTTCCGGTGAAACAAGGAGGACGTGGAGAGTTTCATCACATCGCCATGTTCACCACACAGGTGAGCGTCCAATTCATCCAGCTGACAGCATGTGTAGCCACAGTTCTTCCAGGATGAATCATGTTTACAGCTCTCCAACTGAGGAAATGACTCCCAGCGACGCTCATTCATCGTGTGGATGTTCCTCTTCTCTTGTTCCTCTCAGTTCAGAGCAGATCAGAATGAAGTCCGACATCTAACCTCGGGAAACTGGGAGGTGACCCGGATCATCTCGTACGACGAGAACACGGACAACCTGTACGTTCAACGTTTTCTTCAAACCCCCAAACCTAGAAAACCAAACTCAGTCAACAAGCTGAGCACGTGGCAGAGATCTGAGTTAAAGACATTCATGGGATGTTTATATTTTGTGCGGTTTACTGCGGTTTCACTGTTTTTACGTTTTGTTTTACAGTTATTTCCTCAGCACTGAAGGTTCCCCACGAAGACGACAACTATTCAGGTTTGTTTGGCTCCTGGTTTTTATGAAATCTGTACTTGCTGTTGTTATTGTGTTTGTGCTGCCTTTTGACATTTGGCATCTAAACACTGTTTCTTCTTATTCTCTTATTACAGTGCTGAATCTAGAATAATTCATTTTGAAAAATAGTCACAGATTCGTTTTTGTCTCTTGTTCAATAAGAGCGTTGCGATAAATGCTTGCGCTCCTCTAATTGTCACCTTCTCTCCTCAGCGTGAAAACCGTGGGTCTGTTCCCACGACGGTGTTTAACGTGCGAGTTGTTCAAAGCTCACTGTCTGTTCTTTGACGCCGACATCAGCCCCGCGGACCAGCACATCGTCCTCCAGTGTAAAGGTAGGGAGCAGATCCACTGTCCTCCTGAGAAGGTTCCTCTCTGTGACCCCGTTCAGACCAGGTGTGAACACCGGACCCGAGTCACTCGATTCCAGGTCCAGTCTCTTCTGGTTCTATAACATTAAATATGGAAGTGGATGGAGATGTGGTTAAACTGCCAGAAGGATTTCACAGAGCTCGTCAAGGATTTGATTTTGATTTAAGTTCTCCTGCACAAGTTGCTCCAAATTACCTGAAGTACATTTGGACAAATATGCCTCTTTCATTCAGTCATTGAAAAATACTTTAATATTTAATATTAAAGTATTTCTCATCAAGGCTTTTTTCCGTGAATTAACCCGTCTGACAAAAGCAAGCTGCTAACTCTCCAAATCAAATTTCGCATAATTTCCTTTGAGCAATCACTCCTTTCTAACTACTTCTGGGGAAATTGTAAGAATGTAAATCTCGTATCACTGCCTTGTAGATTAAAGACGAGCTGCTCGTGCTTCCTCCACCGTTTCTCGTGCCATAAAAGAATCTGAACTCCATCATTCGGTAGAGATCATGTGGCAGATGTCAGGGTTCACACCTCGTGCTCTGTCACCCTCCATCTACTCAGTTTAACATGTATCCCTCATCAGTTCCAAACGAGAGGCATCAAATGAAAAACAATTAGCCACTCTAATGTGCATAATTACTTTTAGGTGGCGTTATTAGGTAGCTCGTTTAATAGAGGCTGCCTCTTCTCACTGTTTGTGATTTCAATTTATTCGGAGCAGATGAGATCGCTTCACGCTCCGACGCGTTTGGGCTTTGTTGAGGTGATTTATTGCACAATAATTGTGCTCCCTCTCCCATAAGCAATAAAAAATAATGGAGAGAGCGTATTGTCTTCTGAGGGCCAAGTTCACAAAACCCCAGCAAGCGTGTCCTGACACCTGTTGAGCTGCACGCGCCTTTTAATTCCACTCGTAAAAAGGATTCTGATTGGTTTCCGGTTTTCAAGCGGGTCCATGAACACAATGGAACCAGTTAAAAGTGCAGGAAATAAAACAATAGCTTGATTTTTAGTGCAAAGCAAGTTGAGTGGGATGAATACAAACATAACTAATCTCCAAAGTACATTGAAAAGACTGAGGCAGTGTAAATAACGTTTAACCCCTAATTGAGTGTAGGTCAGGAAGATGACTATCATACAAATTATTTGTAATCTTTAATTTCTTTATCCTTCAGGCCCTGGAGCCCCGACCGTGATCTTACACAGCCTCAACAATTCAAGTAAGGACGTTGTGTCGTCTTGTGGGAAAGACGTGTGTGTGTGTGTGTGTGTGTGTGTGTGTGTGTGTGTGTGTGTGTGTGTGTGTGTGTGTGTGTGTGTGTGTGTGTGTGTGTGTGTGTGTGTTTGTGTTGATCATATCAATCCTGTCTGCTCGGGGGATCTTTTCTATAACGAGCAAACCAGACTAAACCCACTGGAGGACGAACATCTGTCCGCCGGTCAAGATGATGCAACCCCCCAGATAAATAACTCTGCTGTTCTGCAGTGTCTGCAAAGCATGCTGGGAGAATGGAGACGTGCTCATGTATTCATACGATACGAGCTAATCACATGATTGAATATGAATACGTTCACAGCAAGCGACTGAAGTCATTCCAGCCCTTCAGGTCCATTGTAAAGCACTTTCCCAACACAGAGGTGGAACTCAGAATGCCGTGCATGAAGCAGATTAATGGATCAGAATCACATTTCAAAACACAGCCAATGAGGGGGAAACACAATCAATCGCGGAGCCGGGCTCCGCCAGCGAGCCGAGCCCCGGGAGCTAAACGCGGCGGCAGCAGTCGACTGCCTCCTAAACATCTCAGGGACCAATTAGGTTCACACCCGTCACGCGTGTCAGACGTGGGTTCTGGTCCGAGGCTCGAACACAGTGTCAGGATTGAAGTTGTTTCGCTGGAACTGTTTGCCGGTCTCTCACTCTCTCTCTTATATTTAACGGTTGTGCTGCATTTTTAATTCTAAGGGCTACAGCTGGCTGGTGGCTGCTGTTGCCATGGTTACAGGAGGTGTTAGCTCTAAAAGGCTGTTTACGTGGTAATCCACCTTATTACAGTCCCGTGACAGCTCGTGTGAATCACAGGCTCGGCTTCCAGGTGTTTTCCTTCAGTGAGAGAGAAGCACTGGGCCTCGGGTGCTTTTGTTTTTCTTTGAGGAAGATGGAGAAAGAGACGATGAGGGAACAGAGCTCGTCCTAAACGGATGACGCAATCGTATATGTTCCCTCTCGGCTGCGACGATCTGAAGAAGCTAAAGCACAATCCACCCTCTATTAGTCGACACGTTATAGTTCAATTACAGTTGTATTGACAGGAGTAAGGGGGGAACCAGGCTGCAGGTCGGTCCTGCTCTGCATTGATGACATACGACCCCTCTTACGAGTGAATACAGAAGTTCGATTCCTCACCCAGCCGCTCGCTACCTGCTCTCTCCACTTGTTCCCTGTCTGTGTGCAGCTCGGACAAAGTGCCTGAAGTGCAGAAATGTTCCTTTAGCATTAACATCCAGGGTTTGACTTCGAGGAAAAACACACAACCTTTGTTCTTCCTAAAGTCATTTCTCCTGGACTTTGCTGACGGCCCATAAACACGAGAGTGCACGTGATGCTGTCCACTTCCACGGCTATTATTAGTCTGCGTCCCAGCTGTTGTGTTGCAGCTTTCTGTGGGATTGTGGACAAATGTGAATCTGTGACACTGAGTTTTAATTATTGAAGGACAACTGGAAATACCTGTTTAATGTTTAAATGTAGTTTTGTTTGAGTTTAGTTTTCTCTGCTTCAAAAAGTTGTGTTTGATCACCGGTCAGGACGACCAGACAGGCTTGCAGATCTAGATTTCCTCCTTCTGTTCTTTGTCGTTTTAATTTACTTTTCCCGCCAGATTAAATATGGACACACACACACACACACACAGACACACACACACACACACACACACACACACACAGAAAAGTTAACAGCTGTGCTGCAGAGAAGCAAGCAATTTGCCGAGGGTTATTTGGATAGACCCTCCGTCCACAGCTGGGAACCCAACGCCTCCTCTGGCGGTTTCATAATGAGACGTCTATTGATTTTGGGTTTTCCATTAGAATGCTGGATGAATTCCATTTCATTTAGCGGCTTCTCCGATGGCTTGAATGGGAAAAATGGCCGAATCAGAAAGTCGTTGTTTATTACATGAGGGGGGGGGGGGGGGGGGGGAAATCACGGCGCTCCTGAGTAAGGATGACTGGGTTGAGACAAATGGAACCTATAGACTGTGAGTTTAAATTCTCGAGCAGTGCCGGTGAACAAGTTATTGTGGTTTGAATGAAGGTCAGCGGCAAATGTTTTTTGTTTGCTCTCACAAATTCTCTTTATAGCTTTTAGTGTTCTTTTGTCAGCGAGGAGTTGAAAGAGTCTTTTCGAGGTGACAACGTGCAGCTTTTGTAAATAGAAAATACAGTTTTTGGGCTGAAAACTTCCATTAACAGTTCTATAATTTAGGGATTTCTCCTTTATGTGCAGCAGCTCGTCCCCACACAGATGAAATCCCAGGAATGTAGTTCTGCATTCCGCTCCCTGAACATTCACCACGAGATGAGAGCACGTCAGGAACAGCTCTCAGATCGTATCCGTCTTACCTTCCTCCTCATCTTATTAGTTCCTCGGCTCCAAAGATAAATCCTCGTATTGCGCGGCACTTAAGAAATAGATTACTAGCTGCAATTTTGAAACATTTTTTGGTACAGATTACTACATTCTTGAGAACAACTCGTTGCTGAAGGCAGCCTTGAAGTACAAAAGGATCCAGATGACTGACTTCACAACTGTTCCGATGGAGCATTTCGGTGAGAATAGAGTCGTGTTTCCTCTCCTCTCACCGTGAGTCGCTGACAAATTGTTCATCAGCTTTTCTTTAATGTTTATTACAGATTTACCTTTGAAGATGACCTACCCACCAGACTTCTCAGATTCCCGTCACTATGGCCTCCTGCTGCTGGTGTACGTACCCACACCTCTGATGACGCAGTAGATCCTGCAAGGAGGTTTCACAGATGCATGTATGAATCATATTGTTCTGTCCGTACTTACGCTGCACGTCTTGTGTTCCGCTCAGTGACAGCGCCCCCGGTGGTCAGGCGGTGAGCGACCGCTTCTCCCTCAGCTGGGACTCGGTGCTGGTCAGCTCGGAAAACATCATCGTGGCTCGTCTGGACGGCCGAGGCAGCGGCTTCCAGGGTCAGAGGGTTCTCCACGAGGTCCACCACCGACTAGGGACCGTGGACGTCCAGGACCAGATCGCAGCAGTAGAGTACGTTAGCACACTTAACGTACAACATACATATCTCATATGTTGATCAATGTGTCCGATTAAAGGAAATCATTCACTTTTAATCATATTCTTCTAAAGAACAGAAGTTACTGACATGTAAGAGAGGGATCCACATGGTTTGTTGAGTAAAGTATCCCACCTCTAGGTCCATTAGCTGCTTGTTTGATGACATCACACGATCTAGTGGCTATTAATAAGTCATTTGTATTAGACTATAATCAAGAATGTTCCCTCAACAACCTCCTGATTAATGCGTGTTGATAGTAATCAGGCGGCTGAATGATTAGTGATTTGTTCTCTGCAAATATACACAAGAAAACAGGAGAATAACAAATGGATGTATAAATGTTTCATCATGAACCCGATAAATGAAGGAAATTAGAAGTAAATACAAATGGCTGCTGGAGTAATCTGGTAATCGGGTGGGTTTTTAAAATCTTATGAAAGTGATTTTAAAAGAACTTCTTGTGTGTTTTGTTTTTTGTGTCTTTTCAGATACATGATGACATTTCCATATATTGATCGGACACGGATAGCAGTGTTGGAAAGGTGACACAGAGTTCTTCTATTAGTAGATGCAAAATTAAAGAAGACATGATTTTAAAAAAGTGACTTATGCGGTTATTTTGTAATCATCAGTGATTTAATAATAATTTAATGGAAATAGCAGTTGATGTCTGTTTGTCTGCTCAGGGTTATGGAGCCTACATCACATTAATGATGCTCAAGTCGACCGACAGCCTCTTCAAATGCTCGTGTGCAATGTCGCCGGTGACGGACTGGAAACTATACGGTGAGTACAGAGCCCCCCCCCCCCCCCCCACACACTGTGTTGATCTGTTTGCGTCTGTCATGTCAAGAAGAAGTGAAACATTAGGTGTAAGAAACATGTCCAGAGCTTGTGTGGAGGCAGAGAGTAAAGATGTTTTCCTGTAAAGAATCAGTTAGCTCCGACAGAGCGTGTTGGCTCTGAGGCGAATCAGGCTCTTAGTAATACAAAGCCACGTCTACACACCAGAGCAGAGAACATCCTTTACATCTCAAGATCACACAAGAGGACTCTTTCACCTACACCTGTTATTTTCCTACCGCACTGAAAACATCTCCTCCGGGCTCACGATGACAAGGCCCCCCCCCCCCCCCGCTCTTTAGGTACTTAGGCTGCAGCTGAAGCACCGGCCGCCGTGGTCACACCGTTGAAAATGTCTCACTTCTCATTTGCACAGCATCGGCGTTCTCTGAGAGATACCTCGGCACGCCATTACGGGACGACAGCAGATACCAGGTGCGTGTGTTCACCGCCTCCCCGCGCTTGTTTGCCGTTGATCTCTGAAAGCGTTTACATCACTGACTCACCTACAGTTAAGCTCCCGCCGCCACTGAACGTCGCTGCTATCAAAGCAGAGGCGCCCGTGCTTTGCCTTTTTCTTGTGTTGTCTATTCTCCTGCACTGTAGGATGTTGTGCCTCATCTCTCTCCGGTAACTGTGTGCACTGGTGTGTCAGATCCCATGCAGGTGTGTTTTTTTCACGAGCAGCTGCAAAGCGAGGGGCTGCCGGGCTCTCGCAGGCCCCCCCGCACAGACGAGCTGTGCAGCTCTCTGAGGTGTTTTCGCACGGTGACAGGAAAAGAGGCAGCGAGGAGGAAACAAAACTGGGTTCACAGCAATTTGCATTGTTAACGAAACCAAACGAGAAAATCTGCCCTAACCACTGCTTTGCCTTTGTCATCTGCAAACTGCATTTTACACCCTTTCTTCACCATTTGTAGAAAATGTGAAAGCACAGAAAGTCGGTCATAACTCTCAGATTGATTAATTGAGTGTGTGGGTGGTGTGTGTGTGACCAGGTTTAAATGTACAGTATGTCTCTGCTGCTCATTAGACGACACCCTCTATCCCTGTGTAACTTTCCTCAACGCCGGTTCTATCTATCAATCTCCCACTGTGTCTGATTTCCTCGCAGTTCTCCAGTGTGCTCCAGAACATCCAGGCCCTGAGGGACCAGACGCTGATGCTGGTGCACGGCACAGCAGATGGTAAGAGACACCAAATTGTGACAGAATTAAAAACACTGTATCCGTGGCGCATCACCGCTGAGCACAAAGAAGCACGCAGCCCCTGGAGGTAATGGGGCATATGATTTTCAATCAAAAGATAAAAGTGAAAAGTGGGTTATATGAATTGATGCTGGGGTTTCTAGAAGGAACAAAAAAAAAAAACCACACACATTTGCTGCCGAACCATGCATGTCCAATTAGTTGAGAGGTATCTCCATATCCCGATTGTCTTTCTCCTGTTCCTGCCGAGGACTCGGAGGGCGGAATTCTGCTGACATCTTTTGTTTTTTTTATCTGCAGCCAACATCCACTTCCAGCACACCGCCGAGCTCGTCAAAAACCTGGTGAGAGTCGGAGCCAACTACTCGATGCAGGTGAGTTTTTCGCAGACGCAGCAACTCAGGCTGCGCCGCATTGGAAGTGACAATGATGCATATGTACTGAAGAATACAGTGTAAATAATGTTTTTAGAGAAATGTATAAAAGTATCTAAAGCTCAAACCCTTTATCAAGAGCTGAGCAATCAATATATGCAAACACCGCAGAGGTCATTGAACTGGTGGAGCCGGGCCCTGAACCCACCACCTCTTTAATCCTGTAGTTTTTGATCTTGGTGTATTTTTTTCTTGGACGACATTTTCACTTACAATCCATTTAGAAAATATCTCCAGAGACAGACAGGATAATGAACTGCTGCATGTGTAGTGAACAAAGCAGCGAGAGCGACAAGCGTAAACCACAGGCTGAGGGTATCAGCTACTTGAGGAGGAGTGATTGACAGGTGAATGGCCTCAGTTACAAGGAGTCCAGCGGTTGTGGAGAATCCCTTCTTTGTAGAAGTCGGCATCTTTAAATATCATCCTTCTTTAAGAGACCTTCCTGTCCAGCTGGTTACAAATCTCTGTCTTCTGATCGACTCCACCAGATCTACCCAGACGAGGGTCACTTCCTGTCCCAGCAGAGCCGCCAGCACCTCTACGCCACGCTGACCAGCTTCTACAGGGAGTGTCTGAAGGAGGAGCTTCTACCGCTGCCCGACGAGGAAGACGAGGAGGAGGAGTAGGCTGGAGGCCACGTGGGACTTCGACCTTTTGGCACAGCTTGAAAGAATTTTACTGAAGTCCGTTTAGGCTTTTACACATTTGGACCAAGTGTTTAGCTGGACGTGGACACTGGGTTAGAGCTTCTGTTGCTCTCAAGTGTGTGTGTGGTGGTGTGTGCGCGTGTGGCGTGTGTGTGTGTGCGTGCGTGTGTGTGTGCGCGTTCGACTGTGTGTAAATGTGTTGAAAAGATAACTGGACGACACCACAGTGACACTTGTATTGCCGGGACTTGACACGGGGGAACAGCCCTCCAGCATTAAATCATTTCACTTTTGGGACGCTCCATTTCCTCGGCGAAGCACACGGACGACTGCCTCCATCTTGCGCCGGCTCTCCGGGCTGTAGTCATCCACACTTTAAGCAAGTGCATGGTTCTTTTTACCCCCCCCCCCCCCCTCCTCTTCCCTCCTTCACTCATTTTGCCCTGTTAGTCTGCTTTGTGGTAACACTTGGAAGAAAGAACACGGATCTGCACTTCGGATTCTCACCCCCCCCTCCTTTGGACAAACGCTCTCCCGTCATCTCCAAGAAACGTTGCGTCACACAAGTTCACCGCAATCGAGTCGATCCTGAATAAGTGCAATTTCCTTCCCCCCCCCCGCCACCCACCCACCCACCCTCAACAGAAACAGTCTTTGTAGGTCTCATCTTATTGTACAGGGGCGTGTGTAGACATGTACGATGCCTCATGAGGTTCAACATGCTGTAACGCTCTCGCTGGCGTCGGTGGTCGTCCATCAGCAGTGTCTACATAAACCTTGGTCAACTCAGGTCCTCGAGACACAGCGTTGCAGTTTAGTATCTGAACTATGTCGGCTGTACGGTCATGGGTAAGTTAGGGATTCTACACGAAGATAAAGGATTATCGGATTTACAGTATTTTCAGTTTCAGGCCCCGCTGCGAAAGTTCTCCGTCTTAACACTGTTTTACGTCAAGCGATGGAATCTCTTCAACGCCAGATTTAAGAGCGTTGCTAACGTCAAGAGACATTTTCTGGATTCTTTTATTTCAAGGGAGAAGTGGCTGTACTGAGATGGAGAACTTTCCCGGGTCAGTAAGGTGTTTGCATGTCTACAGGGAATGTGTCAAGTGTTGCCACATTTTGTAAAGTACAATACAGCAGAGTGTGTACATAAATATATTTTTGAGACGTCAGATCTCATAGGAAGTTTAGTCTACGGGGATTGGATTGATTTGACCTGGATGTCTTGTATGTTTTTCTTTCTGTTTTTTCCTTTCCGGCTGTTGATTTGCTTTTTAGGATTTGGAATTTTGTAAAGCTTGGTCTTGTTCTTTTTGCTGTTTTAAAAAGGGGAAAGGGGGCAGGGGTGAGGTTTTGGGATTATTGTGATTGTCCTACAGTGATGATTATGAATAAAAAGAAACGATGAAAAAATAAAAACGAGGCACGCTGATGTGTGAGGCGCACGATACAACGACAGGAAAAAAAATCAAATCAGCCACGTTGTTTCGCAGGATCGATCGTTCTGAGAAGATGAATAATTCAATCGTCCGCACGCTGCGATTTAATCTTTCATTTGTTGTTGTTGTGTTCATCGCAGGAGTCGCATTAAGGGGAGCAGGCGGTCTGTCATGGCCCCCGGACCCCCACATTAATGATGTAGCAGGCATGGTCCGCTCGTTGAGAGCGATCGCTGCCCTAACATTGTGTGTCTGTGTGCATTAATCAGAGGCCGCACTCACTGGCCTGAATGGCCAAGCAGATGTGAAGTCTGCTGAAGGACGGCGGCTCTTTAATCTGCAGGACGTGAGGAACCACAAGTAGTCCTGGTGGTTTCCAGATGAACCTCTGATCCAAACTGCGGATGTATTTTTTAATTCCATATCGCATTTTTTCTTGTGTTTTGAGGGAACAAAATATCTGAGTTGAAACCAAAACCTTCTCAGGAACCATTCGTGTATTTTATTCATTTCAGATTCAGATTTTGTGATTTTTTTCCTTCCACACCCTCTCGGATCTGCTCCTGTTTAAAACTGTTTGTCTGCAATTTCGCTGATTTATTTCACGAGTTACTTCTGAAATGTAAACGCACGTTGATCAACTTCACTAAACGTGCTGACGCTGGTCAGGATGCAGCTTCCCCTTCACCGTGCCCTGAACCGACGTGAAGCCGATGAACCGAACCGGAGGAGATCACACGGACTAACGTTGCTCTTGATCAAGTAGATAAAACTCACTTTGTGGTGCAGAACACAGAGAATATTTATTTTCTGTTCTAACGAAATATCAAACACATACAGAAGCAGTCACTCTTCTATTTTTAATCCCATAAACATAACGACTCAATCAACCTGAAGCCGAATGTTATTCCTCGGTGTGTGATGTTTTACTGAATGTGTTATTCTAAGTAATGACAGTTGTACTCAGAATCACTAACACATCCCAGAAGGATAAATTTAAAGTGACACTTAAATGAATCGCTAAAGGCAAAGAAACAATCCGTCTGCCACAAGGTTTCCTCCCTCGGGACAGAGAAGCTAACACGTACCTGTGTGTATGAAAGAAGATGAGGTGGAATCAGAGATGTGACTGTGACAAGGACAAACAAGGAGGAGGAGGACGTGGCTCCTCGGAGCTTCATCGGGGCCGCGGCAGAACCAGAGGCCCCGTGGTTTGGGGCCACAGGCGTCAGTGTTACGTCTCTGACAGCCGTACAGCTGCAGGCATAAGGATCGGTCCCGTTCTTACAATTAGATATTTCAGTCACGCCTTCTCGGGCTTCTTAAAATGTTCAATTCGACCTCAGGATGGCAAAGTTCACAAGTTACTGAGACCTCCAAAAGGGTCATAATTCAGTCATGGCTGATAAATGTAAGTTGTTGAGGTGGTAAAGCTAAAGTTGTTCAGAGGGTTTACGGTGCTAGAGGGAGTTTAACTTGTTTTCAGTCAGGCTGCCAGGTTTGATTTCATTTTATCTCTTTTTTTTGGTTAAATAAATTATAGCTGAATGTTTAGTTCGACATCTCAACTCCCTCGAATCTTAAAGCTACAGGCGAGTCCTGACTTCGCAGCAGATCTGTGTTTATGACACTGATATCGTCTCATTTCGCTCTTTTTTTAATATATATTTTGAACAATTACCTCGTGATGTCACCGTGCAGCTCCGATGTGAAAGCAGCTGCTGGATAATGTGTGTCCCTGCTGCTGCTTCAGCACTTTTAAAATCAAGACCGGCATCAGATGCGGTTCCGGTGAATCATGAGCAAACAATGCAAACAACGAGAGGCCGTTATTAAAACCGTTTATTTCATCTTTTTCCAGGTGTGTAGATGTCATGCAGAAGTGTGAGCAGCAGAGGATCATGGTCAGAGAATGAGCTGTGATCATATGGAGGATATGATGATAAACATTATAACAGGAGACTGGTTATGAACCGCTGTACAGCAGAGAAGAGTATTCTCCATTTCATAACTCCATTTAAAACACTAAATATTAACAACAGCCGCTCAAAAACAATCAAAAGAATAAATATTATTGCAAAAAACTCGTCTCGAGTGAACATAAAGTATAGAAAAGAGCAGGAGTCATCTGACAGTTCTACAGCTACCAACAAGTCATATTAAATCAATAAGTTCATAGTAAAGGGCAGAGGGTTAAACAGATGTGGGGTTAAATACTGTGTGTGAGACAAAACATGGATCCTATTCTTTCCTGGGATTGTTACTCAGTCAAACCTTTAAACACAGAGACATGAAAGATACTGAAATCAGTCATCGTGGGTGAAGCTCCGGAGGATCTCACTGCCTCTGATGTTCATGTTCAGGATCAACATCATCAGAGCTTGAGGTTTTTCTTCAGTATCAAAAATAATCCAGTCATCGTTCTTTGCACATCCATGGGTGCAACATGAAATGCTAATAGTTTATTCGAGCATTCTTTAATTGGGTTTAAAGTTTGTTAAAAAGAGAATAGCTGTACCTGTGTTAGATTTATATGACATTACAACAATCTGTTTTTATATCATATTAGTTCCTAGACAGGACTTCTGGATATGTAACTTTCAGACTGACAAAAACATGATGGACATAAGTTAGGTTACACTGAGCTGATAACAAAAACAAGCTTTTATTGTGAAGAAAAAATAAAACTCCTGAAGGGACTAATGTGAGATTGTTGCATCAAATTTATGGGTAAAAATAGGCAATTGTGGCTGTTATTAATACACACACACACACATGCTCAATACAGGTGATGTGAAACCCCCCCCCCCCCCCCCCCGTCCTTCCTTGAGACACAAATCCTATTAGCTAAAGTTTCACAGAATAGTTCTTTAAACCTGAACGTGATTAAAACCATACATAAATAGTATTTAAATTCTTATCTAAGCAGGAAAGTGAAGCTGGAGATGTGTTTTCTCTGGTGATCCTCGGAGCTGATGATATTAAAGACATGGTGTGAGTGAACGTTGTGAACATAACGGCTGTGATGAGGTAAAGGCACCTGCAGAAAAAACATTTGTTGACGTGATCTCAAAAAGTTGGTATTAAGTGAACTTGTTTCCCTCAGTAGGCCACATAGAAATACTCACAGTAGATTGAAGTAGTCAGCAGAAATGATCCTCTTAAATGTAAAAATACACGTTTCTTTGATACCCTGACGTCTGTACTCAGTACATGTTACATATCATCATTATAATCTGAAGCATTAGATTACAGCAATACTACAATCCTTTCAAATGGCCGTCACAACCCTGGAGTCACCATGCAAGTGAATATAACGCTACTTATTTCCTGGGAGCACTTTTACAGGGGAGCGGCCCTTCAGCCTGTCGTCGTCAGCTCATCGCAGCAGTCGCTCTGCTCCGCGGGGGGGGGGGGGGGGGGGGTTCCAGGGGCTAGTCGTCTTCTTTGGATGTCCTGCGGGACAGGAGCCTCTTCCTCCTCGAGGCAGCGCCTGAAGAAGGCGAGCACGGAGCTCAGCAGGTAGTGTCGGCTGCTGACGGACGCGAGGTCGTGACCTTCGTCGGGGAAGATCTGGGGGCAGCGGAGAATCAACAACAACAAAGTGGGGTTTAATGGAGTTTTTGTTTTGTTCTTCATGTAGAATGTGTTTTATTCAGAATGTGGTTCGTGTAGACGCCTGAGAGTCGCAAGTACACGAGGAAAATTCCAGTTAGAAGAATAAAGCTGGTGATTCTCAATACTTGTTGGTAGATCTTTTCAAAATAGACTCAATCTAAGGGGAAATGAAACGAACTGAGACATTAGAGATGGCTGCACTCACCTGGAGGGTGTAGTTCACGTTGGATGCAGCCAGTAGTTTGACCAACTCAGCAGAATGTTGGAAGTGAACCGTGGCTGAAAGACGGGGAGACGATAACAATGGATTCATCGTTAAACAGTTTGTAATCTCTTGTTTCTGATGCTCCTGTCTTCAGACCTGCCTCAGGATCAGAAGCTGGCCGTGGTTAATGGTTACCCCTGCCAACGAACCGTATACATCTACACACATGCATCGCGCCTATACACTCACCATCTGCTGTGCCGTGGATGATGAGGAAGCTCAGCGGACTCAGGACCGTGACGTTGTTGAGCACGGAGGAAATCTGTTCGGGAGAATAAGCAGTAATATCACCCTCCTTTAAACATGAAGCTGAGAAATACTGTTTACCTCCAGCACACTTCAGGAGTTTAGGGGAATTAATAAAGAATGAAGTTAGACAAAGGAAATTCAAGAACATCTAGTGAGATCAGCGGTGAAAGAGAAGTAAAACACCGTAATGGGCTCTAGCTCTAATCCGTTTGGACTTATTGCACAGGATCCTATTTCCTGTACCTTAACATGAAGCTTTAACAGCTTCTACGGTGCTTTGTGGAAAGTGCAGCACACACATCACTCGGGTGGAGGAGTGTGTGATTGTTAAACGAGGCGGCGCAAAGTGAATTGTTGCTGTTTGGGAGTGGGTGTGAAAAGAAGCCTGCGAAGGTGTGTGTGTGTGTGTGGTCTTTAGATGCATCGTCAGGATCTCTGGCTTTTCTATAGATTTAGATTTCACCATATGGTTTCTAAGAAGTCAAATACAGAACAGCGTTGCTATGGAGAAGAAGGGCTGCAGTCAAAGGTGCGAATCTTTGCAATCTGCTGCTATAATTAGAAGCTTCTGTTGTTGCGATGGACGTTTTCACAGCAGACATCTTGACTCGTTACAGGGAAAAGGACCTGGGATGTAATTAATCACCAGTGGCTCGCTTCCATTCGACTGTCTCACCGAGCCAATGCCCACGAGCGAGCAAGTGCACAACCTGGGCCCTGAAGCTGGCCTGCACCCGAACGGAACGCAGCCATTGTTATGTTATTAATTACTCTTTTCCTGTAAAGCCGAATCTAAAAAGTCGGCTGTGAAATAAAAAGTGTGCGAGAGAATGACCCAAATGTATGTGAAGTGGATTTAGATCCCGAAGGCGGACTGGTTTAAGAAGCTAAACTGGAACGTGCACACATTAAATAAATTAATAATACATTTCTGTTTGTGCACAGATCACCATGTCAAACAAATAAACTGATTGAATAAAAAAATCTAAATGTCAGGTCGGGAGATTAGATTCGATTTTTGTCTCTACCCTCAAATGTGAAATGCAGGAATTGTAGTTACACTGAAACTAACTCGGTGTCATGTGAGGGCATTAAAATAGATTATTAAGTAAGTCAGAGATGTTCTACTATATTTAACTTTTGTTCTGAACACATGTTTTTAATAAATAATAATGAGAAGTGTCCCCTTTTTCTCACTTGAGCCCCCTTCCCCCCCACAAAATGTCTGTGCACGTCCCTGCTGCTGGCTATGTTGTCAGGTTTAAAACACATCTGCTGAATCACACACACACACACACACACTAACAATGACCCGTAATAAACTGTTACACACGAGTCTGCTTTGAATTCCAGCAGCGCGCGAGAGGTCAGGAGCACGAACCTGTTCACAGCTGTTCCACTGTTGGAAAACCTTGAAACTCCCTCGTACCTGGTGTCTGTGATCCTCCTCGTCAGCGAAGAGCCAAAGTACCGCTCAGCGAAGGCCGACCCTTTGTCGGGATGAAAAACACACATCAGTCAACGGGGAGGTGTTGTGAGGAAAGGTCGGCGCTGATGTTTCATCACACGCTGTTTATTCATCAGAAAACATTCCCCATGTTTGTCAGTGTTCGTTCTTTTCGCTTCACCGTTTTGGACATGAAAACACTGGTGATGATTCACGATGTGAAGCATCTTAAATCAGACGTATATCTAACGTATGACCGCTCACTGTAATGCTGCTGGTCTGTGTGGTATTACACTGGTGTGTGTGGTATTACACTGGTGTGTGTGGTATTACACTGGTCTGTGTGGTATTACACTGGTCTGTGTGGTATTACACTGGTGTGTGTGGTATTACACTGGTGTGTGTGGTATTACACTGGTGTGTGTGGTATTACACTGGTGTGTGTGGTATTACACTGGTGTGTGTGTGGTATTACACTGGTCTGTGTGGTATTACACTGGTCTGTGTGGTATTACACTGGTGTGTGTGGTATTACACTGGTGTGTGTGGTATTACACTGGTCTGTGTGGTATTACACTGGTGTGTGTGGTATTACACTGGTGTGTGTGGTATTACACTGGTGTGTGGTATTACACTGGTGTGTGTGGTATTACACGTCTGTGTGTGGTATTACACTGGTCTGTGTGGTATTACACTGGTGTGTGTGGTATTACACTGGTGTGTGTGGTATTACACTGGTCTGTGTGTGGTATTACACTGGTCTGTGTGGTATTACACTGGTGTGTGGTATTACACTGGTGTGTGTGGTATTACACTGGTCTGTGTGGTATTACACTGGTGTGTGTGGTATACATGGTGTGTGTGGTATTACACTGGTTGTGTGGTATTACACTGGTGTGTGTGGTATTACACTGTGTGTGGTATTACACTGGTCTGTGTGGTATTACACTGGTGTGTGTGGTATTACACTGGTGTGTGTGGTATTACACTGGTGTGTGTGGTATTACACTGGTGTGTGTGTGGCTCCCACCATAGAGTCTCCAGTCGGTTATAGGAGCCACAGCGATGCCGCACTTGAACATGGAGCTGTGGGACAGCAGCAGGAGCGAGGACAGGAAGCCTCCGTACGCCTGGAGAAGAGAGAACATCACTGCCCCTTGAGAAACAAGTTCAATATTCAATATTCTTTATTTATTAGCTGCAGGGGGGGGGGGGGGGGGTGTGCATTACCTTTCCATAAACTCCAACTCTGTTGCCATCGATATAAGGCAGCCTGATCAGGTGCCTGGGAGAATATACAGAAATCAAAAAAAGCTTTTCTGTTATAGAACTAGAATTAATGGAGACATCACAAAGGGTTATAGGTGAGGAACATAAAACCAGTTGTTAATGGGATTATTCATTATTCATCATAAAGGCTTAAATACAAACTAATGGTTTCACCAAAGTGTGTGTGTGTGTTGTGTGGGGGGGGGGGGGGGGGGTGGAGGGGGTGGATGCTGCTTAAAAGAAATAAATGAATATAACCTGTCCTTGTCCTGTGTATTAGTGTTGTGTAGTAAGTATTGTGTTACCGGTATGTGAAGCAACACATCAGCACACAACACAACACGTTTTAGTGTGAATCGTTGCTTGGATGGAAAACAAGCAGATCCCAAAAGAGTAATGTCAAAGGTCAAATTATTCATCTTTCATAGTTCTAGCTTTAGAAAAAGGAATCACATTAAGTTTTACTATTACTATTTAGTTTTGTAAAATCTTTCCTATCAGCTTAACCAAATTGTGATCATGAATAACAGTGAATAAAGCAACAATAATGGATATGAGTAGAAAAACAAACTTCCAGCAACACAATAAACTGTATATGAAGAATAATGTGATTTCAAATCTATATTTCTTTTGACTAAATGGTGATCATGGTTTCTTGTTTGGTTTTACTTATTGATAATGGCAATTAAAGAAGGAAATATACTAACTGTAAATCAGTTTTTGAACCTGGTCCAGAATCCACTGGATCATATTCAGATAGAAATCACTTACTCCAGAACTGTGATCTGGTCCTGGACGTCCACGGTTCCCAGGCCCATGTGGACCTCGTGGAGAACCCTCTGACCCTGGGAGCCGCTGCCTCGGCCGTCCAGACGAGCCACGACCACTTTGTCTGAGCTGACCAGCACCGACTCCCAGCCGAGAGAGAAGCGCTCGCTCACCGCCTGACCCCCGGGGGCGCTGTCCCTGGGAAAGGGTACAGGAGACAACAATTAATATCGCTCTGATCTAAATGGAACATGTAACTTAGCAAATGTGATTGAAAAGTGTCTGGAGCTACTTACAGAACCAAGACAAGTGGGTACTCCTTCGTTAGATCCAGATCTACAGGGACAATCAACTCCAGACGAAGAGCTGAGGACAAACAGGAGACTCACGGTGTCGTTTATCCAAACTAATGATTCATGCTTCACATGATTCTGTCTCACAGCTCAACATTCAGTCCAGAGTGCAGGTTGATGCTGATGTCGAGTATCATCCAACCCTTGTTTGTACATTACAGCTCAGGTCATCAGCCCTGATTCAAGAGCTCCAGGCAGTGGAGCTGCAGAGGCTGTAGTTTGAACCAAGACGCTTCCTGCCTGCCGTTTATTCCACGATGTGAGTGATTCACAGTGATATGCAGTTGAAATAAAGAGTCTCGGGATCACTGCTCGAGGTGTTAAGTGGTGTGAAACACGAGGGGGCAACGATGTCAGCGCAGAACTGTGTCAGCGCGGGATAAGTGAGTATCAGTTAATAAAGGAGTTTAAGATTCAAGATGAGGACTTTTAAACAAGTGTCAAGATGCCTGTGAGGCTGCTCTGCCAGGTCCAGTTGCCTCTGAACCGCGGCTCCGTGTGCGCTCTGACCTCTGAGGGATTCAGAATCGACAGGCTCCGTGAAAACACCCGAGATAAACACGGTGGTGCATGTGAACGATCCGCCTGCTGGTGCATTCACAGTCTGCGTCTGATGGTTTCTGATGGTTTCTGGGCCTTAAACATGTTCCCACTGTCAAAGAGAAACCATCTGTTGATCCATATACGTATTCAAGGTCTGTTTCATAATCACCGGCTCACTCAGTCGTGCTGGAAACCACGAAAAATTATATAAATGAGAAAACCAGTTAATCTCCAGAGGGGATCAGAGAAACCTGATTTCCCAGCTACGGAATATTCATCCTAAAGAAAGAAGAGATATTGCTAATAAATAAATACAGCTAAAAACTTTGTGAACCTCTTTTCCAGACAAGCTAGAGACCAACAAGGATTATCACGGACCACAATGCAACGTTCTGTAGTTCATCACGGTTGTGGTCTCTTACCGAAAGTCGTGGATCTGTACGGTTCTTCTCTCCCACTTGGGTAACGTCCTGTTTGCCAGTGCATGTTTCAACACTGTGTTCTTTTCAAAAATCTTGTGTTCTGTTAAAGGTCATAGTAAAAAAAATAATAGAGTTATATAAACAGACATTATCACATGATCAGGAAACTGTAACAAATCATCCTGTTAAGGTCAAACGATGTTGTGATTTGATGAGAGATTATGATTAATAACTATCTGTTTGAGGGTTTAACTCCTGAAGTAAGAAATACCTTCATCTTTAATAAATCCACGTGTCCAATGTTAATCTCCCTCAATGAACGTTGTCTTATTCACCACATTTTACTGACTTCATCTCTGAATATGAGTCGATTGATTCAGACCCTCAAACCAAAAAAAAGAAAAACGCAGCTTATACCCAAACAGAATTTAAAAAAATCAGGCTTGATGCAATAGAGTGTAAGTGTTTACATAGTGAACTGGGTCAAGTGGGCCAGTGCACTTACTGTTCATATCGTTGAGTTTGTGAAGAGACGATTGAGGTAATCCAGGACCTGTGGAGAAGAGGTTTAGATAAATATATAAATATTTGATTATCTGTTTGGCAAAGTGTTTTAAAACTAATTGCAGAAGTCTAGTTTATGAGATATAAAGGCAGCAGGGGTTTTTATGTTGCATATACTCTGATGTGACACATTGCATTTATGTTTCTGTGTAACATTTCAGTTCTGTTTGACCATTGTCTTTGCATAAAAAGATTATTGCTGCAATGATGATTCATTTTAGAGCCAAAATGGAGTCTGACCTTAGATTAAAGAGCCAGAGAAATGTGACACAACCGAGCCTGTGCAGCTCTTTAAATGTTTGGTGTTGCCTCAAACACGTTACATCCTCTCAGGGAACCTGCTGTGTCGCTCATAGGGGGGGGGGGGGGGGGGGGGGGGGGGGGGCGTTACCTCTGCAGTTGAGGAGGACGTGGCGGTAGTCGGGGCTGAGAGCGGCGTCGTAGTAGCTGCACTTTGATTTGAAGAGAGAGCAGCTGAGGCATTCTTTACGGAGCGGATCCACAGTGGAGACCCTGTTGGGGGGGGGCAGCAGGCAGCAGGAGTGGATTTCACAGGTTTTACATCATCTGAGATACTGACAGATTGTTTTTACAGCATTTGGCTAAAACCGTTTTTTAAAAATGCTCTCTCCTTCAGATACAAACATTTATGGATGTTTGTGGGAGTTTGGAGGAGTTACAGATTCACACCACTCCGTGATGTTCTGAAGATCAAGAAGATGGCGTGGGCCAGCATAAACGAGAACGGGAAGGGGAAATCCGTTAGCCAGAGTAACGGCTACATAATCGGCTAACCAGAACCTCTGAAGCTCACAGGATAAGAGGATAGGACCCAGTTCACAGGTGGCGTGGAGCACCACTGCATATGTGGGGAAAGAAAATGTGTAGAGCCTTTTGTGGAAGTGGAAGTAGGGAAGACGTCTGGCTTCAGAGGAGCTGGAGGATCTTGTTCCCTTCGGACAGAACAAACCTGATTCTCCACGTTCAGTCTTTATTCTGACCTGAGCTCACTGTTGAGTCTGAGAGCGAGAAGGTGGGTACGTGTGTTTCCTACAATGTCAATGGTGCTTTCTTTACTTCTGTATTGATGGTACCTGTACAACTGCCGCTGTGCTGATCCTTCCTCTGTGCTTAGGAAATAACTGGAAAACATAAAGTTCACCAGTTAGTTCTTATTGTTTGTGTATAAACACATATATACACAGTCAGTCGCTCACACTGAGTTGGTGGTCTCGTCGTAGGCCAGGATGTGGGAGACCTCCCAGCTTCCTGAGGTGAGGTGTCGGAGGTCGACCTCTGATCCTCGACTGAAGAAACGACAGAACACCAGAGCAGAGACGTCGTGTCAACACGACCTCACACGACCTCACATGCTCTGAAAGGGCCACACTGCTGTTGGGTCTTTTATTTTTGTAACCTGGCACACTCCTCGAATTTAAAACTATAATCTTTTTTTTGACAGACACAGAACAACACTCTCCTTGACTCCTTAATTCTCTGGTGCTACAGGAAATACAATTCAAGATGAGGAGACTTCCAGATTACATCATAAGCGTTATGAATAAGTGGGAGGGCCTCGCTGTAGAAGAGACAGACGAGTCAATGTAGTTATACAATCAAAGATATGTAATGGTTTTACTTGGTTGGAGATCATGGTGATGTGGTTGAACGTCCCTCGGTCGCCATGTTTCAACGGCAGAGTGATGAAGAAGGTGGAGCCGTCTCTGGAAAAGACCGGCTCCTCGTTCTGAGGAAGGAGAAACGACGACAAATACATTATTATACAATTATACAATTACATTATTATTTTAGAACACCACACGTCCTGTGCAATGACTCAACTGGAATATTAACTTACTTGAGTCTAAAATTAATCAGAGGAAAATGATTCAGGGCTAAAATCAGGTCAAACTGCGCCGTGTCGGCTCAGCTTCACTTGGAGCACATTATTAAATATGACTTTGCACCGATTGAATTTGGAAATACAAAAATAAATTGGTCCCGCAAAGGAGTGAAACACTCACCTGGCGATCGAGCCACTTCTCTGACGTCATCACGTGTTTCTGCCGTTGGAAAAGATCGAGTAAATCCATAAAAAATGTCTGTTTATTAACTGATGATCTGAGAAGAAGACGCGTTGAGCTCCTCACCTCGGTGCATTCGGCCGTGGTGACGTCACACAGGGAGAGAACGGACGTGTTCTGAGCTCGACTCACCCAACGCACACTCAGCCTCTCCCGCGTCACCCACGTCACCATGGTGATGTAGAACTCACTAGTACAAAAACACATAGATGGAAACCACTGAGAATATAATAACAACAACACATTATTACTATTATTACTATCTATAAGTACCTCTTTGCCAAACTGTCAGGAGGCCTCAGCTCAGTTGTCAGGGAGCTGCCGTCCAGAGTGACGACGTGCAGTCTGACAGTGGGATTGATTTGACCCATCTGTGGGAAACACAACACAAATATAGAAAATCACAAAATCAAATTTGACGCCATACCCATGATGCACTGCGGCAATGACAGAAAGCACCGAGCAACACGTCGCGCTCTGTTTTTCTGTTTTTCTATTTGCCCGTCAAACTGAACAGTGTCGGTGGGAGCTTTAACAAAGAATATAATGAGAGTATAAAACAAGCGGAGAACAAACTGTGTTGATGTTTACTGTGCCGGGCCCCGGGGCGAGTCACTCATCTCCCCCCCCCCCCCCCCCCGCCTGAGCCTCCCTCAAAAACGCAGCTCATTAGTCGACATGAGACGGGATCTCTCCGAGACGCAGAGCGACCTGTCACCGGGGCGACAGCGTCTCTTGCTGCGCTCCTGCTCTTATTAGGATGGTTATTATACGTCTTCTCCCATCCTTCACTTTCTGCTCGCGCGGAGGTAGAACAGCTTATCCCAATAACTCTCCTACTGTTTCCTCTGTCTGCCGACGGCAGCGGGCTTCGTTTTCACTTGACAGGTATATAATCTGAGCTCGGAGCACTTCTTACTTCACTGACGGGCTCGAGGCAGGAAGCCAAAGACAATACGCGAAACTGGTATCACAGAAAAGGGATCCGTCATCCACCTGTTTGTTTGTTTGTTATATGACGATGGAATATGCTGAGTTTAGAGTCGTGCTTCAACCTGTTATTATCTACTTCACTGCTGTGTATTGCTAAGCCAGGGATGCATATCCTGACCTATCGCCAGCACCACGGACTCAGAGCTGTAAGTCTTTGACTCGCGCTTCTCGTAACTTCATTAGCTCCGAACAAATGTGCACTGTCAGCTTGTTTGAGCTGTTTCACGTGGGGCAGACAACAGCAGCAATGGCTTTTACATTCTGTAAATATCGAGATGTGCGGAGGATGTTCCTGCGCTGACTCTTACAGTGGCTCCCATTCTGTACAATACATTTACAGTATGTGTGTAGTATTATATATCTGGGTCATAATTACTCACGTACAGATCATTCTATCATCTGAATAAAACATCTGCGTCTGGCCTCAGATTTGAGACTTGAGCTCATTGTGCAGCTCTGATGATTCCCCGATAAAATCATGTCTCCGTTCATTGAGCTGTTGCCATGCTGCCTTGTGACCGGCACAGCTGTCTGCTTCAAGAGGCCGGGTCATGTGACTGGCGGAGGGGAGGGTAGAACGGGTAATCAGCTAACCAGGAGGTCCGGTAGTTCAATCCCCGGGGGTTGTCTTCACTTTAGCTGCTGCAGAATCAGTTCTTTCCCACTGCAGGTGAGGCTGCGAGCGAGAGCAGCGCCTCATTAATTAGACATCCCCCCGGGATGGGTCTGAGCCAGCGGATGAGATTGCCCTCTCCCTCATGACCCTCATTCCACCACTTTTCCACAACCGTTCTCTCATCTAAGAGTCATCCGATGACGCTAACCGTCCCCATCAAGGGAACGGCGTTGCCTTCGCTTACCTCACCGAAGCATTTCAACATTCCTCCGCCTCCCACGGCTCCCTACAAAGTTCCCTCTTCAAAGCGAGCAGGTTAGCGTGAATCGAACAAAGGTTTGACTAACCTTCAGTTGTATTATTCATGGGACTGGTTTGATACAATGGAGGGAGATACTCCAGGTTTAGATACTGCCAGGTGGTGAGGCTGCTGGGGGGAAGCTGGCAGATTGTAAACGCTGCTCATCATTTCTAGTTCTGCTCTAGTGACAGAGAGATGAGATGAGACCTTGGGTGTCAGTACTATGATTACCTTTGGGTAGGGGTATTCCTTCCCTCGAGGGTAGAGGGCTCCTGTGAAGCGAGGCAGGAGCATGTTGGGGACCAGGGAGGCGTTGATGGTGAGGTAGGCCAGTCTGGTCCCATCAGGGGCCCACCAGTGGGTCGCCTGAGTGTGGAGCACCTCCTCTGGAAAGACAAGAAGAGACCAATCAGGAGCGCTGGGCCAGGAGAGTGACAGCCATCACAGAGGAGAAGCTCCTGCAGCTTTTCTTAGATATTAGTTTGACGAGAGCTGATGAACAACAATCATCCCAATTACATATTCACAGTCAATGGTCAAAATGAATCGAATTGAAAGAACAGAAATAGAGGCTGTTGGGGCTGCGCTGTATGCACCTGAGGATTGAGACTGCAGGTCAGGGTTGGGTACCGAAACCTGGTGCCATGCACATACAGTATATACCTCAAACACAAGTCAACATGTCAACAAAGAACCTAAATCCTATCGGTCGGACGTGTGGCTGCAGTTCACGTGACAGGTTCCCGACACCCGAGCATGCAGCAAATGTCTGAGCAATAGCCAAGATGTTTGCCTTCCGCCAGCAAACTGAGAACAGAAGAAGGAAAAGGAGGAACATGAAAACGGCAACGCACACAGAGAGACATTTGAAAGCAGAGGGAGGATCTGTGTTGGCTCGGGTGACCATGACCACATCGGCGTGGGCAGCGTCCCTGGACCCAGAGACGACGATGAAGAAGCTGTTATTAGTGTTTACATGAAGCAAATTCACACACTTGACGAAAACTGAACTCACCTACAGGGATTTGAGAGTTTATTTACATTTGTATATGTATTTGAAGTTTACTTTAAACTGTTGAATTTCAACTTCAAATTTGCCCCCTGCTGTTTCTGCACCATTTAGGCACCGCGGCCGTTTTTTAAAAAGTATTGATTTAGCATCGCAACGAACCCGATCGATACCCAACCCGAGTGCAGGCGCTACACAGAACCGATAGAAAGGTTCCACCAAGTCAGAGTGTCGGTTTTAGCATCAGTGCGTGTGTGTATGCAGTCAAGCGTTAAATCTGATTGGAAGAGTTAATCACCAGGTCCGTCACAATTCATTTGCTAAGCAGGTAAAATACACCAAACGGCATCGACCACTTATATCCTCATTTCATATGCTTTCGTTGTCGTGGGTGGTTTTTTTGGAAAGGTGCTGCAGGTGGCGCGGGCCAGTGGCGCCGCTCTCACCCTCGTACAGCCAGTCTGCGATCCCGTTGAAGACGACCCCCTCCTGGCCCGAGGACGTGAGCCTCCACGAGCTGCTCGGAACCTCCGTCTGGTAGTAAATGTTGTTTTCAAATACATATATCTGAAAAGACATAAAAATATAAAGTAGGATTTCATTTGGAAAGCGAACCAAAAATAAGCGCACACGTCGCTTTATATTCAGGGTGGACAGGGATAATAGATGACATGTAATCGTGATTCATTAACATAAAATTGTTATAATCAACCCAGATATTTGGAAATATGTGAAATGATATTCTGGTTAACTCGTCCAGGATTACATGAATTCATCTGACAGTTACCTGAGCAGGAACAAAGCACTGCAGGTGAACCCCCAGCTCAGCGTGTGTGGAGACCTGACCCATTTCTATTTGAATCCAAATGAATATTTTTACTGTATCTGACTTATAAAGTCATGAATTCACAAGTTCCATGAGAACTCATTGCACAAGTTACCGTCGTCTCAGGAGACAGAACGTCTCTGTTGACCAAACACAGAGAAAAGCCCGGTGACGTGATCACAGAGAGGAAACACTCAGCGATAAAAACAATAAGGCAGCGGCTCACGATAACACAAATATATGCGGCTCATGATTAATGACACTCCTGTTATTAGCCAGCACCGGCGGTGGCCCTCTGCTGAAGGGCTCCACCGAGGCAGGCTCCACCGAGGGCCGGTATAAATACTGAGGAAACCAGATAAATATGCTATCAAATGGTTAATTACTTTCCTTGTCTGCGCTGGAGACAATAATGGACTCTGGATTCTGCACATTAAACTCAGCGCGGCAGAGGAAAGTCGTTTTTCCTGCAGCTGCTCCACCAGTTTGTTTTCTTTCAGGAGAGAAACCGTCTCTGATTGGACTTCACCTCTGAGAACCGAGGGTTCTCAGAGGTGGAATGAATTATACATAAAACACAAGACATTAAACATTGATTTTCAGCATTCTGCAGGCAGCAAGGCGTCTTCGTGGGAAATGACGAGAATCTAAATGAAATCCACATCGAGGACGATTCCTTCTCATTGTGAAGGAATCGGCCAAATACGTTCTCTGTAAACCAATTAGGTGTTTATTCTGTTACACACACTCGAAGAATTACAATCACTTTGTTTTGAAACACACAAATGTTCAAATTACAATGAATTAAGACGGAAGGTGCAAACAATTAACAGAATTTAGAATATTAGACGAGATATTTACGTTTTGTTTCCTGAAATTACTAATTGATCAGAATAGTTGTTGACCAATTTGCTGCTCAGTGTTTTTTGTCAATGTTTTTACTGACTTTACATAAAGTTATGAAATTGATTATTTGACTAAAATCCCTCAAACAGCATTCAGGCAGATTTCTGCTGTGCATCAAATCACAGATCATTTGAACCCGGCGTTTCTCCTGCATCATCATTCATGAATTCCTATTGACGTCTAGATGCAGGAGTTAATCACAGAGTCTTTAGTCACATGAATATTCTGCATATTGCTGCTGAACCCGGGGCTGAAAAACCACAATATTTGTTAAGAGAAGGAGAAATATGATGAACAGAGCTTCTTGTGTGTGGGAGGAGGAGATGCAGACGCCCCTCGGTGGGATTTCCCCAACACAGGGCAGACTGAATAACAAGGAACCCAGTGTTGTACTTATTATGTTGTTACTCTTCAATGTGTTCACGACTGTGTGACCTTTATTTAACCCAGTACCCGACTCACCAGCTGTTGACCACGAACCCCCCACGAGGCGAACTGGAGGACCGAGTCGGAGACCTCCGGAGGATTCAGCTCCCGCACCTCTCTGACGCACGAACAAAAAAAACACAACATCTTTAGTTTTTATATCATAAACCAGCCACAGCCACGGATTTCTGACCACGATGTGACATGTTTGATCTTATGTGTTGCTCTTCTCACCTTGTGTGCAGGTTGTAGACGAGGTATGATGCCAGGAACGAGTGCTGGAAGACCTGGAAACCAATACAAGAAGGAACAAGTTCAGAGTTATTAGAACAAACCTGTGTTATTTTCACTCCTTATTGATAATCAGGACCAAAAATATATATATATATAAGTGCCTGTTCAATGTCTTGGTAGCACTGTACCAGACAACTGCATATTAATATTCTTCTTCCTCCTTTTTTTCTAGTCAACCTTTTACAAAAAAACATGTTAAACAATGTTATTTAATAGCATGAAACGTTATTAATTTGTATTTTGCTCGAATCTATTTCTTTAGTGTAATTTCTCGCTGTGGTTTATTTGACATTATTCTCTCCGGGAAGTATCTATGAATAGATGCTTTCAGTATCAGGTGTTAATATCATTTCCACATTTCATTTTTATATACAATTAGAAGATAATTTTCATTCTGCTGTGCTCTGTAGCGTCGGGAGAACATCCGCTCGCACTGCTTTTGTTTTCAGGATTCAATTTGACGATGGTTCAGTACCTGAAACCACCATCTGCATAATAATCAGCTGGAGTGTAAGCCCCCCCCCCCCCCCCCGGAGCGATATGATAAATACAGGAGAGCGTTTCCATTCCCCCTCCGCAGAAGATCAGTCGTGCACAGATCTGGAGTCTGCTTTGGCGCCTCACCGCAAAACCGTCACTCCTAATTTGGACAGAACTCTTCACCGTGTGAAAGCAAATTCTCCAGGAAGGGGAAAAATGCATGTGTACAGTAACTTGACGTCTCTTCTTCTCTTCTTTCTTGAAACAGAGACGTCGACATCGTTCAGCGGTCGCCCCTCCTCGCTGACAGCTCTGTGATGACTCCTTGATAAGGCTGTCACCACAGGGCGACGCATGAGAGAGGAGGATGGTGATGTGTTGGGTGGTGGTGGTGGTGGGGGGGGGGGGGGGTTCCCTGCAGACTGCGCCTACACTGCACTGGTAAATAGCTCCAGTTTAATTCTGAAAGAGTTGATGAGATTAACAGGAGTAAAACCAACAGATGTAGTGTTTGTGGAGGAAATGACAAAAGACTGAAGAATGTTTCTGTTTTCTAAATATAGTCAGTTTTTAATAGATGAAATATCAATAATGTGTTTGAGGAACTATCCCGTTCCAGTCGAGCTCCCGTGGGTGAGTTGCTCTGAAAAGGAATTTGCATCGTTGTGTACTTTGTTGACTTGGGACAGACGATGATGCCGACGGGTTTGAAAGCAAATGGAATTAGGATGCGTCTAATTCGGTTTGGTTTAACAGTTAGTGTCATCTCCCGTTCCCGATAGAAGTCAAGTGCACCGAGGCCAATTGGTATTATAATGCCTGAGCACAAGCAGATTATCTGAGTGTGAACACATTGTGCCATAATGTATATTACTATTAATAATGTCCTCTTAAATAACAGTGAAACGCTGTGAAATAATTGTGATCACTGCACTGGACTAAATTAATCATAGTAACACATTTATACTTTGCACTTTTTATACCATATCTTATTTAACTGTCGCTAACATCAGCACGTAACAATTTGTATTTCTGTGTTTGGTATTTTTGCATTTCTTTACTTTCTTTACTCTATGGATGTCATGACAAATTAATTTCCCCTGGGGATTTATAAAGTCGTCTATCTATATATATATATCTATATATCTATACTTAAGATTGGTTTGATTATATGATCAAATCAATACATGTTGCAGAAAATGTATTTAAATAAAATCCATTTACAATTGTACACAAAAGAAAGTTTACACATTTCTTTGTGTTATTGTTAGAAAGAAGATTATTCATAACTTTTTCATTACTCAAAACTGAAGTGATGATTTAAGAAATAAGAGCTTTTTGAAGAATTAACTCTACGGACACTTGTTCTAATGGTCACGTGTTCTAATGGACACTTGTTCTAATGGTCACATGTTCTAATGGTCACGTGTTCTAATGGTCACTTGTTCTAATGGTCACGTGTTCTAATGGACACTTGTTCTAATGGTCACATGTTCTAATGGTCACGTGTTCTAATGGTCACTTGTTCTAATGGTCACTTGTTCTAATGGTCACTTGTTCTAATGGTCACTTGTTCTAATGGTCACGTGTTCTAATGGTCACTTGTTCTAATGGTCACGTGTTCTAATGGTCACTTGTTCTAATGGTAACGTGTTCTAATGGTCACGTGTTCTAATGGTTTCACTTGTTCTAATGGTCACGTGTTCTAATGGTCACTTGTTCTAATGGTCACTTGTTCTAATGGTCACGTGTTCTAATGGTCACTTGTTCTAATGGTCACTTGTTCTGATGGTCACTTGTTCTAATGGTCACTTGTTCTAATGGTCACTTGTTCTAATGGTCACTTGTTCTGATGGTCACGTGTTCTAATGGTCACGTGTTCTAATGGTTTCACTTGTTCTAATGGTCACGTGTTCTAATGGTCACTTGTTCTAATGGTCACTTGTTCTAATGGTCACGTGTTCTAATGGTCACTTGTTCTAATGGTCACTTGTTCTAATGGTCACTTGTTCTGATGGTCACTTGTTCTGATGGTCACTTGTTCTGATGGTCACTTGTTCTAATGGTCACTTGTTCTAATGGTCACTTGTTCTAATGGTCACTTGTTCTAATGGTCACTTGTTCTGATGGTCACGTGTTCTAATGGTCACGTGTTCTAATGGTCACTTGTTCTAATGGTCACTTGTTCTAATGGTCACTTGTTCTGATGGTCACGTGTTCTAATGGTCACGTGTTCTAATGGTTTCACTTGTTCTAATGGTCACGTGTTCTAATGGTCACTTGTTCTAATGGTCACTTGTTCTAATGGTCACGTGTTCTAATGGTCACTTGTTCTAATGGTCACTTGTTCTAATGGTCACGTGTTCTAATGGTCACGTGTTCTAATGGTCACTTGTTCTAATGGTCACTTGTTCTAATGGTCACTTGTTCTAATGGTCACGTGTTCTAATGGTCACGTGTTCTAATGGTCACTTGTTCTGATGGACACTTGTTCTAATGGTCACTTGTTCTAATGGTTTCACTTGTTCTAATGGTCACGTGTTCTAATGGTCACGTGTTCTAATGGTCACTTGTTCTAATGGTCACTTGTTCTAATGGTCACTTGTTCTAATGGTCACTTGTTCTGATGGACACTTGTTCTAATGGTTTCACTTGTTCTAATGGTCACTTGTTCTAATGGTTTCACTTGTTCTAATGGTCACTTGTTCTAATGGTCACGTGTTCTAATGGTCACTTGTTCTAATGGTTTCACTTGTTCTGATGGACACTTGTTCTAATGGTCACTTGTTCTAATGGTTTCACTTGTTCTAATGGTCACTTGTTCTAATGGTCACTTGTTCTAATGGTCACTTGTTCTAATGGTCACTTGTTCTGATGGTCACGTGTTCTAATGGTCACTTGTTCTGATGGTCACGTGTTCTAATGGTCACTTGTTCTGATGGTCACGTGTTCTAATGGTCACTTGTTCTAATGGTCACTTGTTCTAATGGTCACTTGTTCTAATGGTCACTTGTTCTAATGGTCACGTGTTCTAATGGTCACTTGTTCTAATGGTCACTTGTTCTAATGGTCACTTGTTCTAATGGTCACTTGTTCTAATGGTCACTTGTTCTAATGGTCACGTGTTCTAATGGTCACTTGTTCTAATGGTCACGTGTTCTAATGGTCACTTGTTCTAATGGTCACTTGTTCTAATGGTCACTGTTCTAATGGTCACTTGTTCTAATGGTCACGTGTTCTAATGGTCACTTGTTCTAATGGTCACCTGTTCTAATGGTCACGTGTTCTAATGGTCACTTGTTCTAATGGTCACTGGTTCTAATGGTCACGTGTTCTAATGGTCACGTGTTCTAATGGTCACTTGTTCTAATGGTCACGTGTTCTAATGGTCACTTGTTCTAATGGTCACGTGTTCTAATGGTCACTTGTTCTAATGGTCACGTGTTCTAATGGTCACTTGTTCTAATGGTCACTGGTTCTAATGGTCACGTGTTCTAATGGTCACGTGTTCTAATGGTCACTTGTTCTAATGGTCACGTGTTCTAATGGTCACTTGTTCTAATGGTCACTTGTTCTAATGGTCACTTGTTCTGATGGACACTTGTTCTAATGGTCACTTGTTCTAATGGTTTCACTTGTTCTAATGGTTTCACTTGTTCTAATGGTTTCACTTGTTCTAATGGTTTCACTTGTTCTAATGGTCACTGGTTCTAATGGTCACGTGTTCTAATGGTCACGTGTTCTAATGGTCACTTGTTCTAATGGTCACGTGTTCTAATGGTCACTTGTTCTAATGGTTTCACTTGTTCTAATGGTCACTTGTTCTAATGGTCACTTGTTCTAATGGTCACTTGTTCTAATGGTCACGTGTTCTAATGGTCACGTGTTCTAATGGTCACTTGTTCTGATGGTCACTTGTTCATGTACTGTTCAATGGTCACTTGTTCTAATGGTCACTGTTCTAATGGTCACTTGTTTCTATGGACACTTGTTCTAATGGTCACTTGTTCTAATGGTTTTCACTGGTTTTCTAATGGTTTCACTTGTTCTAATGGTTTCACTTGTTCTAATGGTTTCACTTGTTCTAATGGTCACTTGTTCTCATGGTTTCACTTGTTCTAATGGTCACGTGTTCTAATGGTTTCACTTGTTCTGATGGTCACGTGTTCTAATGGTCACGTGTTCTAATGGTCACTTGTTCTAATGGTCACTTGTTCTAATGGTCACTTGTTCTAATGGTTTCACTTACTGCGACAGATCTTCTTCGTCTCTGAAGAGTTATGATCTTTATTGAGACATAATTAAACAATCTCCTGGTGAAAATTCTTACAAAGAAGCTTGTGTCTCATTAAATGTGTTTACTCTCAGAGATCAGCAGCTGATGATGGGCCTAATTAGTGCACTCTGCTTATTGTCCCACTACAACGTCATTAACATGCGTTCAAACCAGTTGCTCTGTACGGCCACAACACTAATCAGCCACTGGGGGATTCCTCCTGTTGTAAGCACGGCTCTTGGAGTCCTGGACAATGTGCACAGGAGGCTGCTGACCATAAAGAAATCTGAATAAGATGCATGGGAACCTTTTGACGCAGCAGTGTAGTGCCAGCAGAGAGAGAGCCAGCGTGATTATGATAAATTCATAAGACAACTGGAGACAGTGGTGCCCGGGCCGAGCCATTACTCTCCACAGATTAAGGCTGTCACCGTGATGATGAACACATCTGCTCCGTCCAGCTCAGGAGGAGATGGGGGGCCGTTAAAGCTCTGCTCTCTCCATCCCATCGAGCCCACAGAGCTCATTACCAAACCAGCTCACCGCTCCCCACCACGCCGGCATCCCTGTGGCCGCCGCGTCGCCGAACGTGGCAGGGAGGAACACGCGTTGTGTGATTTGCAACAAGCTATTTCACTGTTATTCGGGCGAGGGACTGGAAAGCAAGCTGTGATAAATGAGCAGTGTTCTCGTCCCTGTTTATAAAGTGCATGAAAAACATAACAACAAAAAAAAAGAGGGCTGGAGGTGTGCAGGGGGGAAACACTGAAACCTGCTTGAATCACAAAACACAAATCTTTTGTGTTGTGTACACTTGTTTTTCCCAGTTTGCTGTTAAACTGGAACCGAGGCTACGTCCATGCTAAGTTTCCGTTCTGAAGATTTCCCACAGATACGCACGGCATCCACTCAACTTCAGAGAATTAGATCCGCTAAATCCGCGGAGTTGGGAAATGATCACGTCGACACTTACAGCCGCGTACGGGGAGTTTTCAAACCTGGAAATATCAAATGTATTTGATTTGTCGAAAAACAACGGTTGAGAAGATATCAAATTGGTGTGAAGGAGTTTCTACAGTTGAATCTGTTTTTCTTTCAGTAAGTTTCTACACACAGACGACATCTATCTCCTCCTCAGGCGTCCAGGCGCTGGGTGACGTCCCTGTCAACGAGGGCCATGCGGTAACCACGGTTGCTATGGCTACCGCAGATGGGAATTAAGCAGCTGCACACATTCTGGGCGACAGATAAACATATGAAACAGTGACCTATGGTGACCTCTGCCTGCTTTTGTATAGAAGCTTCCTCGGTGAAGGAATACAGAGCGACTGAAGGAGAATCGACACGAAGAAGGAAACTCCTTCACAAGCCGCACTCGGAAAAACGAGAACATTGCAAACAAGCAGCTCTCGGACACGAGCAGATAATAAATAAAGGCTGCACAGAAAGTGAGAAGACTCCAGGAAGTAGGCAGACATGTTTTCTTATCAATGAACGAGTGAATACTTCATGAACCTCAGAGGTTTCAGCACAAAACCACAAAAAACAGACACAATGTTATAGTAATATTCACGACTTCACGATAAACATCAACAGCAGTTCATTTGCTGTACGTTTATTCACGATAGCAGTGTGAACTAATGCTTTATTATCACTAGCTTGCAAAGTCAGAGTAACGTTTTGTAATTGGAACTACGGCTCCTGTAAAAACACCTCTTCACAATCGGCATTTTGATTCATTTCGGTCGTTTGAATTCTATCTGCCTCGGCAGAGACGCACGAGGAGCAGAACCCCTCCACCGGCAGAATCTCCTCTCGACAATGGAGGAGCTGGAATAGTGGAATGTTTTTCCGTGGCTCTGCAGCCGAGCAGCAGGCTGTGTGGAGCAGATTGTTCTGTAGATGATAATAGCCAATCACACGTTTCCTCACCACACAAACAACCCCCCCCCCCCCCCGTCCCCATTCCATCCTCATCGCTCTGTAAACACCTCGTGTGACACACACCTGGAGACGCTGAGCACTACACAGCGCTCTTTGTTCGGTCGGTATCGGCTTTTTTTTAAAGCCATGTTCGGACCGATTAGGGATTAAAGAAACGCTGAGTCTCCACCGGGCAACGGTTCACAGCAGCATAACCACCATGCTGTCCTGTGAATGGGTAAGTACGCTCTGTCATCAAGGATCTGTACAGCACACAGTCAGGGATCTGTGGATGAGGAACTTCTCATAATGTTGTCGTCGTTTCTTTTACTTCTACCACGTGAGTGGGATTAAGGGGATAATCCATGACAGATTACCTCTTTGATAGAATCGGTCTTCAGTGCCAAAGGTTGAGGAAAAACATCTCAAGGATCTGTGCATGTCCAGCGTTTGATTCTTATTGCTGATGCATCATCTCAGCGTTCACCTGAATCAGACCTGGAGCTGAACACAGGTCTTTGTGGGCCGGTGGTGACGCTGCCGTCAGTCTCAGGGACAGATTACACTTCCACTGTTTGCTGTGGGATTAGGGATTTAATCAGATTCATTGGAAAGCAGATCGCCGCCTGCGAGTGGGGGGGTGGTAAATGGCTCTGTCCATTTAATTTGTGTACTTTATCTGTTCTGCTGAACAGTGTCGCAACGCTTCTGGAATGTGTAACGTTTGTGATGAACTGGACTCACGGGCCAGTGTCTGTCCTTTCAGAGTGTATACAGATTTTAATTTTGTATATGTTGTATATATCGATTGTTTAAATTAAACAGAATAAATAAAATAATTAATAATTCTGCAGATAGGTCACTGATATCCAACAAATCAGAGAACCCCCCCCCCCCCCCCCGTGAGTTATTCAATGGTCTCCAAGGACAAGCTCAGGGTTCAGCTCGTGTATGAGCTTCACTAATTACTCAGCCCTGATTAACATCGTGTTTGCATTTGTCTGGTTTTCTCCTTCTTTCAGAGATTATGTACAAATGTGAACATCAAATACACATCACACACAAACACACACACACAACCTTTCATTGGAAACATGAAGTGGAAATACATATGTGTCCTTTAACTATACAGGCTGCTTGTTGATGAAATGAACCCAATGAATTGCTTTCCATAACATCCAGTCATGATATTCGGTTCAAAGCACCGTGTGATGCCACAGCTCTGTGAGTAGAAGCCAAATGAGCCTGTTGAGTAAAACATAACTTGGTAAAAAGATTTGGCATATGGAGTAATTAGCTTTGTTGCAATCAGCAGAGCCCTGAACCATCCCATAGTTATACTGTTATAGACCTGGACTGCTGGGGGAACTCCCACGATGCACTGGGCTCTCTCTCTCTCTCTCTCTCTCTAGGACAAATAAGCCCAATTTGCATATTTTCAATGTATTATGTTTTGTTATGGTTATCATGCTTTATACCCTGAAGTTAAGCAAAACTCACAAGAGACAGTCGTCGACCATGTAGGTCCACACAGAGAATGAAACACTCTCTCTCTCTCTCTCTCTCTCTCTCTCTCTCTCTCTCTCTCTCTCTCTCTCTCTCTCTCTCTCTCTCTCTCTCTCTCTCTCTCTCTTTCACGACATGACATTTAAATGCCACTATAATAATAATTTATTCCCATTGGTAACCAAACAGCGTCCGTCTTGATCGGGAGGAGAGTGATGAAGGAAAGTCGACCGACTCCTGCTGAGTCATTTATGGCCACAACGCAGACACAGCTCTGACCCACACTGCTGTAAGGCTCGGTTATACACACCACAGTGTGGCACAGTATTAAGAGCTCACCTGCTTGACATCATATCCCAGAAGAACATAGTTGAGATCAGGAGAAACTGAAAACCTTGAGGCCTTAAAAGTTGCCTGTGGGAAGAGAAGCAGACATGGTGAAGATTTGTTCTGCAAAACTAAGAATACATAACAGCAAACACATTCTGACAACCTGAATCAGTATTAAAACATGGAGTCAACCTCCACAAGGTCAGAACACCGGCAAAGTTCTTCACCATTAAAACGATGATGCATTAAATACTAGAATAATTGTTATTTTCCTGAAATAAACATTTTATTTGACTCAATACTTACAAACGTGGTGTTTTTCAGCAGGAGCTGTGTTTCATTGCTCTTCAGAGACGTTTTCAAAACATCTCCGTCCCAGTTCTGAAAGATGATCTCATGTCCTGCAGGACAGAAACATAAACGCCCAGTATCCCTGGATTTGTAATATAAATAAATACAAATAAATACATGATCCAGTGACACAGGAAGACTGGGTGCTCGACACCGTTCCTCAGGATATATATACCGTGGCTTTTGGTTCCTCCACTGGGAAACATTTACTTAAGATGATGATGTGCAGACAGAGTAACTCAGAGATTCATGGGGGGGGGTTTAATGAGTCGGACGTTAAGCTTCCCCCGGAGAAGAACACACATCTGACAGGAGAGAGGAGACCAACAACAACAGCCGTAACACAAACTCCTTCAGGAGCATCTGCCTCACAGAACCGGGCACAGTGAGATTCAGTGGAATCAACGACAGGAGTGCCCCCCCCCCCCCCACCACCACCACCACCACCAATCCAGACAGGACTGAATCCCATTACCTCATGTGACAGGTCTAAATCATTCTGAAGTCCCCGTCTCATGTAAATGTCAATGAATGAGCTCCGAGGCATCGCTCTCAGGCAACGAGGCTGTGGACTCGCAAACACTCCAAGCACTTGAGTGTGACGGGGAAATAAATATGAAAGACGGATGAATTGCTCGTATTCAACAGGCGAGAAAATCCTCCAAAGGCTTTTGTCATTTAGAAAAACTCGCAGTCCCCACAGTAAAAACCAGCCAGGTTCTTTTTATATATTCTGTGCGTGTATCAAATCAATGCTTGCGTAAAACATTTACAGCTAAAGTAATTGTGAAACTGGGTCACGGTCCCACCGGGAACGGCTCTGAGGACAAAGGTGACGTTCGATTCGTCACCGTTTGGTTCAGACAATAATTAAAGGGGAATCCCATGTGACGCTGCTGTTGACTCCGTTAGTCCAGGGTGACAAGATGCCTGGGTGAACAACAGACACAACAGACACAACAGACACAACAGACACCCGCGGCACGCAGCAGATGGTGATACCCTACTCAGAGATGAAGTGCTTTAAGTGGTCATCAAGACCAGAAATGTGTGTAGACGTGGTATTAACATCCATCTCTGCACTTTCCACAATGGAGTTCCCTTAATGTCTGGGAGTGGGTGTGTGGTGTGAACGGGTGGGTGGGGGGGTGGGGGGGCTGAGCAGAGAATGCTGGGGGCTCCGGAGCAGAGCACCAGGGTGGAGGGGGGGGTGCGACTGCCAATTCAAAACCGACTGGGGCCTGTTTGTGAGGAAGCTCTCGAGCCCCAGAGAACAACGTTTGCCAGTCAGTTCCACGGAGGAGACTGGTACCCAGTGCAGAGCGGGGGAAATCAACCGTCACATTTCAGACACGCTTATTCTACACAACTTCACGGCGTGATAATAAATCCTCTGCTGTGTTGGCTCCGCTCCCTCGGAGTGGAACAGAAAATCAATTAACATTCAGCAGAAACTGTACCTGCATGCGCACACTGTGTGGAACGCAGCTGTGAGCGCTGATTGGGTCATTATCTGCCGTCTCATCAGAGGCTGATGAAACTATCACATGCAGATGAAATGAATCGGAGACGCAGCTTTTACACAGTTCCTCAAGAAACACACATTCACACCCATTAGGTTTGATTCCAATGAAAACATCCAGACTCAGGAAGCATGATGGTTACTGCACAACAACAACAACACCAGTAACGAGTGTAGAGGTGGAGTTTGGGTTCTAACTGGATGAACATGGGGAGGAGCATATTACAAATACGGAAGATGACACGTGTGTCTTTACAGGAGGAAGACTTTATGGTTTTTATCCATAATAACAATTAGTTTGAGGCGATTTGAACCCAGGTTTCAAACTCACCACTAATCCACTTTGCATCAGGCTCATGTGTTTGGAAGTCTCGGTGAAACAGGTCATCGACTGTCAGCTGTGAACCGGAGGGTTTAACACCATCATCTACAGGAAGAAGAAGAACATGCATTTAATACTGTTCACTGTCAGCAACCTGTAAATCCAAAACCATAGATCATAAAGCAAATGTCTGGATATAAATGGGAAGCTTGCCTCTTGACAGCAGAACAATGGAGAGTCCAATGAGGGAGAGAACCAGCAGAATAACCAGCAGAGAGATGCCGATGCCCTTCCAGTTCCTGTCCGGTCCAATAGGCCCCACGTCCTGAGAAACAAGAGGAGAAATCACGTGAATGATGAGAAATTGTGTTTTTAATAACTCCAAAAAGCGTAACACACCCATGTGCACATCAATGAAGTTTTAGTGGTCGTCCCACTTTGCTCAGTAACAGAACTGTCTCTATACCCACGGGTCTGGTTCCCATAACAAAGAAAGATATATATATATATATATAATATAATTAAGGCTATCAAAATCAAAACAAAGCAGGCGAATCATAGTTGAAGGAACAATAATTATCACCCTGTATGAAAACCGGGAGAGGTTTTTTTTCCTACGGCTTTTCATAAAAACCTGTTTTCTTTTTAATTAAACTTGTGTCCGATTTTCTTTTGATCCACTGGTTTTCGGTACCGACGGGTTCAACACTGTTGCTTTTAACAATTCAACACTTTTAACACAATCTCGAGCGTTTTGTCAAAACACTGAGTGTAGTTTTATTCAAGTATAATATTGGATGAAACTTCCACTTCCTGAAAAACTAAAAATTACGACATTGGATTAAAGAGTAAGTCGTGTTTTAATGAACAATTTCGGTAGCTCCAAAAACTATGGTCTCATCTGAATAAACGATGTGCTGCCAATATTTCATGTTCTCTGACGAATGTTTTTCTTCTACGACACCATCCATATCTGACTTTTACCTTCAGCAGGTCGATCGTCCCTGAACACACCACAGAGGATCCCGTGCTGTTCCCAGGTCAGTTACTACAATGAGCCGTATTCAGAAATCACAGTGGTAAACACTTGTATTCACTGGGTTGATTCCACATTACCACATTACTCTTGTGTTTCTCCAGTTTCTGAAACGAGCCCACGGGGTTAACAAGCTCCGCTCTCTGACTCCGCCGAACTTGTTGAAAGCTTTTTACGATGTTAACGAGACAGAAGAATCCTCTGAAGAGCCGGCCCCCCCCCTTTTTGGACCTGTCTCCGAGTCTTTATCTGCCTGACATCAATTATGCCGCCTTATTGCATTTGCAGTGACAGAGCAGTTTTATAAATAAATCCTTCTCGCTTACAGAGCCCCCGGGCGTCTGAAAACCCGTCCGTGTATTTATGGATCTCTTCACTTTCCAAGTCTTTTAATTGGGAGAATGAGTCAAAGATAAATACCATTGCCAGCTCTACACCCCCCGGATCAACTCCACTTTGTCCCTGTAGCGTCTGCTTATTAAACTTCTGGATCAGTAGCTGAAAAGTACTTTTCCACAGCGAGACTTCTCCCGTCGGCGCCGTCTGCGTTTTGTTTACCGTCATTAACTCGAGCTGCACCCGTTACACATCAGGGAGCAGTGTTCGCCGCGGCGCCTTCTCTCCGTCGTTATCCAGACTCCCAGTGATACAACGAGCTGTCGGGGCCATTATGGTCCTGATGGTGAACGTTCACATATGGTGGGATTAAGTTGAGTCATGTCACCCCCCCCCCCCCCCCCTGCTGTGGATCCATAAAATCATCCATATTCCAGTTAAATACATATATACGTTATAAATCTCTTAAAAGTCAGAGGCGCTGATCTCAACTATTAAACTTTAATTCAGAATAATCCATTTGATTCATGGAAGTTCAATCAATACACACAAAAAAACACTTAAACATCTTCATTCATTTCTCATTTTCTTAGTAAGTAAATGATGTTTCCATCCTTCATCATTTCAGTCCTCAGAACTCGAACTCAACAGATCAACACATCAGTTCAACATACTCAGCAATTGGATTGCTAGCTGGCTATCCCATAATTTATAAAATTCATTTTTCAAAATTTTTCACAAGCAACACTGCATTACTAATCTATAAAAGTAAATACATCTTTTATACTTTCCTACCCAATCCAAAGGGACATATTCAAATATATTGATTTGTTTAATCAACTGTCAAAAAATGTAATTATATAAGCAGCAAATATATATGTGTACAATTTTAATAATGCTGGCAGCCTTGATAGAGTTCGGTTCTCGGTCACACCGGAGCGATTTGAGTGAGAATGGTTGTTAGAAAGCTTCCTTACATTCCCGGTAGTTTATGATTTATTTTCATTTTTAGTAATAAGTCATATTTTGGTGCGATTCCACTTCATGTCGAGGTCTGACACATACGTTTCAGTTCCTGTCGGGTCAGGTTAAAACAAATAAGATCCGAAGGGGGGTTCGTCTTTTGCAGGAGGACAAACATAAAAGCATTTGGCATTTAGAAAAATGCTCGTTAAATATTGTGAATGTGTCAGTTCCATCTTTGCTCTAAAGCAAAACAGTGACAGGAGTTAAACGGAGGTAAAAACCTTCATCACTGGGACAAACGTAAACACACGGTGTATGTGTGTGTGTGTGTGTGTGTGTGTGTTTCCCTGACAACTCCTGCTTGTCTATGTGTGTCGTTGTGTGTCGTTGTGTGTCGTCTCCAAGCTGAAGGCCTCAAAGCAACACCGTGAATCCAACAGACGCCCCTGACAGCAGAGCCGCCGCGTCCCGCCCTCCAACCCGTCAACACAGCCGAAGCTTTTCCTCCACATCTTCCAACAGACAAGCTATTTCTGACATCTGCTTTGTGACAGCACCGTGTGATTCTCTGTTTGTTATCCGCGGCGTTGTGCCAGGAGCTGTTTCTCAAGATGCTCAGTTTGCCCCCCTGAAATTGAACAGCACAGAAATAGGGCCATAAATGTTATGGAGAAGCTAATCTGTGTCATAATCCCCCGTCTGAGATTAAGTCAGAAAGGTCAACTGAAGGTTGACGGTTTCGATCTGTGGCTCCTCCTCCAGTCTGCAAGTGCCCTTGGGCAAAAACTGGTGATGGAGCATCAGTGTGTGAGCGTATGTGAAAGACGCACAATAAAGAAGTAAGTCCATTTACAACGAGAAAAACAGAATAAACGTCAAACAGAAGTTGTGTAACTTCCTGTGAAGGAGCACACGCTTGCAGCTGATTGGTGGACACACGAGAGAAACAATGGAAGCTGATGTGTATCACACTGTGACAATCAACTCTCTCTCCAGCATTTGAGCCCATTTGGGTCTTTTCCTCCTGCTGGCACAACCCAGCACGTCTGATAGAAATCCACAATAGAAAATTAGGCTTTACTGTGGATTCACTGCTTTTAAAACAATCCCCTGAATGTGTCAGTCTCTCGCCAGGATTCTTTGAATTCCTCACCGTGAATGAATTTAGAAGTTATGCAATCCTTTAACTCTAATAAATCATTCCTATATATATATATATATATATATGTTGAATGGATGGGTGTGAAGTCAGGTCATGAAGTCTACTTGCTCTGAGCCTCAGAATAGTTAGGTGTGGGTCTGTCAGCCTGAGGTGGCTCCCCTGGTGGAGGGTGTGAGCGTCTGACAGGAAGCAGCTCAAGAATGCCTAAAGCATAACGAAGCCAGCCAATCAGAACGTTCAGTCTTCTGAGCGGAGATGAAAGATTGTGAAAACACATTTATTCTCCAAAGAATTTTTTTTTTTTAGCTTTATAAGAATGCAGTATTCTCCAAAGTCTGACACTGGGGAAAACACTACAGCTGCAGCCCTCCAGCAGCCCGGGGGGGGGGGGGGGGGGGGGGGGGCTGTCATTTCTGAGCAGATTTATCAATAATTAATGGAAACAGTGACATCGTCTGGAAACATAAGACACACGGCCACACTGTCCTAATGTGTTTCCAGGTACATGAATATGTATTCTGTAACTCTGTGGATATGTATTCTATGAATCTCAGTCATTATACATATATATATATATATGTATAATGACTGAGATTATTATATATATATGACTTTGAAATACTGACTCCATGAAATAAAGTACTGCATACAGAATACAAGAAGTAGAGAAAGGTATAAAACTGTGTGTTGTAGTAAAGTCTACTTAACGTGAAGATGGGAGAGAAGTTCTTGATGCATTCATCTTTAAATCTGTCCCCCCCCCCCCATGTAGGGTCAGGGTCCGACTTCACTTGGTTCCTGATCGAAGTGGTCCGGTTGCTGGCTACGTGCATATTGGGCTCAGTAAACCTCCCTGGCTTCAGCCGGCTCTCCTGTTGACAGAAATCGAGTGCGTGTGCGACGCTCGAATTCAGATTTTTTTACCGAGCACTCTGGGCGGACGAGAACAACATTTACATGATGAATTGGCAGAGCAGAAAATATTCAAATAAATATCCCAAAGGCAGACATTGAGAGATAATGCATCACCCAGCCTTGAGTGCGGAGCTGGGACCACTTGACATTTCAGTCGTATAAAAGCAGGGAGGAACGCTGTGCTTCAGCGGTTATTCAGGACACTGAATATTCAGAGAACGCAGGAGGGAGAGATGTCGTTTGGCAGCAGGAAAAGGATTCACAAGGTTTATGCTCATCTTTCCAAGAGCAAGCGTGGGGGAGAAAGAATCCGTATCGAGTTGCAGGGACATTATATTCATTACTCATCTTAGGGTCAGGGCAACATACGATTCTTAAATAATGTAAATATGTATTTGCATTATCTGGATGGATTGTGTGATGTGTGACAGAGGGCGGTTAATGCTGTTACATCCTGAAGCCTCCGTACAGGGATGGAGGCACATAGAGTTCCCAGCATGCACCAGCGAGGAACATGAATCGTTTTGTGTCCTTGCTCGTTTGAAGGTGTTGTTGTGTTCTGCAGTACTTTTCCATAATGTCCCCCCCCCCCCCCCACACACACACACATGTCCATTGTTGCAACACAATTGTTAAATCCACATGAATGTGATTAGGCTGCAAATGTTCTGCTGAGAGGAGGTTGTTACCAAGAGAGCAGCAGCACGGTGGGGGGGGGGGGGGGGTCTGCTCTGGATCCTGGTTCTGACGCAGGTTGAGTCTACGTGGTGCCTCCTCTGAAGGGAAGTTCAACGTTTCCTTTGTAAATCAATGATATTTAGAAAAGACGTGGGATGTTTCCAGACTTGTGGACCCAGAATAATAATAACACCACATTTATTAACACAGGGCCCAGGTTGAGATAAAGTCAGCTCAGACTTTAACACACTTCTTGATTTAGTCCAAAGCTTGTAAAACTAAAATCTCAGTGTTATCTCAGTAAAAACAATATTAGAAATACTAAAGATTACAATCTCAACAGCAGACGAATCAGAGGAGACACAGAAAAACCAAACACAGCGTGTGTTGAAGAATTGAGTCGGGCCCCACGAAGGATGCTGTAAAGAACCAAACGGCCCTCGACAGGAATAAAAGGGGCTCCGCACCTCTGTTGTAGTGCGAACACATAAAAGAACGTAACAGCACAATCCGAGAGTAGATAACCGCAGCCGCGTCCCGGAGGTGTTCCTCGGTGTGATGTGATATATCTGAGCAATGCACCTCCGAGTGCAGCCGCGGCAGCAGCAGCAGCAGCAGATACAGGCAGCTGGAGGAATGCATCACATTAGCACTGGAGGCTCTGCACATGGCTGAAGTGCTGCCTCTGTTTCTGAGCGCGTTATCGACAGAGTGCAGCTTGCCTCTTTCCATGAGGTGGTGGGTGGTTGCTGTGTGTGTGTCTGTGTGTGTGTCTGTGTGTGTGTGTAGGGCCGTGTGGGAAGTGATGCTAGGAGTTGAAGTACAGTCACACAACTTTTTTCCCCTTCCACTTCTCATCTCGCTGACCTGCCTCTCTTCTACTTTCCCGAGGCCCTTTTAATCTATATAACTTTACACGTTTACACGCCCGAGCTCCGTGTGCAGGCTGCAGGTGTGTGAGTCGGACTGCAGTCGTGAATTTATGTAATCAAATGAGACATGCGAAGACTGTAACACAACCGTCAGGTCTTGACTTCTGAATAATTCCCTTGAACGACTTGGTATCAGTTTCATTTCCTGACTACAGGCAGCAGCCGACCACCCTGTGCACACAGCTCTGAACACCCAGTACAGCAGTAAGCATTAATTATGATATGATACTAGATATTAACTTTTCACATCTGTCGTGTTCCCTGCTGTGTTGCATTTACATTTAATCAAGTTAAAATCATTCTAAAAGTTTCACAAAACTCCACATTTAAATGAGTTTTTCCCCTGAAGTACACTTTGGCAAATACAGTCGATTCAGTACAACTTTGAGATCAACACTTGTTGAGTTGTATTGTCGAGTTTCAGTTTAACACAACTTCTGTTACATGGACCTAAACGCAGATGCTGCAGAACAGATTCCACCCACTGGTAATGTTTCCATACAGAACCGATTCATTTAGTTGTACAGGAATATTTTGTATTTCTCTCTCTGTTGTGTGTGTTTGTTTGTCAACAGGATCTTTGATATAGTTGTGAATGTGAATTTACTTCCACATATTTAATCCACGTTCTGTTTCTCATCTCATCTCCAGTTTTAATCTGTGGGCTTGTGACCAGAACCTACAGATCCACCCTAGTGTAGAATTTCTGTCTTCCCAGCCAAAAAAAAGAAAAGAACCTGCAGATCTTAATTAAATCTCCTCCTATAGAGCTGTTATGACTTAATTGCAGACTTGCAGAGAGAATAAATCTTCGGTGTAGATATTGTCTGGTACCTGTAGCCTGTCAGAGATAATTCACCACTTCTTCACCGGAGTCCACGTCCGTTATCACCACCGACCACTGCCGGCGCACCGCGGGCCGCGCCGCGAGCGATCCACAACATTAACAAACCCCAAAACTCTCTCCGCCACATTTAATGAATTCATTTGAAAAGGTTATAACAAAGTGAGTTTTCAGGCACAGGCCGGTTCTCCAGACTCATTTGCAGAGGTGAGCGGAGCCAAATTGAGGTCAGCGGAAAAGGTAGTGAAGTTATCAGACAATTCATCTGCTTTTTTTAATGAGCTTTTTAATTAAAAGAAAGAAAAGTTGGATAAAGGCACTTTTTCCCCCTTGCGGAGACTTGCAGTTGCTGCTGTTACGGTGAAAAGCAATCAATCGATTCACCTGACAAGTTACAATTAGAACCGTTTCCTCTATGAAAACAAGACCTTGACGTTCTATCAGCAATTCTTCAGCCTGTCGTACAGTTCGGATAATATGACATAAAGTTTCCACATGGATTAAGTATTTTCGTATTTAACGTACCGCATGTAAAAGGTTGTGTGATTGTTGTGTTGCTCGACACCTGAGTCTGAGTCGAGATGCTCTCTGCTCCCCCACGAGCCTGAATCTGTCTTGCTCCCCCCCCGAGTCTGAGATCTGCTCTCTGCCCCCACCCACCCCGGCCAGATGCTCTCGCCCCCCCCCCCCCGAGCCTGAGATCTGCTCTCTGCTCTCTTGATGCTGTGGTTTGATATCATGTGTGTACGGCTGAGACAAGTATAAGAAGCAGAAGTGGAAGCAAGGGGAGAAAACATCTTGAGCTCTTTTTAAAAATGAGACATTTTAAGAAGTGCTGTTGAGAAAATAACTCTTAAAAGTCTCATTATTTCAAGAAAAAACAAAATATAAAGACGTAGCAGCAGCAGCACATTCAAAAAAATGCTCAAGTTCCATCACAGCAGATTTTCATTTGAGATATTATTGCTTTATTGGAGGCATAACGATGCTGACAATCAGGAGACGGCTATCGGGAGGTTTATTTTTGAAAAAAGTGGCAGCTGGAAAATAATTTTGCAGCAGAAACATTCATCTGTTCCCTTTCATGTCCTCGCCAAACGACACCGAGCCCATAACTGGCGATCTTTTCTCTCCCAGTTAACAGTGTGACGGCACCAAAATTCAGAGCCAGAATGCACTGGTTTCCCCACAACCATTATAATGAGGTTGTTATCGTGTTGTGTGTTTACTGGCAGGCATGTATCCCGTCTCTCCCCACAGCCATCTGCCGTCACCAGAGCCGTAATGTGAGGGCGGCCCTTTTGCCGAGTGGCACAAGAGACGAGACAGGATACTGTATGTGACAGGGAGGGGAGACGATGTGCCGGCACCTCGCCACGCGGCACATCTCATTACCGCGGCCACCCTGTCGACAACGGGATCATAATTAATCTTCATTGAGCCACCGGGCCGTCTGGCTGACAGGCTAAATGATTGGGGCGGCGGAGAGGGAGGATAACAATGTCCTCCGATGCGCCATTAAAGTGGGATTCAATGGAGTTTAATAGCAGATTTTGAAGTCGTGGCTTTCGGTGACTGTTGACTCCTACGGGGAGAAACAAGCCGAGCAACCAAGGCTCGGGGGTTTGATTCCCATTACACAAGCTTGTAAGTACTACACATGCTGCAGTGGCCTTCAGGTCAACACGGTGCAGCGACTCTATTTGATGTGACGCATGTTTAAATCTCACCCTCGGAGACGAACCCCTGTTGAGGGCTGAAGACAAAGTGTCGGCATGGCAACCCACTCACTTGATTTGAATATCAAATTATTTATGCCAGCCTCGGTCTCCCCGGACCGAAAAGATTCAAGGATTTGTTTACATCCCGGCAGTAGCCAGAGGCTGATCGATTCACCGAATCGATGGTAACTCCTTTTGAGCTCGTGCCTCGGAGAAAAACACTTTCTCCCCCCCCCCCGGTAATCGTATGCAGACGCATGTGTATAATGTGATTTCTGCTCAACTCATACGCACCGACGCCTGAGAGAGCTTCAAAAAAAAGAGCCGTTGAAAGAGCGGGGTTTGAAATGCAATCTCTTTCAAAGATTGCCAGATGCATCAAAGCCTGTCGACAAATATAAAAGGGCAAAAAGGAAAATGTCTGTCTGAGACATAAATACATTGTGCGTGTCATGTTCACACACTGACTCCACTTCAATGCTTCCATCCACTGTACGGAAATCTAACACTCAATCTAACCAGAAAACTGGTTTCAACGTCGAGTCATCGTCAGAAAACCTGGGACTGGTTTGCATCTATGCAGAGTACTGGGAACCATTATAGCTTTGATCCTTCATCAGCTGTGAGATGCATAAATCTTAACTTCAGATAAGCGCTTGATGTCATGAGGAACAAGGGGGGGTGGGGGGGGGCTACACTTCTCAACTATTAGAGGAAGACCAAATGGACATTTGAGCATTAATTAGTTTCCTTCTTCAGGAAGAGAAGCACTAGTTAGTGTATGAATAAAAGATGTCAGACAGGTGTGGACCAATAAGGAGACATAACACTCGTTTAATTATGATGAGAAACAAAGTGTGTATCTCTTCCACCAGTGTCCATTACATGAAGGGAATTAAACCATAAATGCTGCTGTTCACTGACTTAAAACACATTTAATCAAACAATTTATCATAATTGTTCACATATTGCTGTTGTGGGCCTTTAAATGTACTTTCCAGCCTAATTGACCAATCAAAGCACTTTACAGTTGAAGTCACATTCGTCCGTTCACACACACACCACACCCAGTGTCGTTTCTTTTCTTGTGTTTGTATTTTTGTATTTTGATATTTTGATATTTTGCTCCTTGTGCCTCTGAAGCTTTGTTTCCCTCGAATCTCTTTTGTTTGTACTGTTTTTTTTTGCCTTAATAAAAGTAAACTCTTTGTATAAAGCAACTTAAGCCCAGTGAACACATTACGATACCAACATCATGTAGTTACACAATTATAATAATATAATATAATAATTGAAGCTTTCCTCTGCTGAACGACAGTGAAACGCAACACACCTCCGCACTTTGTTGCCTTTGCTTCGTTTTTTGTCTTTCTAACATTAATAATTACATTAACTACGATGCAGTAATTTCATTCACCAAACACAACCACGTATTAAAGGTGTATCGTATTTCACTTTCTTCCTTTAGTTACATTTAGCCCCGAACATCACATTCTGTCATGGACACTTCATCAAATCACAATGTTTACTTTGGATTTGATGCATGACAATTACATTTCTCTTCATATTAGTAACACTCAGAAAATACCTAAACTCGTCGTGATGCGCAGCGCTTTCATCAGGCAGAACCAGAACCTGAGCCCAGCAGGGGGTCCACATGCTGGAAAGATGGCCGCCCACGAGCAAGACAGAACAATCCCTCACTTTGAAAGAGCTTCATTAGATCCAGAGACGCTCTCCTCTCCGTGCCACGTTCAGTATAAACGGTTCACGTGCGAATCATTCACTCTACATATTCTCTCACGTAATATATATTTCTCGACACTGTATAAATTAGTTTAATTCCATTCATATTCGACTTATTACTGCTGATGTCTTTTTGCAGCTGTAATATTGCAAATGTCCCCATTGAAGGACTAATAAAGGATGTTTATTCTTATTCAGATTCAGATTCCACACACAAACACGATGTTGCTACGTTTGATGCACATTAGAAATTAAAAACAGACTTAAACCACAGCCAAAAGATCCAATACTGTGAAGGTCAGTGGGTCGTACGTCTGAGTGAATAAGTTCTATGATGAAGAAACCAGTGGCTCCTCTTCATCATGCATTCATGAGCTGTCAGGGAGCTTCACTGTATTTGGTTGCCGGTTATTAAAGTCATCTTGTTCAAGGTCTATAACATACAGAATAAACACGGCTCTCACAAATAAGTGTTTTCATCTCTGTTACTCAAGCATTGGTTCTATTTGCACTTTTCAGGAAACTCAAACCACTGGATTTGGCAAAACTTGTGGTTACAAATTGTATAAGTCAATGTTCTAATGGCTTTTTTTAATATATAACCGATCTGACGGCTGTGAGCCACCGTCCATCCAGACCATAACTCAATTAACCGCATGTCTCTGGCCTGTGGGAGGAAGTACATCACCAACCACTGCACCAAATGAACTGGGTACATTTTGCCAGTAAATAGAATCCGAGCAGCAAACACCATCTCTTCAGAACACGTTTGACGACGCAAATCAGGAAGTGCAAATATCATTTCCATGAAGCAGAGCTGCTCCCGAATGTGTAAATAAGCAATTGTTTGCCGTCACAACTTTATGAGGTGTAATACGTCAATATTGCGTTTACAGCTTCTTCGATTGCCAAGAAAAATGTGAATTCACCAGTAATTTAAAACCTTTACAGTCAGTGACGAGCTACTCAAATGGATCGTGTTAGCATTGTTGTCCAGTCAAGATCTGCATCCATAACACACACACACACACACACACACACAACACACACACACACACACACACACACACGAGGACTCACTAATGAGAGGAGACGTATCGAGTGGTCTTGTGGGAGCTGAGGATGGGGGGGGGGGTGTCTACTGTACATGCAGGAGGTGGCCACATGTGGCTTTTAATGAAGGGGGGGGGGGGGGGGTGTTGACTTTGACCCTGAAGACACTGGTCGTAAAACTTTGCAACTTCGGCCACTAGGGGTCTTTCAAAACAACAACAACAACAACAGACGTAGTTTATGTTTTATTTGATGTCACGAGGCAGTGTGGCATCATGGGAAATGTGGTCCTGACCACCATCGTGACATTAGCACCAGGGGGTAGCACAGTCTTCACGAATGTTCTGATACAGGCTCTCGTTACCCTTTGTGATGAATTCCCCAACTCGGCCCATTGGCTGGTGGCTAGTACCATCACCACCACCACCACCACCACCATGGAGATCCAGTTATTACTGGATGTGCCTCCTCCTCCCTGCTCAGCCTGTACTGGTCATACTGGACACTTGACAGCTTCTCCTTCTTCTTCCCTCGGTCTAATGGTGCAGTGCATACACCGGTTACATAGGCAAAACACCCCACTCTCAGATCACAGCATTCCTTCACCTTTGCATCATGTTGTGTACGAGATCAAAGCCACCTTTGACCAATCACACTGGGCCATTTAAGGAAACTGGAATCAAAGGAACTCTTTACTAATGACTCCGTTACTTCTCTAAAGAGCCCGGGTGCAGTTCAGCTGACATCATTCAAAGTGATCACCTGAACAGCTCAAGTCGACAGTCGTGCAGTAAATCGAGGGAAACGACCACGAGATGTTTGACTCGCAGCTGATAAATGATCCGCTTTACTTTGAAAAACTGAGGGCGCGGGAGAATGAAGAGAAGACCCGGGAAGAGCGGCTGAAGTTCAAAACAATGTTCATCATGTACGACGACAACATCAACCACATATTGTTGATCGGCAAGAAGAAGCTGACGCTGAGGAGTGCCGTGCGGAACTGGAGACGGTGGAAGAAAAGGTCAAACTGAGAGAAGATTTTTCCGCCGATTTAAATAGCACAGATCGACGGGTGACAGAGGAAGCAGAGAAATACAAAGAGATATGCAAGTGTCTGAGACGTAACTGTCAGGAGCTCAGTGAGGAACTGGAGACGTCGAAACACGAGAAAAGGGAAAGCTGATGACGCTGTGACTCGAGAGGTGAGTGAGCGGGAAGTAGAACTCATACGGGAGAATGAGAGACTGGCGAGGGAAATCTGGAGCTCTCTGAATCGCTGCTGGAGGAGAAGCGTTTCAACGTGGACCTCGATGACCAGCTCTGCGAAACACAGACGACTCTGCTGGGTTTACAGACGGACTGGAGAAAGCTTCAGCACCGGTACGAGGAGGTCAAAGTGAAGCTGGAGTTTGCATCGGGGTCCATTTTTGACCTGCACACGAAGATCCAGCTCCTATCGGAGAGGCCTGAGGGGCCGAGCAGCCAGGAGCCTCTGGAGGACGAGGTGATCGCTGCACCAGCACCTGAGTCTCCACAAGGGAGCTGCACCGATGAGCTGCCTGGAGTCAGGAGGAAGGAGAAGAAGAAGTCCTGGTGGAAGAGGTTCACCTCCCTCTTTTCTTCTGGCCGAAAACACTTAAAATCAGTTGAGGAGTGAGACACAAACTTAAATTATGAGCAAATGAACCAAAATCACAGATCATGAAATATGAAAGTCCTCCAACAGGTCTTTGAAGTGATAGAAAACATTCACAGGCAAAAGGGAAGAACTTGTTGTTTGAATCAGGGTTAGAATCCGGTGAGGAAGGAAGTGAAATTCAACAGCCGCAGAATATTTTGCCTGCTGTTGAATGAACCACTCCCACAACTGAATACTGCTCCAGTTCCACACTGGCTTGTTGAAGCCGTATCCTCAAACCAGTGGAGGGAAGAGAAGTCGTCTCTGGGACTCAGAACAGAAACAACGAGATTCACTATGAATGACTGGAGGACGACTCTGTCTCTCTCTCTCTCTCTGCGTGGCAACACTGGTCTCACTGTTTTTTTACAAATCAGCTCATCTGCTCCGGGAACAACTTGTTCTGCCATTAAACGATGGTGGTCTGATCGTGGTGGCAGCTGATCTATGATTACAACAAGATTGATATGCAACGTTCCTCCTCACATATTCTACCGTTACTGGCAATAAGGCTTCGATTCCAACTGTCACTGCTGCTCCCGTCATCTCTGCCTATGTGTAAATACTTTAAACATGGACACACTTTTCTATTATGTTAAAAACTGTTTCTTCACTGTTCACAGAGTTCGAGATAAAGACTGAGATTTTGTATTAAATGTAAATCATGCAAAACTGCAAATAAATGTGTTGCTTTCTCTTTTGCATCAGCCTTTTAAACTAAGTGATTCAGTTTGGGAAGGCGGTTTATATACGATATGCTGTCACTTGCAAATCCAACGTCGGTGGCGTAAATGGGAATTGAACCACCGACCTGCAGCAGAGTGTCTACGTGACATCGGCAGTTTTGCTTACTGGGAAACTGAAGGTTCCGAGGAGGACATGGAAAACGATGTCCCGTGTCTTACAGCATGAACGATAGAGTTGTGTTCCTTAGCCGTATACTTTGCTGTGTGACTCTGGTAAAACAGCATGGGGGCAATTTACGGCACTTAGGACCTGGAATTATCAGGAGAACATCTGGAAAAGCACATGGAGGGAAGAGCGTGGGGGGGGGGGGGCACAGACGAAGAGGAGGCTCCTCATCAATCTGTGTGTTTCGAACCCAGATGCTGCAGAAAACAATTTGTTCTTTGTGTTTAAAGCTGAATTCATAACTTCATCAGTTTGTAAAATGAAACTGCATTTTTTAACAATTTTCAATTATTCAACGCTGAATTCATTTGTGTATTTAGTAATCTTATTTTTTTTCGTGAATCCCAAATTATTTCGTATAATTCCTCTTTCTGTCTAACAGTTTATACATTATTAGATTTATTTGTTAAAGAAATGTATTAATGCATGTTTTTTTTACTGTAAAGTTGAATTAATAAAATGCTTTATTTAAGCTCTCTGCTGCAAATAAAAGTACAAACTGTTCTATACCGACTGACCTCCAACGGTTACCTGTGTCTGTTACAGCAGACCTGCACCGACAGATGGGCTCCACCACGTCGTTAATACCCACGGTCCGCTGGGGGGGGGGGGGGGGGGGGGGGGGGGGGTTCTGTGGCGCCGTCAGTGTCTCAGATCATGAATATTCACAGTTTGTCTTCTCTCCCAGACAAAGTGCCGAGAGCTCAGGCCACAGTTCCGTGGAGCAGGATGCAGATCTAATGATCCTCCTCGCCCTCGCCCCTCATTCGTCACCGGACACTTCCTGGGCACATGACCGCGGCGGCGGGTGATGTATGGTCCCACTGCATCCCGAGTGAACACGGTTAAAAATGAAATGTCTCTGTGTTTGTTTCATTATCAGACGCCTGTCACTGTCTCCTCCGCGGCCGGGCCCCGTGTACACCAGCTAATTTGGAGGTTATCAGCCAGGAGCCCGGGACAGGAAGGTGACGGACTCCTCCATTAACTAACTTGTCACTCATCATCTTTTGACCCGTCCGCGCAGGCAGAGGGGGGGGGGGGACACGGTGCTGTCGGCGTCATGGCCGTCTGCACCTTCCTTATTGTGTTTGCTGCCGCACCTTTTAATCTGCTCCGCTGATTGCTTCCCGGCAGCCTTGGCTGTCAGCCCTGCAGAGCCTAATCACAGAGCCAGGGTTTTATGTCACTGCTGCCCAAACATAATCAACCGGACAGATTATGCTAATGCGCTCACATCCAGAGAGCGGTGGGAGCCAGATAGGAACAAAGTCCCAGTCAATGTGACGGACAATTCGTTTTTTCCTTTTCTGGGTTTGACTATCTTTTCTCTATCATTCGTAATGCAGTGCTAGTGAAGTAGGAAGTCATCACTTCCTTCAGGGGGGTTCGGTCACAACTTGGTACTTTCAGATGGAGCCAGACGCAAAAACTAGAAAGAATTCAAATGTCTCAGGATGAAGACGCGGTGCCGTGCATGTAGGAGACGGGACGAAGAAGTCCAGAGAGTTTGAAGTGATAAGAGCCGACGCTGGTGATCTTAGCAGCGGAATGAATACGTGACATCCTGCCTCTGCCTGCTGCTGCTCCAGCTGAATCCAGCCGGGCTTGTGTTGCTGGTGTGAGAGCAGAGAACCTCCCGCTGCATCGTGCAGCGCGTGAAAGGTACACTGTGAGAACCTCTGCCGCTCCTATCTGAACACGACTCAAACAAGAGGCATCTTCATTCGAGGAGACGTGGAAAAGCCTCCAGCACATATTTTCCAGCCCTTTTGCCAAATTGTCAAACGCTTCTTGTGGCTTTATAAGCAGCAGCGTTTCATTCAATTTGAATCAGTCAACAAAGGAGAATTCTCCTTTGGTACTAAAGGAAATTAGACTTTCTCTAAAGTGGCTAATGCCGAGTTTTCATGGTCAACTGACTGTTTTTAAGTGTTTTCCATTAATGGCACGTTGCGTAAGACATTCGCAGCTTCGTGAAAACACATCTCCACAGATGTGACTCTAAGTTGTGAATCGCCACGAGCAGCGTTATTGCTGTTGCCTTCGCGTTTCACTCTGTTACACAAAGGGCGTCAGACCGTGAGGGGAATGGTAAAGTTGGTCAGGATTTGCTGATGTTGAATTTATCTTTTGCACCAACAGCCATATTCTTTTCTTTCTTTCTTTACCTGAACCTAATCAAGAACAGGTCAGACAGTGTCTTCTACAGTAGTAGTAGAAGTAGTAGAAGTAGAAGTAGTAGAAGTAGAAGTAGTAGTAGTAGTAGTAATAGTAGTAGTAGTAGTAATAGTAATAGTAGTAGTAGTAGTAATAGTAGTAACTAAAGTCCTGTCCACACTAATGCAGATATTTGGCAAAACTATGTCTGGATGTAGACATTTTATAAGTTGGAGGTTGTGTAGCTGATGTTTTTTTTAAACGAAGGAGAGAATATCCAGAGAGGCAAAGACAGAAATAATTAAAGGAACAAGTCGTCATTCTCTACTTAACAAAGTCTATGTAAGACAGTCCAGTTCAGCCGTATACTTCCTGTCCACAGATGTCTTCAGGTTGCCTCCACACATTCATTCTCACATCTCATCTGCAGTCACACCGACTCCGTCCTGCCCACCGCTGACAAATCATCACTTTTGCATTCGGCTCCTGCTCACCTGGACCTGTTTCCCGGCCCTGACCAATGAACCAATGTCCTGGATTAATCCGCCTGTTTAAATTCTGTTCAATGTTCTGGAGGCGAGTATCCATCTGGGTCCTTCTCTCATTTCAGAGTACATATTGTACTTTTGATCAATTTCTGTTATCTGACTGGCTGTATTTACCTGTTTCTTTATGGATTAAGTCGGCATTAGATGGTCTTATGAAATATGATTCACTCTAGGTTTAGATTAAACAATGCTGTGTTATATAAAGCAGCTAAAGTTAACTTTGATGTGGGAGGCTGAAACTTTAAAAAGCTTTGTACCTGCCAATGCTCATATAACAATTACATTTATGCAGAAAATTGTTTCCACAGTACATGATTTAAAAAACGAACTTAGTTGTGGGTCATTCTGAAAACTTATCTTTTAGTTATTTCACTGTAAACAATTTGCGATGGTTGTGAGAAGCACCAAAATAAATGTCGTGTCTCAAATCAGACGCTCACATGTGAACAGTTTCCTCACTGGCGATTTGTGTCCGATACAATATCGGCTTCCTCTTTGCTCACTAGACTAAATAAAATACAGAACAAATACAAGGGCAACATTAAAGTTTCATATCACCGATCTGAAAACCTCTCTGAAGTTCAGACCATGACGCCATCCGGGTCTGAAGCGTGTGGAAACAACCACATAGCTTTTAAATACATGGTGTAAAAACATCTGTGAAGTGAGGCACTGTACAACACCTCTATACCACAATATACCCCCCCCCCCCCCCCTCAGGCCTTGTTAAATAAGCTGAAACAGATGAAGCTTATTTCTTATAGGAGGACAGCAGCAGGTGAAAGTTAAACACACAGGACGACACATTGAACACACATTGAAACCGAGCAGCTTTCTGCTGATCCCAGGACACACGACAGGACACGGGTTGTGTGGTGCCGTGGTGTGAGAGGCCACAGCTTTGGATCTCAGGTCTGCTGGTGATCTCGGCCCAGTTGTAATCAATGGGGGGGGGGAGGTGGTTGGGTATTCACTCTGACTCTCAGCTGCAGTGAGCGCATAGCGTCGGCACGTGTTTCACAGGCTCGAGCTTCATGAAGTGGATGAAAGCACGAGGTTATTGTTCTGCCGTGCAGCCGTGGGACGTCTGATCCATTAAGGCCTCACTGCTCGGTTTGGTAACGTGTCTTTTAACCTCAAACAACACCACGTTCTGTCCTCGCCGGACATGTGTCTGACTTTTCTCCCCGTAGCCTCCAGCAGCTCCAAACCACGTGGATTCACTTGAGAATATTCTGTGTTGATTTGTTCGGTTCTTACAGCCGGAAACATCGTTGCCTAGTAAAAAACGCATGTGAGCATCATGGAAATCTTCTGGAATCCGATTACCTTTGGCCTGCTACTCACTTGACTCCTGCAGCACTCAGTTATTTGCTCTGCGCTCCGCTGCTTGATACGAGGACGAGCAGCACACAGTGCAGTTGGTTTAGCTCGTGTGCTGCCGTCCACAGTTCTAACGGAGTGGGGGGAGTGGGCGGATGGATGGAGTTAGTGAGAGCCGCCGGGACTTAATCATACTGACCAGCAAACCAAAACAATGAGCTGAGAACAGCTCAGAACCGAGTGAGGGCCGCGGAGAGCAACTGGTTCCCAGTGGCGGCACGTGGACTTGTACACGGAGTCGTTAGTTTGGATGATGTCGAACACGTTGCACGATGGGAAGTTTAACAGGTGAAGTAAAGCGGTGGATACACAGGAAGCTGATGTTATCTGACAAACCCCGTCCCAATTAGAATCCGACCCGTCTCGTTAACACGGACAGACGACAGGATTCACTGTGACCGAGACGATTAAACAATCACACAGAGAGAGGAGAGTAACTGTCATTAGAGATACTGTTTCAGAAAGGCTTCGTGCTTCGTTGGAAATAGTAATAATACTAAATAATTGTTAGAACGTGAAACGATTGATTATCATTTTTATTTACACGCCCATTTGCTTCATTTCTTTTACGATTCCAGTCCATTCAACAAGTTGTTAAAATGTTAAAATGACTGTTGTGAATCTTCTTCTTCCTCTAAACCGATCCACGCATTCATCTTAAAGAATCTTTTATTCCATTTTCCGTCGTCCCACTAAACAAATCGTTGTATATCTACGTGCTGTTACTATTCTAGCACTTTTATCTCAAAGCTTTACTACCTCACCTGTTTATTGTATTTGTCACATTTATGGTTTTACTACTTTTCTACTATTGTATATAGTATTTACTTTTATTCGTATCTTTAGTCTGACTACATCTTCCCCTTGAGCTCACTGCTACTTCCTTGAAAACATGTATGTATGTGAATGTTTTTGTATTTGTATTGTGTTCACGTTATTGTCATTGTTTGTGCTCTCAGTCATGTGTGTGTGTTGAGTTGCTGGACTTCCTCTCAAGTTGTGTTATCATTCATGTTTGTGTTTTGTCCTTTGGGGCCACTTGCCTTTCACTCCCTGCTCTACATGAGGATGGTCCAAGATGTCACTTTGCTGTTGCTCTACACTAAAGTTGTGCTTCGGGTCCTCGGGCACTGAATGATTCTTATTCTTTAGCAGCAGGAGCATCAATTGAAGCTGGTTCTCCTGTAGTTTTATAAAGATGGTCCAAAGCAGCCAAACCATTACAGAGGCTGATATGACTTTTCAAATCAGACATGCAGACGAATGCAGGTGAAGAAGACAGAAGAGGGAATGAAAACATAAATTTCCATAGATATGAGACAAAGCCCTGATGGGGCCTTTGGTATTTCATGGAGCATTTCTTTCCCGATTTGGTTTTGATAAGGTTAGAGAGACCAGACGGAGTTTCAGCCCCCGGTAAATATGCTTTTTATCACCCGGGAATTCAATTATGGGAAGAAGATGACCGACCTCACATGCAAGCCTGAAATAAATATGTCAGGGATCATCTGGATCAGGTCTGACGAGTGGAAGCACAATAATAAAGTAAATAATCAACCACGGGCAGATGAAAACCACTGGTGCTGAGCCCTGTGCTGGTTTCAGTCACTGTCTCCAGATCAGAGAGGAGAGCTCGTCCTCAGTCCTTCTCTCCAGCTTCAGGAGGGAGAAGGACACGAGCGGAGGAAACATGGCTGCAGCGAGATGCAGATCTCAGGAGGAGATTGAAAGGGTTAGAAGGAAAAACCTGAGGCATTTTTATTTTTGACCTTTCACTTGTCAAGCACGTCCTTAACCTTTCTGCAGGGAGGTGATGCATGTGGCAGAGAAAAGTCACAACAGATATCTGTCTTCTCTGGTTGACAAGTACAAGATGAATGTTGATTTCATTTTTTTTTTTCATGAAGCAAATCTATCTGCTTTATAGAATTCAGTTTAATGAGCTTAAAACAGGTACAACTGCATTTGAATAACATATATATTCCTCTTGCATAGATTTATAGATTCATTGTTTTTAAAGGAAGCAGCTTTAGGACTTTATTTTTTACAATATGATATTTAGAATGTGTAACTCTATTTTTGAGGGTTGTTTGCATCGTTTGTATCTGGATGATGAATTGCTGCTTTTACACTGAATGTTAACTATGTGTTTACTGTGTATAATGTTTTTGACTGAATAAAAAGATGCTCTCGTCTAAAATAGAATATATTTCTCCTGTAATAATAACTCAGCAGAGGCGTGATTGTGACTTTGTAAATCTCTAACTGCACAGTTAGCAAATAATAGGCTGTTTACTTTCTGCAGAACACAATTCAACCCATAGCTTGCAGTCTTTCTCATTTGCTTTTTGGACTTTGAAAGGGCTGAGAAACATAAAGTTACTCAAACATAAACACACCTTCCTGCGTTCTTCATCCATCACCGTGTCTGTGTTGCAATGCAAGATGTATGATTACAGCCTCGTTCGGCCATCGTCATACCTGCGCAACTTGTTGTTGACAAGGTAGGATAATAACCAACATAACATCTTTTTTTTCATTTAAAATAATAGCTCAGTGCTGGAGGAGTGTCGAACACACACACACACTCTGTACCATCGCCCTGGCCTGAGGATCGACCGGCTCTATAGACATGGATGGACAAACATGTCTGAGGGAAGCAGTCGATAGATAAATAAGTGGAGCGTGGACCGGCCTCCCGGAGCCAGAGATGTGCTGTACAGATGCAAAGCTGCAAGACATCCCATGGTATCTCTCCAGGAGTCTACTTTTCTTCTAGAACTTTTTCTTATATAAAAGATACCGTGCTCTAGGGGGGGGGGGGGGCAGTATACATCAATATTTCTCCTTCAGAATAGAGATAAGTATTTTTATATACACACAGAAGTGATTTTGGTCTGAGTTCTGTGACGAGGTTAAACCCATCACTTGTGTTTGGGAACGAAACAACAAACTCCCGTGTTGAAGTCTGATGTTTTGTTCGGCCGAGTCACTCGAACATTTTGGGGCTTAAAGCTGCAAATTCTGCTGTTTAGTTGTGGAAGGATGGATGTTTTATATCTGCTGGCTCCATTTGAAGCAGGTCAAACAAATGTGTAATCGTTGCTGTGGTGTTAACATGCACCAGCTCACTAATCGTGCATATTTTCCTTCTCACCACCAAACAAGTGTGTGTGAAGTGATCCCTTGTTTTCCCATCCATGGTTTGGTCCAAAGAGATGAGCGAGCTGATGGGAGCGAGCTGATGGGAGCGAGCTGATGGGAGCGAGCTGATGGGAGCGAGCTGATGGGAGCGAGCTGATGGGAGCGAGCTGACGGACCGGTCGACCACAGCTACGAGCTCAAAGAGGCTGAAAGCTGCAGAGCTGGTTCAAACTGCTGATCCCAACACAAAGGACACATTTCACCAGTGTGTTCTGCATTGAACCATTTACAATAGATAATATGTGTGTGTTTTATTTCCCTTCACACTGGCTGTTGTACCCAGTGGTCCCGTGTGACCTGAGGATTTGCCCTTTCACATAAAAAAGACGGGGAAGTTCAAGACACGTTACTTTTCCTCTCGAACCCAATTTCCTAATCTCACAACGGCAGAAGAAAAACAAAAGCAAACACAAAGTCCTTCTCCTGCCGGCACACCCGGTCCTCCCCTCACTTCTGTATTCCTGTCAGATTCTGCATTAATATGATATGCATGAAATCGGTGCGATTGAGCCGGAGAACTCGGCGCCCCTCTGGGGGTGGGGGGGGGGGGCACGGGATGAATTTAGAGATAGGGCTATCTCCTGGAGGCAGCCTTTGAAAAGTCCTGCCAATGAATTTAAGCTTTCCGGTCAGAGATGTGAGAGAGCGGGTGGGGTGAAGGGCGATCCAGGCCCGAGTGCACCGGCTCCTTCTTCTCACTGCCAGAGCTGCTGGTATCATTCTGTCATCATGGCTTCAATCGTGATCGCTGATCTGGTCTGAAACCTGCCTTCTCTATGTTTTAACGTATTTGCCTCTTAACAACTGACGGTTGTTGGAAACAGCTGTTTGACCTCGTCCGTCTTTCAGAGGAAAGGTCGGCGTGAAGAATTCCACGAAGCTCGGACCTGACGAAGGGTCGAGCCGAGGAACAGAAGGTCTGCAGATCAGCCTCCGTGTGTGAGCCTCAGTTTCACGTTAACTTCCATAAGTAACACAGGTATAATAAGAGAAAACACAAACTCCACTCAGAAGGGCCCCTGGTCAATCTGGGATTTGAACCAGGAACCTTCTGAGTGTCAGGTGACACTGCTCACAACATGTTACACATTCTTATATATTGTGTAGACTATATATTATTCATATTTCTGATGCTTCTCATGATGTGCATCTAATTCTGTGAGTTTCTGTTCCACACACTCTCACACATCTCACGTCTCCATTATCAGTATTCTTTCTTGGTGTGAGACTTCCCCCCTGTGGTTATTCCCTGTCATTACAACCTGTTCCCCTGCAGATGTGAATCCCAGTGAACTGTTTCCTTCTCCTCGGCTGCAGGAGGCTTGTCAGTGTGATTTATGATCCACGATATGAGAGCAGCACACATTCGGTGAGTTGACTTTTTTTTTTTTTAGCAGGTATTTTATAAACGCACTGTGTCAGCAGTGCAGGTAAAAGGTAGGTCATAATCAGAACGGGGGGGGGGGGGGGGGGGGGGGGGGGTGTATGCTGGGCTATCACTGGGTGTTATATGCTGAGACATGATTCAGACTGGACATGGCAGACGACCTGAACTTGAGCAGACAAAGAAATAAATGATCTAGCAGGTTGGAACAAGGACCGAATTCATAAATAAATCAAATTTTAGCGTACGAAATGTACAAAAATTCTCACAAGGGCCAAATGTACTTGAAATGAATGTTCATATGAAATATAAAGTGTCATGCCTTAAAGCAGAGGCAGCATTAGTAAAGTAAAGGCTGCATAAACAATACAAGAGAATACAGTGCAGCGTAGTTATTGGGATTTTGCACGATTTAAACTATTCAGTGTGAGAGTGTGAGCGCAGGAGGAAGGTTATGTGATAACTATTAATTATCTTTACAAAAACTCTCAATAAAATAGAACAGAAACGTTTGCCTGAATAAACCACAGACACTAAATCCTGCACTCACACTTTTAATATACGTGATATTCCCAATCCCATAACGACAAAACTTCACCTGCTGGTGAAATTCAGGTTATTTGATCATAACATCCAGAGCAGTGACTGCAGTCTGACCAGTGGGACCAGTGGGACCAGTGGGACCAGTGGACCAGTGGTGGTTCACAGATGAAACTGGCAGCCCAGGGAGAACAGTGCCTGCTGCCACAGCTATAAACACACATGAGTTAAGTTCTGCACCAAAATAAAAAAAACCTAAACAGTAGAAAATGCACTCAGGGCAAAACAAATACTGTAAAGCTTTGGCTAAGCCTCTTTATTTAGACATTAAAACTTATACATATTTAATGAGTAGTTTATAACACATTATATAATTACTCTGAGCTCCCCTTAAAGTCACGTTTTCTTTTTTCTTTCAAAACAAATGTATACATATCCATCAAAGTGTAAATTTTACACTAATACTCTGTCAGTATTACTGACAGAGTAACGTATTTTGACCTGCATGTAAATAAAGACGATTTAAAATCAACACTATTAATGATAATTAATAAAATGTGTGAATTGGCTTGTTCCCCTTGTCACTGCTGATGCATCGAGTGCAACACAAACATAACCAGTAGCTAACAAACATCCATCTGTCCTGCAGCAGAGATTCCATCCCATAATGTCTGCATCTCCAAACCAACCATGACTCTTACGGCCCCGAGGCACAGCTTGCATGTGACACCCCCCAGATGACATCACAGATCCTATAGGTGTAGAGTGGCCTCTCCATCATCGAGCCACGTGTGATATATAAACGTCGGAGGAGCCGTTCAGTCTAACGCTGTTTGCTTCACGCAGCAGAATCGTTCTGCTTTGTCAGACGTGCTGGGGAAAGTTCAGAGCAATACAAAAAGTGGAAGACGCATATATTATATACATACTTGGGAGATTCCACAGGCAGGGGCCTCGAACCAGTGATTCCCAGTTCACACCCACTGGTTGTTTGAGTTTCCTGGGTCTGTCCCGTCCCTCTCGCAGCCATCGTGAGTATCAACGTCCCACAAGAGAACTGAAGAGTCAAACTGCTCATTCTGAGAGGACTGGCTCATTCTGAAGGGAGAATCCCACCCGAGTATCCTCACAACTACCCAGCGCCTCGCACCCTGGACCTCTCTGGATCACAGAGCCTGGCCCCTGGGTTCCAGAGCCGGTGCTTCGGGTGGAGATGAGCACATCTACGTATATCTGGCTGGTACCAGTAGACCTCCGTCACCGACGCCAGCTCCTTCTCCACCAGAGACGTCACATTTCACGTCCAGAGAGCAATTCTACGATACCAGGGATCCGCACCCCCCCATGAACACGAGTGCTGCACCCTTACAAGAGGTAGAGACACAAACTGAATGCATATGTGCTTCCTCTCATGAATACACATTCAGAAGAGAGGAATACACATCCCCCCCCCCCATGGGTTTATTCTCTGAGCATGTTCTGTTCTTCAAAGCCAATTCAAGCTCATGCATGTCTGCGTCCTACGGAGGCTGCGTTTAGGAGGATTAGCATAATGAGGCCGAGCACATTAAACAGCAGCTTCTTCACCTGAACCTTTCATCCCCCCCCCCCCGCCGTCATCCCACTCTGCAGGACATCCAGTTGCAAAGAAGATAACATGCAAAAAGGTGTAGGGGGGCGGGGGGTGTTACTCTGACATTGGCTGGGCACAGCAAGCCTGTAAACCCTAATGTAATCAGATATAGGTTCAGAGGAGCCACGCAGATTAAGACTGAGGTGCAATGAAGGACAAAGTGGAAGTGAGTGGACAACATGGACGGCTGCTAACGGAGGCTTAACCCAATCAATACTGCTTATGAGACGGCGTGTCTACGTGTGTGTGTGTGTGTGTGTGTGTGTGTGGTGTGTGTGTGTGTGTGTGTGTGTGTGTGTGTGTGTGTGTGTGTGTGTGTCACGGAGATAAGAACAGAGGGCAGAGCTCAAGCACAACCCAGGACACTGAATATCTGCAGTCACCTGAAGGTGGCAGAAATAAGTTTGGCCTGGATTTACTGAGAATCCTCCTGGGATCAGGATTTGACTCCAGATAAATTCATAAACCTCAGTTGGAGGCAGAGCTGCAATCTGGAAACTACATGTAAAATAAAAACAACACAACAATGCACTTCTAAATAAAAGCATTAATGTCACGTTGAGGTTTGGATGGATTTCGGCCGTTTAAACTGTTAAGCTGCTCCGACATGTCCCACCCGGCACAAGTTTGTTTCTTCACCTCATTTCTTCACGGCCATCATCTCCAACTGGGGCCCTCCCATTTCCGAGAGTTGCTATGGAAATGGACGGATGAAGACAACAGCCCTGCTCTGGAAAAACCTTTTGTGCTCCGACAATTGCTATTATCAAGTGGAGCGGAGGCGCTGCCGTTCCGCTGGCTGACTTATTCAAATCACTCACTCAACACTCGGAGGGGAAAGGAAAGCAGCTGTATCTTATTATTTGTAATCACAATTGACAGGTATCCAAAAGCAGGGTTTGTGCACATGGATTTATGTTTGCGACACACACACACACACACACACACACACACACACACACACACACACACACACACACACACACGTCTGTGTCTCTCAGAAGGAGAGTGCTCCGCCGGCTGGAGAGGAGGGGTAACGAGAGGAAATATAATGTGAAGACAGACGTGTGAAGCTATTTTGCTTGACACTAACATATGGCTGCAGTCATGTCTCAGAGTTTCTGAAATTAAAGCATCGAAAAAGATCGTTAATAAGAATTAAAGAGTAGAAGAAAAGAGGTGTCGAGGAATTGTTGACTCGTTCAGCAGCTGAACACGTTAACATAACGGGAAATAGAAATCAGACATTGCTCTTGGACTTCATCCCAACACAGCCCAGTGCAAACAGGCCGGTATGAACTGGCACTGCACTAATACAAAAAAAGGTATAATATAAAAGAATTTCTACAAATTTTACATGAAGTTCAAGTTGAATTAATACTTTTTTTCTGTCGACTAAGAAGTGTCAAAAATCGAGATGTTATTAAACAATAAAAATTAATATTTGTGGAAAATCTAAGATTCAAGGATCTGGCTCTAGAAAATACTTCGATCAGCTGATTTGAAATTTGAAATGTGACATTAACTACAAACATCTCAACCACCTCTTGGCAACTCTATAAATAAACCATGTCCTCTGAATGGAATCCAGCTGGAGACGATGTTGTCTCCTTAAAGCAGGTGTGATAAGAGGGGAAAGTGTCTGTAACATCTGATCCTCAGTCAGTTTCACACCTTTTGATCCGGGGCAGCTCTGGATCTGGGTTTTAAAACCTTTGCAGGTTCAATAGACGAGAGGAATCTCTAAGCCGCTGTGGGTTTGATGCTGACTATCCACTGGAATGTCTCTCAGTAGAGCACGTGTCCAGCAGTCCTCTTATGAAACCACATTTAAATTCACTAGATCTGGATTTATATTTGAATCTGCACATAATTTCACACGCTCGTAAAAAACCAGTCCCCTACACGTCTGATTTATTTCCGTCCAGATTCATTAACTTTTATTTGATATATTAATGTAAAAGAAAGTGAAGAAGGAATTTGGATGGATTGTCCCCTGATTGATTATGATGCTCATAAGAAACCCCTGTGCTGCTGCTGGCTCCCCCCCCCCCCCCGACCCAGATTTACACTCAGTGACAGGTGAGGTGTCCGGCTCCTAACAACTGGATCCCTATGAGAGGCAGCAGCAGAGAGAGACCAGCACCTCTACATCAGGATGACATCTACACGCCTGTGAAGCTCTGGAGTCCCCAGAGTCTGGAGTCGGCCCAGTCTCTCCGCCTTCAGGATGAATTCTCTGATCGCAGACGCAGCTTTGTTCTATTTTCATACAGTCGTGGCTTGCTCTTCGGTTCTTACATTTCACAAGACCTCTTTTGATGTATTTCTATTTTTATTATATTTATTATTTTACTCTGAAACAGCTCAGTGGACTCGCGGAGGAATAACGGTTCCTCAACTGACTCTGTGGTTCTGCTGGGAGGAACCACTTCTGGTTCCAGATCAGCTTCTCAGTACTGGTATAACAATGATCTTTATTCTGTAGCTTTGGGTTCATCGATAACTATTTACAGAGCAGAGTGAAGGAAGTTATGCAAATAGAGAGTACGAAAGAACATAAGTTCACTCTCATATTTAATGCTGCTGCCACATGTAAACACGTTCCTGTTTATAGCTTTAACAAAACCTACCTGTACATCACAAAGGTGCAGTGAATTGTGCTTTTCAGGATTACAAATCTAATTCTACTGAGCTCAGACAGGAATTAAACAGTATCTGATTATGTATTAAACTGTTGTTGTGTTCAGCCCAAACACCCGGCATTTCCAAAGTTATTAAAAATAAAGTTAATCACGATTTCAGTTTGAGTCTGTGTAGCACGAAATGTCATCGCAGCTGAGAATAATTAATTTGCATTTGGGGAAACGTGTTGTTTTGACCCAGTTTGCAAAGTGGGCAGGTTTTTATCCAGAGAGTTGTTTGTGTAGCGAACAAAGCACCGCTCCTGAAAAACGGGTGTTAGGGTTCCTTCGATTAACACCTGAGCTCCACCGAGCGCATCTGCAGTCTCATTTCTATAGAGCTACGTATAGCAGACATTACCTCCAGGCAGCTTTCACGTAGAAGAACAATTTAAACACCCAACACGCACTAGCGACGGCGGCGAGGAGGAAAAAAAGACAAATGACGTTGTCAATTTTGATATAAATCGTTGAAGCAGAAACGATGAGCTCAACTACTTTTCATCACGTCAAATCCGCCTGCTGCAAACAAAAGGTTTAGCTTATTTGGATCCATATTCAAGCTGCTATAGGCAGCAGGGAAATCCATTTCAACTCCATATCCTCGGACCGGAGGCCCATTGCCTCGCTGCTTTCTTCCCTGGGATCTCAGGACCTGTTGTGGATGATTTTCACATTTCCTTTGCGAAACCAGAAGAGAAAGAAACTCTATTTCAAACTCCTTTCTCGTCCCTCATCAGAGAATCTTACCACACGTGTCTCGCCCGTGTGAAGAGGAGCTCGTGCAGTGAGTGGCAGGAGGAGGTGCTGCCCCTTGTGGAATGCTGTGTGTTTAGTTCAGGGATTCGAGAGGGAGCGAGAGTTCAGCTCTCAGTCGGGTCGCCCGTCTCACTGGCCGTTCACCAGGGAAGAGGATATAGATGGATAAGGAAGCTTGGCAGCTTTAAGCTTGTTTATTAAAACATCACAACGATCATTTACGCTCATTACAAAACCTCCGTCTGCATCATCTGCTTTCTGAAATACGAGCAGCTGCAGATTTTGGCCGTCTCTGTGTGGGTTGAACCTCGAGGTGATTGACGAGTTCTCCATCGACACAGTGGCTTCAACGTGGATTCATAATTAAACCACAACGGCCCATTTTGTTTGCGATAAATCACAGTCGTTCTTTTTACCCTCGGTTAATTAAGTAATCTGGAATTTAATGATCTTGTAATTTAATCGGTTCATCTTTAATTCTCGAATCACTGCACGAGTGGAAATGAGCATTAAAAACTGTTCACTGGTCCATTAGAGCAGAGTTCAGCATCAGCATCATTCCTCCACTCGCCAGGTTCTGTCTCTACTGGTGGAAATGTGACACGACTCAACCTCTTGTTTTGTTTCTATCACTTCTTATATATCTACTTTCTCATAGCAAATTCTCAGAGGGCGTAAAGTGACATTTCATCTCACACTCTGAAGAATGGCTGAAGCTCTCGGTCACGAACACACACTCCCAGACTGAAAACCACGTTCAACAGCAAAGGAAACCTTGACATTTCACTCTGTACAGAACTCAACAGGCCTTATTATATTATATTATTATTACGTGAGATGTGTCATGTGTTATTTGTAATGTCACTCTGGAACCTGTATCATTGAAACACACCCTCATTACCGCCAGGGCGCTCTGTAGCACAGTCAAGCCAACAGCGTGCACAGGAATCATCTGGATCATACTGACAACAGCATCACCGTCTACGCCAAGCCGCTCTGACATTGGCTCCATCCGCTGTTCACAGCCGGCCCTCTGACTCCGGACGCCTGGCTCACCACTCGCAGGACGCCATCGGAGCAATATTCAAACAATCGAGGGGTGAAATTCAAAAGTAACCGACGAACTGAGGAGTTGAGAGTTTGTTCACGTTCAACCAGACTCGTACGTGTCTCTGCTGTTTGGTTTTTCCGATTCCAATGGAATCTGAGGAGCTTAAATACGACAACCAAAGGTGCGGCTGGCAGTGGTTGAGTAAGAGTTGAACCAGATTCAAGGATTTTTCTCATGACCTCATCGTGTGGAGAACAGCCAACGCAGCACAAAGAGCTGACAGCTGCGTTCGCCCTGACGCCTGGGAGCAGAACGCCACGTCTCCACAGTCTTTCGGCAGCGATTCAGATTCTGCTGTGAACCTTCTGACATCTGCCGAGGACCGTGCATACGTTTAAACCGAAGAAACAACGCCACTTGTCAAATGGTACGAAGCAGCTGTGGAGTCACAGGGCTTTGTCTGACTCTGACAGACTGAGGCTCAGAAGTGAAAGAAAGTCAGTTTTACACAGTCTTGCTTTTCCTGTTCATAAAAAGCCAGCGGCTCCGAGTCTGCTGAGATATTAACCACACTCCGAATTACTCTTCTACTGTAACGTACGGTCAACCTGTTCCAGGATCTATTTTACAATCCACTCCTGTATTTTTCCCTCAGAGAGAGAGAGAATCTAATCTACTTCCTGTTTGTTGGCTGTGTTTGTGGGTTGTGCCTGTGCATAAAGCAACATTAATAAAGCTGCGACAGCGTTCGCAGTTGATTGAATGTCTTCTCGCCCCCTGGAGAGCCGGGGACGGTGATTTCTTTCCACGTGTTGGTTTTGGTGTTCAGTCACATTCGCCCGGAAACAGCCTCTGCAGGGAGGGACGGGACAAAAGCCAGAATGTTCACCCATCTGTCCCCGCAGTGGGAGCTCCCCGTGGCGCCCGGGGGGTTCTCTCTCCGGTGAGCCCTAATGTGCCGAGAGGATTTCCTTTAAATTACACACTAGGTCGTCCCCGAAGACGGCACTGTTAGTCTGCGCTGATGGGTGAGCTGCGTGAGACGGAGTTTGCTCACTCGAGGAGACGGCAGCACTTTTCAGATTTCTTCGTCTGGAGCCGGTCGGACTTGTTGTCCTGAACAAACAAGCGAGTTGCTCTCAGCAGCTGTTTGTCTGTTGTGAGGCTTCATGAGCAAAGTCAGAGCCCAGAGTCTCTGTCGACCGGCTGTTTCTCACTCTGCTGACTTTAGAGATTCCAGGTTTTGGATTTGACGGCTGTTTGTTAAGCCGGGACTGGGTCGGGCTTGTGGGTGGGTCCACTTCAATTGGTCCAACAAGACTTTGCATACGTCACGTCACAGCTTTGAATGGAAGGAAGCTTAAGCCATCTGTGCTTTTTTAATTTCCTGTGTTCTTTTAGTGGGTGAGTCAATCAGGTTATACTGGAATGAGAAAAATAATTATGGGTAGATTTATACCCAGAAATTCCAAATTCCCAGAGTCTTAAATCCCTAAAAAAGGAATACTAGTCACAAGCACATGAGTGGAAGGGAGCGATCTATATGGTACAACGGCAAGAAGTCACATCTTCTAATAAATCGATTGATATCAGGGAAAGACTGAACATGTCAGAGAAGAAAGATAATACATGCAACCACCAGAGGAGGTGGTTTGAACAACTGGGCAGTTCATTTATCTTGAATCCCTCTTGGCTCTTTGATATCAGTTAGATGTCATGAGACACACGACCGAGAGTAAACGGCTCGAGGTGTTGTAGAGTGGAATTTGCAAACCGAGACATTTCAGAGAGAGAGACCAGACAAGGAGGTGACAGAATACAACACGAGCTCCGAACACACTGTGAGCAACAGGCAAACACAACATGATCCCTGTATCTGCGTTGTTCCTCCCAGCAGCGGCAGCTCAGCCCCACAACACGTTTCCTGCTGGGGAATCCAAACCAAGTACGACTATGATAATCTACCATTCAGTAAAAAACGTGTGTGATTACAACAGTGGTTACACTTTAAAGAGTGTGGCAGTGCACAGGGAGGAGTGTTGCGTGTTCAAGCTCGTTCTGAGTCCCGAGTGTCCACAGGGGGGGGGGGGGATTCTGTCACTGGGAACTGACGCTCCACTGAATCACTGGAACTAACTCCAACCCTATCCACTTACTTTGTCCATGACTGGTTTGTAAGAAGCAAGTTAGTCTGAGAAACTAAATCATCTGAGCATCTCTCTATCCAAATGGACAATCTGTTTAGTGGAAATCTTTCAAAATAAAGTGCAGCTATGTTTAATTTAAATATCAGGAAACCATGACACCTGGAACATGTTTGATCTGCACTATTTACATCCATAGTTTAATGGATTGACAGGATGAGGCAAATCAACATCTGGATAACCCCCAGCAATGCATATTTAATCCTCCCCCGAAGCCCATGGGGGGGGGGGGGGTGTTACAACTGCCCACATCTTCCACTTTCTACAGCTGGTTATAATGGGAACAGGATTCTGTAATGTAATGATACTAAGTGTAGCTTGTACCGAGGTAATTTAAATTAGCCCCTGATCCCTGGAGAGAAACTAACACTTCCCTCGACTAATGTGGCTCCGGAAATAACAATGTCAGTCCATTAGTTTATAGGTGCAGCGACTTCCATATCGATTAGAGTCATCGCCGTCATATCTGGATCATGTGCAGACTACTGACATCGATCCACTGACCTGCATCTGCACCACAGACGGGTCGAGATCCCCACTTGTTTGGTGTTTTACGTCCTGACGGGATAAAGCTTTAAAGATGAGCAAACTCCAAAGGTTCACTGTTTTCTTTCTGAATAAGTTATAAAGAATAACCACTTTGTGTTACCTTGTTATCTTAATCAATACTTTCATTAGTTCGACATCGGCTGTGATGCCTCAAAGCCTCCTGGGTTAGAGTTTAGTCAGATGAAGTTAGGTCCAGACAAATGTTGCGCCCCCATCAGGCCACAGTTTGATGTCCACAACCAGATTGTTGTTGTGGTTTTTTACTTATTTAACAATTTTATGTTTTTCTAAACCGACACTTTCACTGCTGTCAGACAAACAGGACACACACACACGCACACACAGAGAGAGAGAGACACACACACACACACACACAGAGAGAGAGAGACACACACACACACACGCACACAGAGAGAGAGAGAGACACACACACACACACACACAGAGAGACACACCACACACAGCTTTGGTACAAGTCAAAATGCCCGCATCGATATTAAATGTTAATATTTGCTCCGCCACATGTGTCAGTATTTTTCAAAGATGGATAAATAATGAAGAGGACCCACACGGACAGACTGTCCTCAAACCGGAACGCGGTTTCTCCAGCTTTGCAGTTAAATCATTCATCCGACACTGAGCCTGTCCTCCAGCACCAAACACACAACTGACCATCACAAGTTCACACTTTTACAATCTCCTCTCACAAACTGCCTCCACGTGCTCTCTAGTTTCCTTCCTCGCAACTTTACCCCCCCCCCCCCCCACTGAAAGTTTAGCATCACACCCACAGTCCGAGGGACCCCTGTCGGCCCCTTCCAGGAAGTCAAGCCTCTGCGGTTCCCCATCACGAAGACCTCGTCCAGAAGATCGTTACCTTCCCGTCGCTGGAGTATCTCCGGCTGTGCTGCGCTGCTCCCGCGCTCTGGTTCATGGTTCAGCACGTCGGACAGCTCCGGGGGGGGACAAGGCAGGAGAAACTCCGATCAGCTCAAACACGTCCGCTGCTCCTCCAGCTCTTCGTCGCCTCCTCTTCGTCAATGTGTGACACACGAACGCGTCCTCAGCCAATGGGTCCCCCCCCCCCCCCGTGCGTGAACACCGGTCTGCGGGTGCGCCAGCTGCGAGCTGCTCATCCAGCCCGAGATCCAGCTTCAATAACCCGTTTCTAACTCGACTGTGGAGGCTGTGGACCATGTGGCTGGAAATACACAGAACGTGTCGCAGCCTTTCCCAAAACAAAAATCCCTAAAATTAATATCTAGGCACGAGTGGACAGATGCTGGCACAGGAATTAAGTTTGTGCACTAGAATATGAGCTTCTACTCCAATGCAGACAGATTACATAACATTTAAAAAAACTGATTAAAACAATCTCCTGCATGAAAGGACCTCGTGTTTCAAGAGTTATCTCCGGGACCTGCTCATTTAAGAGTTGTGGTATAAAAGCAAAACGCCTAACAACGTGTAGCCAATGTAATTATACTGTACATAAATAACTAATAAGGCCCAGTGGTGATGATGTATAAACCTAAAGTCCACATAGAGTCTAGTCCAATGAGACGTGTATTTAATTATGCATTCATCAGCAAGAAATGTTATGTTTTAACTCTCAGAAGGATTGAAGACCGTTCACAGCCTGACGATGTTTTCTGTTTGAAATATTCAATTAGGATGAGTTTTATTTCACTTATCTGTTATGACTTTAATCTAGAGGAGAAAACCCCCCCATGGAGTCATTATCAATAACAGCATCACTACTTTAAATACTCAGTCACAACCTGAAGCTGAATAAAAACATCTGAAACGTACAGAGTAAGGCTCAGTCTTTCTTCAAGGTGCAAAATCCTCTCCCCAGTTTCACAGTGACTTTATCAATCCAAAGTAAACCCCCAGAGGAATGCACTAAGCTGCAGAGCCTCCATGAGTCCCCTCCCAGCAGGGGGTCTTTGGTTTTCTAGGCCATTGTTCAGGTGGAGACTATACGTCAAAGTATCTCACTCACGCCTCTTGATGCTGTATGAGATAAATCTGGAATTTGTTATTCATTTAAATCGATTCCTTGTTTAAAGGCTGCGTTGCAAAAACATAAAAAACAATATCAACAGTGTCTATTATGATTATCTATGGTCATTTAAATAGGGAGAGACCAACTGGTGTAATCAAGAGAACACTAATATCAGTAAAGAAAGACATAAGGCACAGTTCTCTGCTTAGTCCTTGAAGTAGTCTTGTACTGTAAGTATAATTATGATTGATATCCTTATATGAAAACAAGTTGTTCAATGTATTTCCATGGCAGGGTTTGCTGTCTGTAATTTCCTGAAGTCCTCAGTGTTGCTGTGATGTGCAGGCAGCCACAGCCCAGCCGCTGACAGCCGGAGATCCCCTGCAGACCCCAGTGTTTCACTGCAGGGAGACGTGAAAAGAAAGATCTTGAAACGTGCTCGGAGGACAACTCGCACTCTGGTAGATTGGAAATGTGTGACCAAGAGTGCGCTGCCTGTTATATTTTGACGTGAGCTCTCGCGGAGTCACGGTCCTGCGGCAGCCAGAGGTCGTCCTCGCCGCCTGGTGCAGCTCAACATCAATAAGTAAAGGTTCCCCTCTTCTGTTTGCTGATCACAGAGCACTTTGAAGGCCACTGCTTACCTCCACTTGAAAGCACGTCTCCGGTCCGGAGAGTGGGCGGCTTCTGATGCATGAAAGGTCGAGTTGTGACAGGAAACAGTTCGGCACCAGAATGTCACCGGGCAGGACGGGTCTGTGCGGCGACAGACAGTAACAGCACGGGGGCGGAGCTGGAGTCCAAAACTATTTTAACAGCTTTATCCTTTTTTAAATGGGGAACCCACAAGTCTTGTATCGCTTATTGATTTTCATAATCTCTACCTCTGATGGTGATGATGAACACAACAAGCTGGAGATGTCACAGCGTCGGCCACTGTTCTGTCATCCCAGCAGATCCAGTTTTATGCATAAACACTATGTGCAAAACAGTATATATCCCACACATGCTTATATACTGTGAACAATACATGAAACATAATACACATTCAAGCCCATATTTACAGTATAAACACTTGAATGCACTCAAACAGAAGAGTCTGGATCCATCCAGCAGCGTCAATGTGTTCGGGGGGGAACTCCAGCAGAAGCCAACGTGAGCTCTGCTCCATCTTAATCCTGTCTCCACGAGCAGACGGCAGCAAAGTGTGAACTCGGGGGATTATCAGTGTCATTTACCAGTATATGAGTGATAAGTGAGTGATGTCAGCTTGTCACATTACTCAATAATAAGTCCTCATATCGAGTTTTTGAATGGTCTGTATTTATATAGCGTTTTTCTAGTTTAATGACCACTCAGAGTGCTTTACGGTACAGTTCTGCTATCCACCCAATTTGAATGAATGTTTATTGTTCTGCCCTCTAAGGCAGAGGTGGTCAATTATATAAAATAGTAGAGAAATGGACAAACAACATGTTTTTGTGAAAGTATAATAGAAGCCAGGATGTTATCACAGTGATGTCAAAGGTCACTTACAGCTGGAAACATGCAGCTAAACTGGATGAGATGCGAGGACAAAGGCTTTTGGATAAAGTTTGAACTCTTCAGTGGAGTTTTTTTGTCCGACAAGCAGCTTTCACCTCATTCTGACAGAGACAATGAAACGCATTGTCGAGCTTATAGCTAAGAGCCTGAAACCTCATTCAGAAGGAGAATTTATTTCTGCTCTGAAGCTGCCAGAGCCATCCATCATCAATCCATCCATCAATTATCTATACTGCTTACCCAAGCTTCTGGTTGGGAACCTGCTGAAAATATTCCAAACCCCATCGGAGAGCAGATAACTTATACGATCTTATAAAAGGGCTGAAGGTTGTTGTCTGTGCAAACCTTTGCAAAAGTGAGGATTGATTGTGTTTGTGCATCTTCTTATCGTGCAGGAACGAAGTCTGCACGACATCTGAATCTGGTGTGAGTGTGCATATGCTGCTTCGACAAAAGGCTCCAGGACATGAAAAGTAAACTAAAGGAAAACAGAAAACTTGGTTATTGTATAATGTGGAACTGATGTGGTCCCGAAGCAACAATGAGCCCAAAGCTGCAGCAGATGCAACAACCTCCCTCTGCGGCTCGCAGCACTTTTCAAAAGTCACTCTTTCAAAGAATCAGTTTTTCTCAGGACGGACGAAAAAAACCCAGCTGTGAACAGTGAACATCATCACCACTACCATCTGACATCAGATGCCTCAGCAAAGGAAAGCAGTTCTGGACGTCACATGATAGAGATACATGTTCGTTCAGTAATTTGAAGGCAAGGGGGGGGGGGGGGACTTAAACAGATTTAAAACAGTTTAAGATGAGCAATTGTAGAATGTTATAAAAACTCAAATGGCCCTTGGGTGGAATCCAGTTCTCCGTCATTGTCAGGAAAAAGACTGTGAGTGTTTCCTTCTCACCACAGTATTACACGACATGTTTTAAAGGAGATCAGCTGCTGGCGGTGGATTTGCTCAACACTCCTCACGATGAGCTGATTCTGTGCATTCAGTCCTGCCACGCCGGCCTTGACCACACGGGTTCCAAGTGGACTAATCTATAATCTGATCTATGATCTCTGGCCTGAGGATAACGCGTATGATGTTACGTAACAATCACCTTTTTTTTTGTCTTTAAAACCTGCTGGTGTTTTACTCGCTTCACTCTATTCCTGCTCGTTTTGTTCCACTTTCCTCCGAGTCTTTTTTTAGTCGCCCGATAAAGTCTAAATTTGTATTGGAGAGTGAACACATTAGTGCCGGTTCAGTGAATTGTGTGATGTTCCTCCGCAGTGACAGCACAGCACAACTCTGACACGGTCCACTCACATATTCCTTTTAATCTGTCTCATCTCCTCCTCCTTCTCTTCATCTCCCATTCATATGCAGCATGTGTATTCTTTTATGGAACGATGACGGCTCCCTCTTTGATGTACATGACAGAATTAGTCCCTGCTGATGCAGCCAAGACCTCTGCAGTGCACGTGGAGGGAGAGAGTGCACGAGGCCTCGGATCCTGTGTCAGTCCAGACCTGACCTCCGGATGTCACAGTCCATCCATCAGTCTGTCAGTCGGCTTTCTTCAATCAGCGGCAGGATATAGAACTCGCCTTCCAATTCTCTTTCAACCGCCTTTCCTTCAATTCACAGAGAGTGTTTATTTATATGTTCTGCAGCCGTCTGGGCCTCATTTCCTCTTTAAATTTTCAGCTTTTCAATAGCTGAGGAAATGCTATTTACACCCACGCACGTCTGAAGTCTGACACTGGAGCCAGCCACTCACAATCAGTAAATAAATCCCCACCTCCACACTGTCATTAGCAGTGACCACACCGACGTGTGTGTTTTCCCTTTACCTCCCTTACAGAGGAGGACTGTCAGGTGAGGAAGTGTTCATCCTCTGTCTTCGATGGATTCACGGATTTGTCAGCACTGCTGGAGCTCGGTGGGTGGATCAGTTTGCATTGCATTTCAATTTCCAGTTAGAAAATATGTTCACGGTAACAATAACCAGAGAAAAGACACTCATCACAGCCAAAGTCTTTTCTGCTCGGGTTGTAAAACATGTCTCGTAAAAAAACTACTGAACACATTTTCTTGGAGTCTGTGGCTAATGAGGTAAACGTGAATAGAAAGTGGTTCCGTAGTTTTGGAGTAATCCTACAGACAGAGAGCAATGAAAACATCACCGACAGGCCGATGTGAGAGCGGAGCGTGAGCACTGAAGCAGGCGTATTCCCAGCATTTTAATGAAGAGCTCCAGCCTCAGCCCTCGGGTTTGTTCCCGTCTCCCGCAGCTGAAAACCACAAACCACTATTATCAGCCTCTGAGCTGCAGGTGAAGCCGCTGGCAGCGACAGCAGCCGGGCGAAAAGCAAAGCGACAACTGGAGCTGCTCTTCAGGTTGACATGGCACTGAGAGCGAGGGCTTGTTGTTCTCAGGTGAGCTGAACACCGCTACCTGAAATACATCTGCTGTGATTAAAGTGTCGGGGGGGGGGGGGGGGGGGTGTTGCAGTGAGAGGAACATGTCGTGTGGGACTTTGGCTGCGCTGCCTGAACTAGTTCACAGACCTCGATTCCTTTAGTGGGTCCATAGAATATTGCAAAAGCAGGTATTATAGGCAAGTAAATGAAATATGTGGTGAATGTTTGATATGTAACATTTACATCATGTGACTTTATGTGACAATCTGATGTGGAAGGACATAAACTGGTTGTTCTCAGGTATAGGAATCAAAAAAGATCTATAACCTCTGTAGTCGGAAACCGATTTTTTGGGTTTTGCTTTTATACGAACGAGACAATTCCTCCGTCCTTTCTACGTAGAACCAATTCTCCCTTCCTGCCTCTGATCTGATTATCAGTCCAGCTTCTCCCAAAGCAGAGGCTGGTCCAATCAGAGCGTCTCCAATGCATCAGTCTGCTCTAATTCTCTTTTTTTTTATACCTTTCTCGCATTATCATTCCGTTTCAACATGCAACTCTTCAAGTCTGTTTTCAAGCTCGCTCTCTGGGGGTGCTTCCCCTCACCTTTTTATATATCGCCCATTAATTATGAAGAGACAGAGGTCTCTGAAGAGAGCTGGAGGAGCGGTGATGGTACGGGGCCACGGGGAGGGGGAGGTGCTGGGGATGGTGCACGGTCTTCAGAGGAACTAGAGAGGAGGTCCTGCAGCACTGCATCTCCAAGTGTTTGTTTCTCAGCTAAGCAGCTCCGTGATAAGTTCAACTTTACAAACACCGAAACTCCCCAGGAGGTCTCGATGAGGCTGCTTTGTTAAGAAGCTTTCAAGCAAAATGCCAAGGCTGAGTTTCAACCACACTTCACAGCCAAAGCAATCAGTCATTTAATGTGGACGCACATAACAACCTTCAAACCACACTCAGTGTTTTCTGCTTCGGAGACCAGGCCACACTTGACTGTACATGAGGCTGCAGCGCTGATGGAGGAGGATGATTAATGCAGGAGTCCACTGACGACTTTCTGTAATTACAGAGAGAAGGAGGGAGAGAAACCAGATCCACAAACACATGTACATAAGATACATTTCATCACATGTTAATGATGTCTGACCCAGTACTGGAGAAAGTGCAGCATTGTGAGGATGCAGAATAACCATAATGATGCTGTGTAAAACAAAAGAGTTGACAGTAATAAATCCAATTCAGTCACTTGCATTTCATAACCGAGACTGAAGAGGCACAGTACATCAATGTCATTCTGCTATTCATCAATCAATCAATCAATCAATCAATCAATCAATCAATCAATCAATAAATAATCTTTCTATCTATCTATAGATTATTATCTCCTCTTCAAACAAGTAGGCTTACTTCTTGTAATTCTTCCTTATTGATTCCCTTGACATGTTGATGTTATCACGTCCAATTTGTCCTTTTTTAGTTGCTTTAAGCTGATTGACTGTATCGTCTCCCTTGTTATCTCGTTAACAATAATTGCTTTATGTTCCTCATCACCATCTTTGTACCAACATATGTTACCTGACGACCGACAGGACGGTAACAAGGAAAACAGAAGAAGAGAAAAGTGAGAGGCAGGAAAAGGAAGTGGAGATGGAGAGAGAGAGAGAGAAGACCTGAAGAATCTGAAAGTTTGATAAAACCTCAAAAAGCGTTTTCACCCACCGCACCCCCCCCTCATATAAACATACCCTTGTTAATTCTCTTCATCTGAGGGACTCATCAAACCCAAAATAGCCGGGTGCTGCGATAGAACGTCAGTTACACGGTGTGACATTTAGTCTAATTGTTCTGAAAAGCTGTTTGCAGGTGGCGCCACTGCAGAGAAGCAACCCCCCCCCCCCTGGATCCAGATCTGCATATCATCTCTGTTTTCATCATCACTTCACTTTCATGTCTGTGCAGAGACGACCCGGTCTCATGTGTACTGGCTGTTTCCAGAGCAGAGAGGATTCTAATGGAGCCCCAACGTGATGACGATGTCTGCAGCACTAACAGCAGGAGGTCGCCCGCTGCTCTCATGACCAGGGGCCGTTTCAGATCCACATTTAATTATTAAGCACAGTTGAGATTACACCGGAGATGAAAAGAATAGATTCATGCGCCCGCTTAAATAAATGCTGCCGCAGTGGGCGGCTTCCATATCGAAATATTAGGTTTTAAATAGGTGAATGAAAACAATGGACAAGCTGTAGTACAAACAGCCCATGTCAGCAAGATGCAGACAGGCTTCAAAATAATCAATAGTTTGTGCAGTTTACCAAAAATAAATCAATCAAAATCAAAAGCTGATGCAAGTAGAGTCTCACTTTATGTTTATCCAATACCATGACAATATATCTTTGCATTTAGCCGTGTGGAGAGCACATATATCACCTGGGAGACAGTTCGATTTTTCCCCCCCGGCACAAAGACCCTCTGTGCTAATTGATTCACAGCCCGTCTGCAAATGGATCATGTGAAAAGACGCCTGGTGTGACACTCGTCATCGCTCAGATGTTGTTCTCCGGGACAACATCCTGCTGCAGTTCGCTGTGCAGAAGGAATCCATTGATTTGGAGACGACACTGAAGTGAGGCCGTGTTCGAGAGGAAAACGGAGTCAGGCTTTGGCACGAGGCGACACAACAACAACCTCAAAATAATTGCATTATAATCCCATATTTTAACATAATTTCACCCCCCTTCTTTGAAGATGCACGATGCAGTTGATTGAACCAGCGTATAGCAGCGATGTTAATGAACTTAACTGCTCCTCTATCAATAACGCATCCTGGCAGGGTTGCATACAGACCGCTGCTCGCAGCCCGAAGCCGTGAGCTGCTGATTTATACGTGAAATAACGCCGAGCAGCCGAGCTTTTCAATTTAAAATGTCATCGATTCTCCCGCATTAGCATAGTTTGTCACTTTAGTAACTGCAAACAATAGCACTGGTTTATTTAAGATCTCAGCAACGTTATTACACTGACATCCCCGGGGGAAACGTTTTCTCTCGTCCGTCTCGTCTGTCGCGACGACTACTGGTGACGTGACGCCGTCTTGAAGGGCCGTCCCAATTCGTAGGGGAGGATTTCAACCACTACCCCGTGTGACTCCGTTTCAAGGGGCAAGATAACCCTCGGAAACAAGGGGGAGATGTGGGGAGGAGGGTGAAACGGGATTGGGCCTATGAGAGTGAAGCAAGGCAGACATGCTGCAGATCACATTCATGGAAATAGAGCTCGTTGTCGTGTGACATGTGTGATGAACAATATGAAGCTGTTTCTCTTTTCATTCCTTTGTCAGCTCACAGATCAAATTAGTTCTAAAGCTCCAATTTTGCCAATCTTCCCTTCAGCCACTGTTGTTGTTGTTGTTGTTGTTGTTGTTGTGAGTTCTTGGAGCTATTTCTTCTTCCACTTCCCACAGGCATCAAATTAACAATATGCACCTGCAGTGGATCTACGTCAATTTATGCATGTGATAATATTCAAATGTGTTTCTATTCTGGGTAAGTTCATAACTTCAATGTCGTTAAGCCGTTTACTTTGAAGACAAACTCGACACTATGAAAGCCTCATGTCTTCACAGGAAGTGACACATATAGAGTTTCTCTAAGAGAGGCCAGAAATATAACAGATAACAGTAGTGTCTGTGTGTGTGAGGTCGACCGATCCAGACACCAAACCATTTTTCTCCATTTCAGAAAGACACAGTTAGAGCCAAACACGTGTTTATCTGAAGTATCTGAGAGTAGAGGGGCTGTGACCCCTGCAGCAGCACGGTATGGGGAGAACATGGGGAAACTAAAGATATCCATTATCGGCCTTGGACCTCGAGTACTGGATTTATAGCCCCGGACATTAAATACCACATCCACTCAGCAGCTCTCAAAGATGATTGAGTGGACGCTTCCATCCTGAAGTAGGGAAAAAACCCACAAGCCTTAATTTACTCAGACCTGAACCAGCTCATCCATTTAAGTCTTGAGATATTAAGAATTTGTCTCTTGTGCACGGTGCCGTGAAAACCATCTGCATTTCATTTACTGCACAAACACGACTTTAAATGACCAGGTTAGCAATGCTTTGGTGGTTCTAATAAGATAAAGGTCATAATCAATTCACATTATCAGTTCTAAATAATAATAAAAAGAAACGGAAATTCACTGATTCATAAATAAAGGTTATTATTATTTGCTTGTTAGTCACCCAAACTCTGCTGGAGACCGTTAACTTTATGTCCTTGGACTCATCCAGTTGAGATGTTTCCAGCTGCTTATTTAGTGACATATAATCAAGATGCAACATCTGGACACAGACCATGCTTTTTAAAAGATCGTGTTTCTGTCTGGCCTCGATTGTTCTGTTCCTCTCCAGCCTGCAGAAGAGGAATGCAGATAAGATATCGATGCTCTCTGCGAGACAGCCATCATAACCACGACAGAGTCCTCTTCCTGTGATATACGAATAGATGCACACAGACTTTGATTTAAGTTGATACACGCTGGCGGAGCTGCCGCTCCCAGCGGCAGCAACATCCACAGAGTCGGTCCCGTCTGCTGCTGGGATGAAGAAAATGAAACAGCTGGAGCAGAAACGGCGCTGACACTGTCATCCACACAGAGACGTGTCTGACGTGCCGTGCTACAGCAACACAAAGTTTTCTGTGGGCATATTATGCCATTTGTCATGTGGCTTGTGGGGGGAAACTATTTTTGTTTATGTGATTCTGTCAGGACGGCCCGCACCAACAAGACACGGAGACACGGTAATTCCTGGGTGTCCCACTGCAAGTCTGTCAAATACACCATCCAGCACAGTCGCCTGTTTTTGTTCCACTGCCGTGTGTGTGTGTGTGCCCTTTGTTGTCAAGTCACTTTGCAATGGCTGCAAGCAAACAAGCAGAATAACCAACACGAGCCTAATGATACACGCCCTGCCTCCATTGCACCATTGCCAGAATATGTAATACTTCTTCTACTGTGTGTCCTCGTTCATGTTCTCATTATGAGCCGCAACTAACCGACTCCAGGACTTCAACAGCTTCCATGCAGACTAGTAGCAAAGCCACTATTTACACTCGCAGCATGAGACTAAATTTGGGTCAGTTGCAAATTCCGTTGTAAGCTCAGGATGATCTGGAGGCTTGTTGACGGGAGCGTGGCTCCAGAATCCAGGCAGCGCAGCCACCTGCCACAGCCACCTGCCACAGCCACCTTCTTCTGACCTCACGGGTTTTCTCTTCAAATGCTTTAAACAGGATTCTACAGAAATTGTATTAGTGTTTGTAAAGACTGTATTGTTGATAAAAAAAACATTCTCAGATATAAAGGCTTCGAGGCATCATGCCGAGGATCGCTGCGGCCCTAAAATATCGTACACTTCTTGAAAGTGTTCTAGTTCAGGCACTTGTCAAACTACTGGTTTGGAGAAAGTGAATCGCTTGTCATTTTTGGAGACTTTTGTCTGAAGTCTTATTTTTAGCTTGTTGGCTCGGACCCGCGGGGCAGTTTCAAACACTGCTATTCTTAGAAACCATCTTTTCTTAACAAATGAACAAACAGCATTGCCACTGTGTGCGATCGTGTGTGTCTGTGCATGTCTCGTCTGTTCAATTTCACAGGCGTGTGTGTGTGTCAGTGTGTATCTGGGGAACAGGGAGAGCGAGTGAGACAATGGAAAATGGAAAAATCAGAGAAGTGTGTAAAAAGTGTTGATCTTTATGTGAAAGACTGATTCAGTTTTCATAACTTACATTGTAACCAGCATGGTTCTACAGTGTTGACGGTGTCACTCTCAGATGGATGTTACCTTCATGGAGAACACACCCACAGATTTGTGCTGACGTCTGATTCCGCCCCTGTTCTGCTGAATCTGTGATACGATAGAAGCAAAGATGAAATGATGAAAATAAATGAGAGAACAGTTCCCCACACATTCCTCACTGTCATCCTCGCTGGATGAAGATGGGTCGGTGCAGGAGGGAGCACAGCAGGCTGCCGAGCTGCCGAGCTGCCGAGCTGCCGAGCTGCCGAGCTGCCGAGCTGCCGAGCTGCCGAGCTGCAGAGCTGCCGAGCTGCCGGCCCGAAGGCGCTTTGCAGAAGCATCAGCTCCCCTCAGAGAGAACAGGAGCTGGAGTTCAGCTCTACTGTTTCTTATCTCTGCTGCTGTGAACAGGATGTTCAGCTTTGCAACACGTCTCACCTTCAGGAGATCCGGGGGTTTATTCCTCTCACTTTCCAAGAAACAATTCTGTTTGTGTTGTTCTTCAGTGTCATAGAGCTCCAGTGTTGGCCACAAGCTATTTGGAACACATTCTGTTCCCCAGACACACACACACACACACACACACACACACACACACACACACACACACACACACACACACACACACACACACACTTACATTCAACCTGACTGGTGATGAGCTGCGGTGTTCTTGGCGAGAGATCACAAACCAGAGGATCAAAGAGGTTTGGGATTGTGCCGAGATGAGTTATGATTCGTGATTGTGCTGAAGTTCCTCTCGGATCTGACTCACGTTAATCCCGTGGAAATCTTCCTCGGTTACAGAGCAGTAAGGATTAAGGGAAAAATTAAAATACATTTGTTTTAAAGCGTCCTTGAAGAGAAACTTATGTCATGTGACGTGAATTAGGGGTCGATTGGCTTCTCGGCTGCTTCTCTGCAGAATAACGCAGACATCACAACCGTGACCTGTAGAAGTGGTGGAATAAAGATTTGACAATATCCTCAGAAGAAGATTTTGCAAGCAAAAAAGCAAAAAAATTTTTTATAGAGAGTTTCAGTCAGCAGAACCGAAGGCTCATCCCAAACCTTGAGAAGTCCCTCAGGCGGTATCCTCCTCTTCTCCGAGGTATGGAAACGATTTCTCACAGCCAGAGGCAAATCTCACCTGTGGGCAAAAGGAGGTGAACACTTAGATGCAGAGAGAAAGTGGAGAGAGATCATTCATGATTCATTCAAAAGAAAACTATTTAATAAAAAACAGCCTTCCTCTTGATGGAATCCAAATTATGACTCTTGAGGCGAACGTATGGAATCAATTGAGGTGAAGGAATGATTTACAGACTTGTATAATAGCTCTGGTGATGTAACTAACACATTCCAAGGACAAGGAACACGGAACTAGAAAGACAGGTTTCTGTTATGGGATGAAGGTCTTGACTGCTTCTGCCTTTTGTTCCTCTTATTCTTTAACTCTGCAAAACCCTCCCAGGCAGAAAACATCTCAAATACTGAGAAGGGAAACAGATGGAGTGGGAGCCTGAGAGCGTCTGCAGAGAAACCACAGTAACACAAGTGAGACTGAGATGAGCTCATTTGCAGTGTTGTGTTGCAGTGTTGTGTTGCAGTGTTGTGTTGCAGTGTTGCAGTGACAACACGACGCTTGATTTCTAGTTTACACAAATAAATCCTCTCGCTTTGTCTCGACCAGGAGCAGGTTACGTCTCTGAGGGGAGGATTTCTAAAGCTGAGACCCGACACAATCGGACGAATCAATAATATCTGTGACGCAACTTCCAAACCGAAGCTGCCACGGTTGAAAAGTGAAGTGAAGAGCACATGAGAAGTGAAGAGCACTTGAGAAGTGAAGAGCACGATAACTCCTCCAGTCTGAGAAGCTGCTCACGACCACTTTATACATAATGAAATCCCCACTGCAGAAAGGGAAGATGTTCTTTTTAAACTCTAGTGTCTAAGAGATTGTGTCTCAGGACTGTTAAGATGATCGTTTCCATTAGCCGACATCATAACAGGAGATCTGGACATGAAAAGTTTGAATTATTGAGGACGTGCAAAGAGAGTCAAGATGTAGAAGAAACACAAAGCAATATAAAATATGGATTCTAATGAATTGTCTAAAGCTAAATAAAATAAAATAAACAGAAGAAGGCAGTGGCAAGAAACGACATTTGAGTAAGAAGACCTTCCAGTTGTTGATAATATATTTTGGCCTGAATCAGCAGTGTTACTAAAAATTAACAGTATTATAAATATCCTCAGACTCACAGCAAATTGAGGCAGTGCAGCACCTGAGCAATGCTGCTCCAAGTGGTGACGTTTGTCGTTGCAGAACAAGTTACAGTTACAACAGGATTACAGCAGATCTCTTATTTATATCTTTGCTCAGTAAAGGAACGTTTCTCTGCTCCTGCATGGAAAGGCCGCACCATTAAAGATATGCTCATGCCTAGAAGAGATAAGGGAATATTTTCTTTTTCTATATTAAAGCAGACCATCATTATATCCTATACCCTTCATCAAAGTGCTTCAGAGTGGGATCAGGGGTCGGAAGGAGGGGATGTGTTCTCCATTTCAGACAAAGAGTAGGTTTTGAGAGCTGGCGGAGGAAATAGAACAAAGGGACAGTGTGTTCAGAACAGTTCTTCTCAACAGTGTGTTTGAAACTGTGAACTGGTTAACTGTAGGAAATAGGACATGATGGCGGAAATGACAAGTTGAGGACCAACAGCAGGAGGCTCCGATGACTAATAATAACACTGAGCGTTTTACACGGCACTTGTATTTATACACTCGTGTATTTTACCTGTTTCATCTAAACCTGATGTTTTCATGCTGCCTTTGTAAAGCACTTTGTTATGGAGGACAAACAATGACCTGAGTATAAATAAATAAATAATTGTATAAATACATACATAAATAAATGATTTAATTATTTATGTCCTGTTTAATTAAAATCTCTTATTCATGTATTTGTTTTATTTATTTCCTTATTTATTTATTTATACATAAGTCAATTTTCTTCCTCCACACTTTGTAACATATGTTTTGAAAAGTGCTCTATAAATAAAGATTAATTATATTATTATAATAAGTAGTGAATGCATGTTTCGGCCTTTGTAAAGCACTTTGTTATGGAGGACAAACAATGACCTGAGTATAAATAAATAAATAATTGTATAAATAAACACATACATAAATAAATGATTTAATTATTTATGTCCTGTTTGATTACAATCTCTTATTCATGTAACATAAATAAATGATTTAATTATTTATGTCCTGTTTAATTACAATCTCTTATTCATGTATTTGTTTGATTTATTTCCTTATTTATTTATTTATACATAAGTCAATTTTCTTTTCTTTTCTAATCATCTTTTTTCAACATATGTTTTGAAAGATGTTCTATAAATAAAGATGAATTAGATTATTATAATAAGTAGTGAATGCCTGCTTCGACCACTTGGGGGCAGCAGCAGCCGCGCCGGGCGCAGCGCGCAGCGCTCGGACGGTAGAAGAAGAGTCCGCTGCAGCAGCCAGGCAGCATCATGCCGACAGCTGTGATCATGGAGGAGAATTATGATAAAGTATTAGAACAGTGTGAAGCTCAGGAAGTCGAGGTAAGAGATCCACGTGTGTGTGTGTGCAGCAGCACCGGTTCGGGTCCCCGGGCCGTCCCGCCTCTCGGGCCGCTTCACCCGCCCGGCACTAGCTGCCCTGTTTCAGGGGGGCTAACGTCCTAAGCTAGGTGGCTAGCCGGTTTCATGCTAGTTTCACTTCCAGGTGCGTTATTAATTAATTAACTTACTTTTCTCTAATTGGCTCATGAGTGATGATTTTTTCCGTGAAGACAACAACAACAACAACAAGTGTCCTCGGGGTTTAAGCACGAGTGGCTTCCAGGTGTTAGTGTGTGTTGTTAGCATCCGGGAGCTAGCAGGCTAACTAAGGTAAACACAGCTCGAGTTAGGACGATGCTGTTTTATCAATCAGGACGTCATCGCTGTTTAACAGATTCAAACCAGACCAGGTGATCTGTTTGACTTAGGTGACACCAGTACCGACCAGTTAGCTTCGTTAATACAGTCTGACTGGGAGGTTAGTGGCCTTAACGGAAGCTAAAGCAACACAACAACACAACACAACAATAACAACACAACTCCCCAGATGCTCGTCACTGTCTGAAGATGTCTTTACATTTCTGCTCCTTTTACATCTTCAAGCGTTTTAACTTCCCACTTTCTGTGTTTCTGTCATTCAGGCTCCAGGAGGCATCGCGACCCCCCAGGTCTACGCCCAGCTGCTGGCCCTCTATTTACTACACAATGACATGTGAGTCCACGGTGTCGGTCCTCGGTGGCTGACGATGATTGGATTTTGAGATGTGAGGGTGTAAATATAAGAATCATTCATATAACAGATACTTGTCCCCTCTCTTCCTCCAGAGTTTCATAGATGCAGAAGACACAAAATCATTATTACAGTATATACATAGTTGTAGTGATCACTTATCGCACTGTGTTTTAGACACACACTCACACTCACACACAAAAACAAAAACACCTGCTTTCTTAGAATTGCAAAAGTCCTGCAAAAAAGTAATACCTGAGTGTGGGCAGTCGGCAGGAGAAGCAGTTGATAGAATGTCGTGTTTTTAATAAATATGCGTACAGATATATATATATATATATATATATATGTAAAGTCTGTCCTGTTGTCTTCTGCGTAACAATGTGTTAACGTCCAACAGGAACAATGCCAGGTATCTATGGAAGAGGGTTCCCCAACCGATAAAATTGGTAAGCATGTCACAACACGAGGAATTACCTCTGACACCGTCTCATTATGATAACACGTGATTTCCCTGCTCTTCCCTGTTACTTACCAAGTTTTATGAATGTGTGACATTAGCTGAGATCTATTAATTAAGTTGAATATATCGTATTTAAAGAGAATTTAAACTATTTTCACATCTGCTCAAACAACTCTGTCCAGAAACAGCTCAGCCGTAGATAAAGTGCAACTTGTTTTTTAGTAACATTAGCGTTTGCTTTGTTAGAAATTAGTCCAATATTTAGTGTAACACAATAACACAACCACAAAACAGTGTATGCACACACAATTTGTAGCATAACTAGCCACAACTCTCTGTCCCCCCACATGTAGCCAGTGAAAGCTGCGCAAAAGAGTTTCTCATAATTTTTGTTGCCACATTTCAGAGATTCAAACAATCCCTTGTTTTTGTTCACTTCACAAACTCTCTACTCGAACTTTGTAATGTGCTCCACTGTTTCCCGACAGCTCAATCTCACTCTTGTTTACATTCTTCACTTTCATCTTCTAGCAACTCAGATCCCACAAGATTTCAGAATGTGACTTTAAGATCTTGAGCGTAAGATTTCCTGTAACATTTAGACACACATCTATCTCTGTAAGAATCATATCCATTAGGTTGTTGTAACTTAGTTTGTGAGCCCATGCACACAGACAAATAACCCTTTAGATAAGTTGTGTCACAGTTGTTATTGTAATGTTGTAATGTTCTTGCTTAATATCAGAACGATTACAATCATTTCTGTACATTATTTATCATACAAACCCCAAAAGATGTGAAAATAAGTTTCCTAAACCTACTAGAATGATCTTTTATGTATTTCGGTGTCGACGCTGTTTACAGTAGTGTGTCAGTCCAGTGTAGCACACTGACAGATTTGAATCTCTTCTCCACGTTGTGTACAGGCAAACCCAGAATTAGCAGCTATTTGGGCGGTTGGCCAACGCATTTGGCAGCGGGACTTTCCAGAGATCTACTCGGCCATCGCAGCCTTCCAGTGGACGGAGAATATCCTCCCGGTCATGGAAGGCCTTCGAGGTAACCACCAAAAGCATGTGTCATCCCTTTTTACATGTCGTAAAGCTAAAATTATATCTAAATGCTTTGCACAGTTGGTTCTGTGACACTGTGGTGAAATTACCAGTGAATTAAATGTCGACTGAATCATTCTGAATAACAGTCAGCAGGGGGCACAAGCTGAGCACAGCTGTGCTGCAGCCCAACTGGAGGGAAATGGAATGTGATTAAAAACAGTTTTCAACTATTTAAATTTCTCAGCAGTATGGAATTGATATCATAAAGGGTAGTGCAGGTGGCCACGGCTCCGCATAAAGAATAAGGTTTTCATTTCCATGCTCACATTCACCGATTCGCAGATACTCTTTCAGTAGTGTAACTGCACATCTTAATATTTCCGTTGTCTCGATTCCACGTCCTCTTCCGAAAGTATAAAAGTGTTTTGAACAACACTATTTGCCCTCATGCGCACAAACGTTGGGGCATTTGTGTCATGTGCTGTTTCCCTTGTGCAAGAGGTGTAAGAATAGCCTCTCCCACATGTTTACGGTACTTGGTGTTTATCTGCCGTGGATGCTGACGTATGTCATAAGACACTTGTGCAACAAGGGATGAGAAATGCTTCGTGGATGTGTGGGAATTAGGCTTTGGAATCTAAATTCACCCAATTTACATTATTGGTCAAATGAAGTGTTGTGATTTATGCAATTTAGTTCCCATAAGCACAAGTACAGTGGAATATACTGTATTCACCCTTTGTTTTGACCAACCTCTGATGATTGGGGTGTAGATCACATGGTTATATATGTCTCAGACAGCCGGACCATTTACTGTGTCTCCCCCCTACACCCTCACCCCTTATCCTGTCTGACCTTCACTGTATCAACCAAAACAAAGGCAAAATCTTCCACCCAAAAAATATGCTAACATATGTAATAATCACTTTTGTAAAAATACTTCTGCAGTTCTCTAAATACCCGGTGCCTTACAAACGGCAGGGAAGTCCAAACAATACATTTTCCTCAAACCTGCCAAAACACTCAAATCAGAAACAAGTGTATTAATTACATTTATCAAACATTTACCAACAAATAGATCTTTGTTTTTCTTAAATAAATAAGGAACCACCTCAAATGTACGTAATCAACAACCACAACAACCACAACAACCACAACAACCACAACAACCACAACAACGTGGTCACAGGATGTTGATGTGGACTGTTGAGCTCCCTCTACCAGGTAAACCAGTGACGTGGGTCCTGTCTCCGATCGGTCCCCCACTTCTGTTGCTGTTAGAAGGGACACGGTGCCCAGTAGAGCATATGACACATGCTACACTGGGTAGGGGGGGGGGGGCAATTCTGTGAAAAGATCCAGGGCCAGCCAGCAGGCAGGAATGTGTGCTCTGGTTGGTCGTCAGGATTGGGTGTCACCAGCTGTGAGGGGCTGGTATAAAAGACCGATCTGCTAGCTCGCCGCCAGAACAGATAGCAGCATTATCACAGGCAACACAAGGAGAAGTCTGCCCTCGGTTTTTAACTCACAGAGAGTGAAACGTTGGGCGATTTAGGAAACTTACTGGTACAGCTGTAGGCAAAGACTTCCACGATGGACGTTCAGAGGACAGGAACTATGGTCCGACCCCCCAGCCCCATGGATAGCCTGGAGAAGCAACTGAGCTGCCCCATCTGCCTGGAGATGTTCACCAAGCCTGTGGTCATTCTGCCCTGCCAGCACAACCTGTGCCGTAGCTGTGCTAGTGACCTCTATGACTCGCGCAACCCGTACCGCTTTTCCGGTGGCGTCTTCCGATGCCCTACGTGTCGATTTGAGGTGGTGCTTGACCGCCATGGCGTCCATGGGCTCCAGCGCAACCTATTGGTAGAAAACATTATTGACATCTATAAGCAGCAGCAAGAAGGCCACGGCAGTGGAACTACAGAAACTACCATTAAGCCTAAAGAATCCAAAGAGCCCATGTGCCAAGAACACGAAGATGAGAAAATCAACATCTACTGCATTACCTGCCAAGTGCCCACCTGCTCCATGTGCAAGGTGTTCGGTCAGCACAAGGACTGCGAGGTGGCACCTATAGCGAGTGTGTACCAGACACAGAAAGGTGAACTGAGCAACGCCATCGACACCCTGGTCGCCAGCAATGGGCGTCTACAGGCTCTTCTCAACCAGATGGAGATGCCTGCCGTGTGGTGCAGGAGAACGCTCAGCGCGCGAAGCAAGGCTTGGCTGAGCGCTTTGACCATTTGTATGCTGTTCTCGAAGACCGCAAGAACATTCTGCTAGAGCAGATTAGTAAAGAGCAAGATGAGAAAGTGGCAGCCTCCGGGCTCTGGCCCAACGCTACGGTGAACGACTGCTATCGAGCACAGAGCTCACCGATACGGCGGTGAGGGCACTGGAGCAGAGCGGTAGTGCCGAGTTCCTCGTAGCTTCCAAGGGCCTCATCGTGCAGACGAAGGACGCGGCTAAATGTTCGCTCGGGGAGGAGAGGCCGGAGCCGGGCTTCGAGAAGATGGACCACTTCACTTTGTCGACAGAGCATGTTGAAGCAGTCCTGGGAAAGATGGACTTTGGAGTGTGTGAAGAGGAGGATTTCGAAGATGCAGAGGAAGAGGAAGAAGAAGAAGAGGAGGAGGAATAATGAAGATTCAAAGTGTTAAGGGACTTGTAGGAAATACTGAAATATGTCCTTTAAAGGGATTTAGTGTTAATGAAGGTGTTTAATGTTAAGGGAAATATGAGGTTGTGGGCTACAATGGCATGCCCCTTATTTCAGTGCAATATTTATGTTATATTTGTGCCTTTTCTTAATTTTCTTTTTATACTTTTGTACTTCTGAACCATGTAACATGGTCGAGTCATGAACATGTAGAAGGCCTGAACTGGCTCACACCTAATTTCCTCATGAAGCTTTTGGAAAATAGTTGTAGTGATTGTTCTCATCTTGTCAAGATTGTGTTGAAACTGTTTCCATGTCTGCCTTTAATTGAACATTGGAATAAAACCGCATGAATTTACACAATCGACTTTCTTCATTTAACTAAAACATGATATCGATATGAACGGAGCTTAAGGAAGGAACATGGAGGTCCAGTATTATACCTGGTATTTTATTCATAGACGTTTCTTTGCTGCTCTTACTTGGCGATGGGCTGTATTTAAAAATAAAAGCCCTTGCAATGTCCTGTCTGCTTTGCCTTTGCCGGTGAAAGGGGTGGGGGGGGGGGCTCTATTTTAAGTGGTGAGAGGGTGAGAAATGATAGCAGCCCTGGAATAGACTGAGAAGGAGACACCAGGTCCAGTTTCTCCTCGATAAAATCCCACCCCACCCTCCCCCCCTCATGGACAACTTGCTCAGCAGCTCCCACCCGACTCTGAAGTGTCGGAGGGGCACACTGACCAGAGGCTGTAGTCCAGTTGCCCCTGTAGTCATTTGCTAACGGTCAAGAGGCCATGGTAAAAATACTTGTTTGCTGGGGGGGGGCGGGGGGGGCTGGGTTACAGAAAGCCCCTTGCGATGACCTGCTTGACTGCGTGTGGAGCATTTGGTCTGTGGCCTCATTCCTTTTCCAACATGCAGCCGGTCAGGTGCAAGAGAGTCGTTCCAACACGAGAAGCATTTCTTCAGCGTGACTCATGATTCACTTCGACCAGATGGGAGTTTAATACAAACTAGGAAAAGCAGTGAACTTCCTTTTTTTCAAGTCATTCATTTGTACGACAAAACAATGTAATTACATTCAAAATAGTTTATTTGAATCTTCATAGTGTCTTACTAAGAACTGCAGAAGTTCCTCCCCCTACGAAGGGCAACTACTCTAAGAATAGTTTATTCTCTAACTTCAGACTCAACTGATACTTAAACCCAAGTCAGCATTTTCATAATTTTCACATTTCTTTTAACATTTTAGTACGATAACAGCGAGAACAGGAAGCCGCTTGGACAGAAGCATGGGAAAGCGCTCCTGTAGCCGTCGCCTCCCAGCTGTCTCTTCTCATCCAGACCTCTTGTTATTGTTACTGCTGCGAGCTGCGGCCACAGACCGGGAGCTGCCTGTTGATACACACTCACGGTTGCTAGGCTATAAAACACCACAGCAATCCGTGCTGGTGTGGGGGCACCCGTCGCTCTTACTGGTATCTGCACAAGGCTGCAGCAACACTTCGAGTCAGGCTGGATAAACGAGGCAGGAATGTGAAAACGCTGGATTCACTTTGAACACGCTTTGATGTAACAACAACTATTAAGTACTCTTATTGTGGGAAACTTTCTTTTTCCCCTTTGGCTCGTCGGTAAATCACAATCAAATCAAAGGTTCATCTGAAGCAGACCCAGACCCCGAGAGCACGTGAAGCCATTCAAGAGATTAGTTTAGAAAAAGCTTTGTTTCGTGACCATGGGCCTGTTTGGGTTCAGAAAAAGAACTTGTTAAACCCGAACTTGCCACAAACAAACTTCCAGATAGAAACTTTGCAAGAACAGAAATGTGAAAGCATGGGCCCTTAAACATTTACTCTCGGTTTTACCTAAACATACACATCTGTTACTGCTAATGATCGTAGGAGAGAACAAGCCCCGGCTCCGAAAGCCCGTCACTCTTGATAAATAGTTGGACCCGGTCCGAGTGCTGCTGCTGATTAGTGGCTTTGTTTACAAGGAACTCTTAAATCCCATGTTCAAAATGACTGCACGTACTGTTCCCTGTCGGATTAAGTTGCCTCTGCTGTGTACCCTTCACTGTGCTCCCCGTGAACCTACACGATATAAATGTCTGTGCTGTTTGTGGCTCCCCTCGCAGAGAGCACACGGCAGAGGGCGTACAGCCTCGTGGCCCAGGCCTACACGTCCATCACCGCCGAGGACTTCGCTGCCTTCGTGGGCTACACCGTGGAGGAGGCAGTGAAGGGTGAGGCTGAGTATACACAACACAGCAGCCGGGGAGGGGGGGGGGCTGATGCTGTCAATCTCCATACACAAACATGACAACACATTTGCTGATGAGTGTGTTTTCTTCTCCTTTCCCACTTCTTGTCTTTGGCCAAAGGTGTGGTGAGTCAAGGCTGGCAGGCGGACCCCACTACCAGGATGGTGATGCCCAAAAAGCCCGGTAGGTGGCGCTGCTGCTCTTTTGAATTGTGCCCCCATCTCCAGCCCACGGTTTGTCTTCATGAGGAATCCTGCACAATTTATTAGACACGTGGATTTAAGAGTCTCTTTCAATCCCATAGGAAGAGATTTTCCTTTTCCGAGAAACTGAGGAACTCAAGTTTTAGATTTAAATCTCCCTCGTACGATGTCCATATTTTCATAACTCCCTTCACCTGCGTTCCTTTACTTCATTCGTGTCCTCAACTTAAAAGGTCACAGATAGATTCATCTTTTCAGAAAAAACTGATTTAGTGCAAACAGGCGAGGAGATCGCGGTCTGTCTTTTTTTCCCTCTGTAATCTGAAAACCTCCCGGCCGACGCATCTGCTGTGCACATGTCCGGCCTCAGAGCGCTAACCCACTCACCATCAGTCCCCACGTGTCTGGATCCCCTCGCCACTGGGACCTCAGAGCGCGTGGTGAGTTTGGTCGGAGAGACCGGATCTCACGCAGGAATTCTTCTTGGTTTTGGTTAAATGTAAATGACGTAACGTTACACAGTGATATAATGTTGGAGGAGTGGGACGGCAGGTGGCTCGTGTCCAGGTGGATTTGAAACCCCCCCCCCCCCCCGGCTGAGCTACAGCACGTGGACTGAGAGGTGTAAGACGATCGATAGCACTTGGCACAATAAGGAATCCCCCCCCCCCGTCTGACTTCACTTCTCCTCCTCCTCCGTCTCTCTCTCTCTCTCTCCACAGATCCTCCCCCCATCTCACTGGTTCCCAACGAGCAGCAGTTGGCCAGACTCACCGACTACGTGGCTTTCCTCGAGAACTGATAACCCAACCGCAGCCACTGCCACCCCCCCTTCTTTCTGCCCGCTTGGTACCGAGGGAGAATACAAGTTCGGATAGACTCTTCCTCCATCCTACTTCCTGATAAAGATGTACCAAAAACACACCCATCATCTTGCACGATTGCTGCAAGCTCTTCTCTGAGACCTACCTATTTATATTCATCGACTAGGAAAGCCCCCCCCCCCCCCCCCCTGCTAATTCATTTCCTAAAACGTTGTCGTCTCTCGGACGGCGACTTTGTGTGTATATTTTTTGTGGAGCCCTCTGACATTCGGGTCTGATCTCAACGTAGGTTTGTCAGGTCGGTTTGTTTTTAACCTCACACACACACACTAGAGACAGTATGCACAGTTCATCCGTTCTGTTTGAGCACTCGGAGGTTTCCTCGACACACAGATGCCTCCAGGTAACAGAAGTCTCAGCATGCATGCATCGGTGCGGAGTTCAGTCCTCAGACCTCATATCTTGAAGTTTATGTTTTGACTGGTGAATAAATATTTTTTGCTGTTTCTATTTCGGTGTTTTCTTTGTTCTTTTATTGCAGAGTTCTGCTACGGAGCCCGGCTGGCCTCAGTTAAAGAGGTTGATTGTTTAATCTCGTTTGGCTTTCGGGTGTTTTCCACTCTCACTTTATTCTCACATGAAAAGAAGTTGCATTAACACAAAACGCACACATGGGGAAGTGCACGGCCACATGTTCCGAGTCGAAGCCGTTTCATGATGTTCAGAGTTCCAGTTTGATCAGTGTGACGTAACGTTAACCCGCTAACCTTCAGCAGAGCAGCTTCATTGACAGTTTGAACATTTAAAATGGTCCCGTGGAAGCCGAGAGCTCAACTTTAACCTTCTTCATAGGAATGGTTTAAGTGGTTGTCGGATTATTAACGCTCTCTCGATCTGATTTGTTTGAACGAGCGTCACTGAGAGTTGACGGACATTTCAATCTGTAAATCTGGCCGCCACATGTTCTTTAATGCTACAGAATGAAAGTCTTGCGGTGATTGTATTGTTTTTTTTTCAGTCTCCTCTTGAAGAAGAATATGAAACGTAGCTTGGCATTAAGAGGAAGACAAACTCATTTAATTAGTTCTTTCAGACATGGCGCATCGCAGTCCACCGCCCACACGGGAAACTGTCAGGCTTCATCTCTCATGTCTCCTAACGTGTGATCCTCTTTGACCTTGTTAATATCTGGACGCGCTGGAAAGCATCTTGTTGATGTAGTTTGCTCTTGGCTATAAATGGAAATGTCCCCATATGTGTTTGTGCGTTTGCTGTATACAAACACGTGTTGCACCCCCACGTCCCGGTATGTGTTGAAGCAGCACTGGCGTCCTGACAGCGCCGCACGCCCCAGTCACTCAGCACCAGTGTGAGGAGGTAACTGCCCCCCCACCCCCACCCTGTCCCACCGCCGCTAAATATGTAGCGGCGGTGGGATGATGAAACTGAGGGGTAATGTCTAATATAACAGATTTGAACTGTGCTGCTGTTGCCAGCCTCTATGTTGGAGTCAGAAGTGAAGCTGCATGGAAATATGCAACAATAAAACTCAAATATCTAACGTCGTGCAGACAGCGGACGTCCTCACGTGGCGCTGCAGGCATCTGTTCTTATTTCAGTTTGAAATGGAGAAATTACAGTTACAGTATAATAATCAGTTTCTTTAATCATTTGCCTTGTTGATGTCTGACTGAGGCCGGTTCTTCTTTTATGTTGTTATAATACTTCCACTGTGTTTAGGATGGAAATTCTGCTTTTTGTTTTTCCTCATACGATTGAAAGTTTGAGATAGTAACACTTTTTTAGATTTTGATTTTTAAAAAAGGTACCTAAACTTTTCTTTTAACCTCCGGCAGCTTCAATTTATAACATTATCAATACCACTAATTGATGCACTGTACGTTAAAGTGCATCATTATTAAATTTGACTACAAACAGACACCTTTATGATGATAGGGTCATTTTTCCAGCTCCATAACTGAAGTATCTCCAGCCCGTGCACGGCCGAATACGAGCCACAGAAGATAAGATCTAGGTGACCTTCTTCCTGTGAGTGCCTCCTACATGTGTACGTACTCTAACAGGTTTAATAAAAGATGGTCAAACCTCTGGACGTCTTGAAGTCAGTGTGGAAAATGTGTTAATTTGAGAAACCTGGGTTTGTGTATCTCACATGTGGAAACTAAATCCATCTTTACGGTCATGGAGCTCTTTAAAAACCCTCTCAGACCGTTAATGCTGAGTAACCCGATGCGCAGGGAGAGCGGCCAGGGGTTTACAGATTCATATGAAACATCAAATATGTCAGAGCGGTGTTGTGAACCAGCTGGGGGAGCACTTTGAAGTCCGGGACGCGAGGTCACACTGTGTTTCCAGAATAAGCTCTGTGGAATGTTACTGTCGTGGGCTCCAGCAGTCAGGTTACACGCGCACATGTTGGTTCGGGGGAGGAAACCAGTTGAGATTGAGACTTTTCTTTGCGTCTGATGTTTTCTGTAGGAGGAGAAGAAGAGCAGCAGCTACAGTGAAGCTCGAACGCCCTGTCCTCGCTCGCTGCTCTTTGTCCCGTGAAACACTAGAACACGCTGCTCGGCGCTGGTGCTCTGTAACAAATAACAGCTGCTGGTACAAAAATAGTTTTCAGCCACTTAATCACCGTTTCCTTTGTGGAGTTTGTTTTCATATCGTGTCACATACAAACGGGGTTTTCATCGCCAGAGTCTCAGTCATTCACAGGTTTCCAGTCCGACCTGTTTCCCTTGAAGTGGCTGAGGTCACTGGTCTCTAGTATTTGTGCAGAGTGTGGACAGCGAGCCTGGAGACGAAGAAACAGGAGGAAAGGGAAACAACGCTGGAAATGTTTGGACGTCTTTTCACATGTCATGTTTGTTATAGTGGGTGGGGGGGAAAAAGGCAAACTTGTGTCTTTCGCCCAGATGTTCACTTACAGCTGGAGGCTCTCGGTGGTGAGGTCATTGTTTTGTTTCCCCCGAGGTCAAAGGTCTTTGCCTCCCATCACAGAACATGCCAGTGACGTGATGTTGCACAGGACTGCAGGTCGACATTATAAGGTCGTTTAAATACTGATGCATCTACTGGGTGAGCTCCGATCCCGGGAGAGGAGCCTCTGAAGAAGAGTCACAAGATGAAATGATTGACGGAGGAGAGAAAATAAAACTGCAACGCAAACTGAGTCTTTAGAGTATTTATGATCATTTTAGTGTTTTTCTTTCTCGAGTGGCTTCGAACCAAAGAAAAGAGAATTTAAGAGGTGAGTTCACTCTTTGGTGGAATATACGATAAATTATGTTTTGTTTGAAAGTATCTAACAAAGTAACTTGTGACTCAAAACTGTCAAATACTAAATATAATGCAGTATGGAGTCTGAAACGTGGTATAAATCAAGTAAAGTACTTAAAACTGTCAAGTGGAGGTGTGAACGTTCCCGAGATGCATTGAGGACACGAAGCTTCACCTTCTCCCTCAATCCTCTTCAAACATCCCTCAATCCTTTACTCTGACTCTCTGTCTCTCATGTTCAGACTCGTAAACTCAATCTAAGACTTTACTTTGTACAAATATGTGCATTCATACATTTTGTATTTGTTTACAACAATGTTTACAAATCTAAAGAGTCAAAACTGCAATAACTACAATGAGCGTTTTGCTTGTACAGGTCTATTAATACATTTTGCCCATGAAGTTGAAGTAAAACCCAGTTTCATGGCAGATTATGTTGGTGAATAGAAACATTTAAATTTGTATACATGACGTGAATAGAAAATACAAACTCATACGTAGTTTGTGGAAATGTGACATATTCAGATGCAACCAGGTGGAGGTGGTTTGTTCCGCTCAGCAGTCACATGACAGCTGAGGGGTTTGGATGGGGGGAGAGGTTACGTAAGAGTTACGCCAGTAGGGGGCAGTGTCCCCCGACACATGGTTGTGCTCTCAGAATGAGTGTCTATCATCAAATCCTGAAATCCATACAGAAAAGTTTATAAGGTAAATAATTGGATAAACAGGAATAAAAAATGATTTCCCTTCTTTCCACATTTCCCCCCTTTTGTTTAAACTTTCATTAAAGAGCAGAAACTGCTCCCTCACATTCACAGAGCAACTGTTTCCATGTGGGACGGTGAGTCATGAGCATGAGACCAAGGGAAGACTCCAAGAGGATGTGGGAGACTGAGCGGAGGACGGTGATGAGAAAAAGAGGGAGAAGATGGGGGGGGGGGGGTCGGAGGAGATGGAGATGGAGATGGATGGTGCATGTGAGGGGCTGCTGGGAGCCAAAGCGAGATGAGGGGTGGGAGGAAGAGCGAAGGAGACATCGCAGCTGAGGGGCCCGATCGCCAAGTGGAGAGAGATCTGGGAACTGGGAGATCACTTCATTCAAAGTGAATTTCACTGCACGGCTTCATGTAACACGACTTCATTTCACATCTCTACAAACAAACTGGAAATGTGTGAATATGAAGAAGATTTTTTTAAACTTGCAGTTTCTGTCATTAGCCACATTTAAACAGAGCTTTGCAGATTCATAATCCACTTTGGTTTTCCCCTCGTTAAGCATTAACAATAACCAGTTTAACAGACACACAAAAAAAAGCATTTGATGGTTTCAGAAGTCTCGAGTCCTGCATCCTTTCAAACTCGTGGAACCGAACACGAAGAAACGATTCTCACGGACGGAGAATTAGAGGCAGTTTGGATGCAGCTGCTCTGGAACCATGTGACCTCAGTCAAAGTTCTCAGATAATGAGCGTGGGTCCTCACATCTCGCATCCAGGACGTTTACTAATCCACTATTAAAAAAGTGGAGATTTCCAGGAGGACTCGACTTGGCTTCAAAGTTCCTGCATGCGGCCAAAAAAACTGGAAAGCTTATTTTATAAGTCCACCATGTCCCATTTGTCCACGTCCTGCTCCTGGGGACGTCGCCTTTGGACTTTTGCGAACTTGCCGAGGAAATGAAGCGAGGACAAGTAACACAGATCACGAGCAGGGTGCAGTGAGGACACACAAAATCATGTTTTCATTTCATGCAGCTTTAACATCTGCTCTTATTTCATAGAGCCACCAAAGTTAAATATATCAATTCTCATTTATGCCAAAAACCTTTTTCAAATTAAAAGCCCTTTAAAGTGTTACATAATACTTTTTGGGAGGTATCGGGATTCAGGGGACACGGCAGAGCGAGAGCTCCATCCAGCTGGATCATCCTCCACCAGCCGCCTGTTGCAATCATTACTGGGACTTCAGAAAGTGTACTTTACTGTTTCTGCTTTTCATAAAATATGACTTTTTTTTCTAACTGATGCTTCACATGCATGTTTGCTCTTACACGCTGAGATCAGAAGAAAAACAACGTGGGTCTAGAAACACTCTGCACATTTGTTCCTTTTGTCTCCAAACCCTGTGAAGAGAACCAAACTAAAAGGTAAAGACTATACTAACAAGTATCATGTGTAGAGGAGGAGGCGGCTCAGAGAACCTGCAGGTGAACCAGGGATTGGAGCAGCGGAGACCAGTTGGCCAATCAGCTCCCTGGATTCAAAAGGGCAGCAGCAGCTCATGACGGAGCCACAGAGACTGAGCTGAGCAGAGCAGAGCACATGGACGCCAGCAGGAAGTGGTGTTGAGGTTAGGTTTCACTTGATTAAGTAAATAATAGAGATGCTGAAAAGCAACACGTGTGTGTCTCTGGCTGTGTGTGGGAGACCCCCCCCGACCCCGGTGCCACGTGTGTGCAGTCGAGGACCGATGTGTCGTATTCCCCCTGGACCACAGAGGCTCCTCTGTTCTGCTCAAACTATTAAAAGCTCATCAATGAGACACTTTCTCCAGCCGGAGAGTGACTCAATCACCGACTGGCACGTGCTGCCAGAAACACCAACTGCAGCAGATGTGCATGAGTCGGTGGCAGAAAGTAATCTCCAATGAAATCACTGTTTACTGTTGATTGGCTGCTAAGAAGCATGGGGGGGGGGGGGGTGGAGCGGCTTTAGCGAGGTCCTACCGACGCTTCTTCAGTCTCAGATGTTTTTAAAGCGAATTAAAACCAAACGTATCAGAGACGTGAACACATGAACATACGTCAGTGTGATGAGAACTTCCTCAAATGACAGAAACTATCTTTGAGGAATTATTGAATTGTGTATGTGGTCCGTGCCCCGTCCGATAACATGGAGGAGGTCTGAGTAATGACTGCAGCCAGCCACCAGGTGGTGATCTGTGATTCAGCCTCACGGAGCTGCCGGCACTGATGTAGATCATCTAAGTCAGGATATATTCTTTTTGATAATAATACAGATATTGAAAACTGGACTTGACCTTCAAGCTTTGACCAATTTACCAAAATAAAGGTTCTGTGCTTCACCCAGTGACAGCGTCTCTGACTCGTCGCCCTGCGCTGCCGGTGCCTTTGCTCCCAAAGGATAAATCCAAACATCTCATTGTGGTTTGAGCGAAGCCACCGAAATCTGTCCTGTGTCATTATTTTTCACTCTCTCTGGATTCTCTGGATACTTGGAGGCACAAGTCAGCGAAGCTCCGGAATGTGAAGTTGAGTAAAATCCCGTAACAGCGACCCAACACACCGTTTTTCACACAGGAAGTTTTCTTTGAGGTAAGTTACTCTTCTGTCAACGCTCAGGTTTTCACTTTTCTACTCCCTCTGTCTTTGCCTCGGGCTTAATTTGGAAATATAAAACTGTTCACAAGGTACCGTGGCACAGATCCAACTTCTCCCTGCAGGAAATTGTGTTATTAACCTGATCTGTCTTCAATTTCAAATCAAATTATCGGCTCCTCGTGCCGGTGAGAACGTTTGAGCGAACAAAGGATAACGGTGAAAGGTCTGTATTCATGTAGCGCTCAAACACTAATATTGTTTCTCATCACAGTAATTTGGGGTTCGAGGACACTGGTATTGACCCTCTGACCCTCTGGTCGGTGGATGACCCGCTCTACCTCCTGAGCCACAGGAAAAACAAATGAACTGAAACCAAGACTGAAATAAAGTGAAACACCAGGGGGCACCAACACTGGCAGTGATGATGCCAGTTCAGACCTAGACATAAACAAAAAGTAAATAAATAAATAGAAGGAAAATCTATAAATGGCTTCACATGTTGTTACCTCCACGAAGGCTCAAGGAGATTTATATTTATTATTTATATTCCACCGTCTCTCCGTTAGCAGGGCGACAGAACAACTACTGAATTCACTTTTATTAAACCCATTAACATCTGGAGCACATTTGTCTTAACTTGTATTGTGGGAAAGATATTAGTTTTGACCACATGTCATTAAGTTTGTAGAAAGAAGCTGGAAGTGAAACGTGTCATCATGAGAAATAGAGAATAATGATAGTAATACACACCCTACAATTTGGCTATTTCGGCTGCAAAAACTTTCCTTTTGAATATCTGCTCCCATCATCTCTTTGGGATCATATGAAGTCAGAGCCTGGGATCCAAACACCAATTATGTTCTGCTGTAATAAACATTTCTCTGACTAAACTTCAGCTTCTAACACTTTTAGGGGGGAAAAGTGGAAAAACTGCTGATACATGAGTTCACGAAGCGTAAAGTCAGTAAAGTCTGAGCCTGTAAAACAGAGCTGAGCTTGATTTGCTACAGGTAATTCAATACATGCTCGAAATCTGGGCTGCAGATTGATTCTGTTACGAAACACAACTCCGCGAGAATCACTTCCAGAAGTTTGGTGCACACACGAAGCGAGGAAAACTTCAACTGACAAAAAAAAAGGCGTCTGTTGTTTCTCTGCTCTTCTTCTTTCTGTTTGTGAATAACTCAACGTCCCCTAACTTCCATTAGTGGAATCAGGAGCTGCAGCTTCACGAGCGCAGGAGCTCAGCACCTCGATGGGACCGCTCAGTTCTGCTATTTATTTATTTCATTCGGTGTTGAAACCCCCCCCCCCCCCCACCCCCCTCTCATCTCTTAATAGAAATATCTGCCCTGCCAACGCGCTTCACACGGCTGACTCAGGACGGAAAGAATGTTCTGAGGCAGGAAATGAACTTCAGCTTTACTGCTCGCTGATTAAACTGCCGCAGCAGCGAGCGAGACTTCTTCAAGTCGTTTTTCTTTTTTTTATGTGTTGTGCTGTGCAATTTTAATTATTCATGCAAAATGCAGTGATGAAAAATGTTCATGCTGATATTTGTATTTAGTCCGATTTTCCAGCTGGGACTGAAACCCCCCCCCCCCCCCCCCCTTTAAATAAAAAGCCTTATAAGTCTCGCTGCTTTAAAAGTTCCTTAAGTTCTTCTATAAGTGCAGATGATCAAATATGTATTTTGAAAAACCCTGGTGCTAGAAAATGATGTCAATCAAACACTTCTTCATTATGTTGTAACAGATTTTTTCACATTTAGGAATTTAAGACCCTGAGAACAAAGTGATGGGGCGTGATTGTATTTTTATTTAAATTCGTTTTTCAATCAGCTAAACCCAACATGGACGATCTGTTCAGACTGATCAGAGAAACATTCCTCACTCTACTGGAGCTGTGTTCTCCTTAAACCCTGAAACTCACACAAAGCCGTGTTCTTAGGGTATTTACAGCTGCCCGTTCATTTCTTGCTGCCGAGCCAAAAAAGGGCCAATTATGTACAAAAGTTTGACGTCTTGAGGAATGATGTGTTCGCTCTCTGTCTGAGACGAGTCCAGCTGCAGCCACGCCGACCCATTATCATTCGCAGCGGTCATTTGTTTGCCTTGAAGGAAAAGTCCAGACCCCGCCTACCCAGGCCTCAGCCACCGCAGCTCAGCTTCCTATTGTTCAGCCTGCGCGGCTGCAGCTGCACATACTTGGTTTGTCTTCACATCACGTTGCACGAGCAAAGCAACTGTTGAATTATCGGAACGTGAGGAAACGTGAGACAGTTTAATTTAAAAGACAGCAGCTTATTGAGAAACAGAAAGAAAGGCTTGTGAAACAATCCGTCATTGAGTTTTAATTTTAGAAATGAACACACAGGTTCTCATCGGTAAAAATCTGCTGTTACATAATTCATACATTGAGCAAACACACTTTAGATTGAAACCATGTGTTGGCCTGGAGGGAGCAGAAGAATGCAGTCCCCCTCTTATCATAGTGTGCTTTTAATCCCGTTCTCTCACTCGAGACATTCCTCTTCCTCTCGCAGCGATGATGTCACCAGAACGGGAGGTCAGGGGCCTCAAGGAGCCGGGGGCCTCAAGGAGCCGGGGGCCTCAAGGAGCCGGGGGCCTCAAGGAGCCGGGGGCCTCAAGGAGCCAGGGGCCCCCGGGGGACGTCCCCCACGGCTCCCTCGTCCTCGGAGCTCATCAGCTTCCAGACTTTGTGGTTGTTTGTGAGAAGTCACAGTTTTCTTCTGTTTCTTTTTTTGATCGTTGAAGCCAATTGTGCATTTGTGGTTTTAATGTCAAATCTTTGCCTTAAAATTACTGAGAAGAAAAGAGCCGCGTGTCGCCGGCGCTGAGCTCTGCTTTGGGTTTACTGTTGGAAGTCTCGCTGGGATTTAACTACACGCAGACAACTCAAACAAAATGAATGGAGAGTTGTGGAAAAGAGAAAACACAGCACGTCTGGGATAGAGACTGATATAATTCACTGATCCGTTATGACAGACTATTTGGCTTTGAAGCACTTTAATATTCAGGTTTTCAGAGGATTGTGATTATTGAGGTGTTGCATCGTTGTGTTCAGAACCTGTGATCGTCGGCCCGTCCGTCCACACACGGATCAGAACCATGTGTTGAACAGGACCCTGGTGTTTTGGCCGAGGCGCTGGAGCAGCGGACCAAGTTTGCTTTTGGTTTACTGCTCCTGCACGTTGGATTAACGTTATCCAACGCAATTGTGGGAATATGAGCAAATTCCAGAAACACATGGTTGGAAACACATGCTTCATAGCCACTGAAGAAAGACATGTGATGTGGTGGCAAGCTCTTGAAAAGCCTCGGAACACAAACCCTAACCTTGAGTTTAGAATATCTTAGATGTATATTATAGACATATCTCACAGTCACCAGTGATTCTATCGACAACACTCCCACCTTTGGAGCAAGAACAGCTCAGACGATGTGTCACAGATAACTCATTTGAAGTATTCCTCTGGATTACATCCCAGTTTGGAACCTTCTCCTTTTACCCTTTTAACTGGGAAATCAAACCTGGATCTGCAGCGTCCACAATCCTGAAGAGGAGACAGTGACTCTCACCGTGAAGCTTGCCAGACGACCTTGTGTTGAGTCTGCGATGTGCAGACAGACCGACACACAGAGCACACACACACTTAGTTAGCTTGCAGTGATCCTGAAGTCCAGACCTTTAGGACACTGGAGGTCTCTTACAAGGGTTTGTGGACAATATGATGTTTCTCTTTCCAGACCTCCAGAGCAGAGTTCATGACATGTATTAAACGAGAGTTCAATGATGTGAGATTGATTAAAGGCTTCACAAAAGCTCTTAATTAAAGTTTGTCTGGTCACATTTAGTGTTTTACTTTGATCCTCATGTCTTTGGTTTGTCACAGTGAGAACCACGAGGCGCCTGGTGGCCCATCGCTCACTTCTCCCTTCTCCATCATGTCAACATCTCTCTGTCCTCTGGTGTTAGAGCTTCAGCCTGGCAGCGTCCACCACTCACCAGGGAGGTTTGCAGACTGCATGCTCAGCTTTTAGCCTGACCATGAATGGGCAGTAGCTGACAGGCATGTTGGGGATGCCACAGAATGCCCGGTTTGTGCCAGGAAAGCCGAAGGGAAACAGTGAGACGGGGGATAAGATGAGTCGGCTGGTGGTTTCTGCTGTGACTCAGGAGCTGCAGATAGTGGGAGGGCATTAAAAGCTCTGCCGCTCAATGTGAAAGTCATTACCAGGACCCCGACTTTTATGGCTCTTGTGGAAAGACGCAGAGCCAGCGGCGTGAGTCATCGGTAGGACGGCTGCAGCAGTAAAAAAAAAAAAAGAAATCCTCACTCCTCTTCCCTCCCCTTGTTCCTTTGGCCACAGACGGTGAAGCCACGAGGGACGGAGCTGAGCTCCCACGCTCGTAGGGTCACTTTGCCAAGTTCATCAGTAGGAAAGAAGTTGAGCAAACCACAGTTACACGGCCGTTCACCGAGATCGCTTCAGTTCCAAAGCCTCGTTAACATCAAGCAGCAAAACCCAGTTTCAACCGCCTATTATTATTTCACTCGTCTTTTTTTTTTTTTTTAAACAGTCGTGCACAGGAAGCCAGTGGCCGCTGGAAATCCAACTTTCTCCCGACTTGTTGGAAGAAACCACACATTCTTCAACGATGTATTGGAACAGTTTAAATTTGCGGCCCAAAGCTGAGAAACGGCCTTTTCTCCAACCATGTTTACACTGGCGCTGCAGCGGCCACATATGAATCATCAGCTCGACCACGCGACCGCCGGTTTTGGTGAAGACGCCATACGGTGGAACCAGAGGAGCCTCAGTGAACTGGCAGCGATGAGAATCTCTCTCGTCTGTAACGACTCCTCCTCGTGTTGTTCTGTCACAGAGAAGAAAATGTTGCACACGAGGACACGAGGCTGAAACGATTCCTGTGAGAGAAACTGTGCTTTTCCAAACGGCTCCTCGATCAGCAGCAGCAGCTTCTCAGCACTGATTACACAAGCTGGACTTTTATTTGCCGTATTTTAACAATAGTCTTAATTATTTCAAACGGAAACATGGAAACATCTGTATGGAATTGTGGAGATTAAAACATCATTAACGACATATCTTCATCCAAATCCAACCATTCACTGGGAAGTCGTCCATGGAAACTATGAGGGAAACTGCTGGAGTTTCTCCAGCGCTTCGTTACATGGAACCATGTCCAGGGGCCAGAGGATGCATAACATGTATAAATCATATTCCTGTGTTCAGTATTTCAAGTCATTTACCACATATACATTTAAACATGACCTTAAACAACACAGCACACCTCAGGCTAGAAACTTTCTGTTTCATTTTCCTTCGTCTCGTCCCTCCTGAACATAAAAGAGTCGCTGTAGCTGATCACATTAACTCACTCGAGTAAAACTGAGTAGCAGGCATCGTGATGGACGGCTGCTCTTTAACATATCACAGCTCTCGGTCAGATGATGTTTGGGGATTAAACACAACAATCTGGACTTTGCCTCTTTAGATAAAGAGTATTTTTTCCTGTGTTTCCTTGTGTTTGTGTTCAGTTTCATTCTGAGTTCCGTGTTTCCTGTTTTACTTTGAAGTTGTTGCTCCTCGTGTGTCTCTGCCTTGACTTCCTGCTTTTGTCCTGTCCCCCACCACCCCCTCCTCCCCTGAGTAAATAAGTCTCTGTGCTTACCCTTGTCTTTGTCAGTCTGTGTCTTACATGGCCGTCTCACCGCCCCGTCCTCATTCCTTCATCCCTCACTTGTTGAGTTTGACCTTTTCTCCCTCCTGGGTTTTGGCTCCACCTGGTCCCTAAACCATGACAACCTCTAGTTCCCTGTGTCGTGCTCCAGTTCCCCTGACACAATCCAAACCACTGGGTTTAGTAAAGATTTGTCATTACAACAGTATCGTTCAGTCACTACGCGCACATGCAGAAGAATAGAGATGATCAGATGAGAACATTAGCGATATCTTTACAACACGTGGTCCTGGTGTAGCAGCGACCGGCTCTGGCTGTATCCTCAGAATGTGCATGCAATGTGTTGACAGAAGATCCTTTGAAGTGAAGCAGACAACGAGAGAAACGTGCCGTCACAATGAAACGCTCTTCAACCGAGAACAAAGAAAGCAGCGCCGGGGCATCGTGTGTTAGTTGGGAGAGGAACCAGGGCCCAGGGAAGGATTCCCACTATTCACGTGTTCTTTTACGACTCGTTCATCATCTTCCGCTCATCGTGTAAATACTGTTTTGCACAGATGACGGTGCTGAGGTTATTTGTTTGAAAGTCATACTCTGCTGCGTGGCTGCATGTGGGATGAGAGGCGTTCGCTTGCTTTGGCACGAGCTGAATGCTCCGGCAGTGTAGTGAGCTGCTGCTAGTCGCGTTCGGCTCGCTGTGGAAACTCTGACGCAGCCGGTCGCTGTGGCCTCCTGTTTTTTTAATTCTTTGTAAACGGCTCAAGTCTTTCTTTCTTTCTCTTGTTTTTTTGTTACCTGACAGAGCCAAGGTCTGTTGCCTCAGGTAATAATGAGAAAATTGATATTTCACTGGTGAGTCTGATGATGATTGAACACAGCAGAGTGATTTCATATTTAATATTCAGGATTTTAAAACCTCGATCACATAGATTTGAGGGGAACAGTAAAATGCAGTTAATTAGAAATGAGTGGAGGTACGTATTTGTTCAGAGCTCTGAACGTTTCCACCTGGTTGTTTTCAAGCAACCACAAACTTTGTAAAACCATAAAATCTCATTCTTTCACATATTGAACAAATAAACAGGACGTGAAGTGATAACTGGTGAGTTTTATTGGTGCTGGCTCTTTTCTTCTGTTTCCACACTTTATCATATAAACAGATATGTATTAATCTTCCTGGCAATTCCCCCCGGAAGTGCTGAATTGTTGTTTTTCAGTTTTAACTTCTCTGTGGACCAATCACATCCCTGCGTGCATCACGGTACGAGAGCCTGCGCAGGGAAGTCTCTGAGGACCGGTCCGGTTTGTTCCGCACTGACACGGCGTTGGCTCCCGGAGCCGTGATGACAGCAGCAGTTGGTGATTCACTGTATCAGCTTCCTCAATCTTAATCAATTTGCACAGCACAGTTTGCAATAATCGCTCACAGCAACCAGAGGGACGGGTTCGCTGCAGTGACTCAGAGAAAATAGTATTTCTTAAGAAAAGGGATTCTACCTATATTGATTCCAAGTAGAAACGGGTCCAGTGCGTTGCGTGGGTTCACGTCTGTGAGGGGACATTCGGGGCTCAGTATCTTGCTTGTCCTCATACATTCATCTTTTCAAAACAGTCCATGACCACAGATGTAAGAGCTACTGGTCTGAAGTCGTTGTTAGCAGCCGGATGTGATGGGAATATCACATCACATGGATTTGAAACAGTAAAACAGCCAAACTCATATTCTTACCACAAAGTTGAAACACACGATAAATGTTAATCTTATTATAAACAGGGGTGTACGCTCACCTACGGCCATGTGGTGTGGAGTAGATGTTAAATTCTGTGTATTCAGATTATGAACAATTCACACAACAACTTTGAAAAAGGGCTGAAACATTGAAATATTTGCTTGTGCAAACTTATTTTTACTGGCTTACAACATTAACCGACGATTTAATGTTGAGGCAGTGAACCACGGAGGTGAAGGGAAGCAGCATTGAAGATCCTTCAGTGACGTGGGAGTTTATTAAAACAATGAAGTGTGTCAAACAACCCGGGAGGATTGACATCTGGATGTGTTGCTGGAGTTGAAGAAGAAGAAGAAGAAGAAGAAGAAGAAGAAGAAGAAGAAGAAGAAGAAGAAGAAGAAGAAGAAGAAGAAGATGCATCCCCCAGCATTTTAAATTCACTGTCCAAATATTTAACCTTCTCCTTATCAGATGGAGACAAAGCGTTTCCTCTGTGCTGTTATTCAGGTCTTATCTCTGACAGGGTGTAACTGGGTTGTTCAGACACAAATCGTTATGAATGCGTATATCTGTAAAACAATATACAGTAGAACACAGAAGTCTATGAGAGTTGAAAGGTTAATCAGGACGGTCCCAGAACATTCACTGGCCACAGCACTGTGTCTTTATACTTCATAGTTTCACTGTTTACGCCTGAAGAAGTCGCCCAATGATGTCCCTGCTGAGTTTGCACGGTAACATGCTGCATTCAAGTCTCACCACAAGAACATCCAGACCAGGACTATTCCATCTTCTACCTGAAGCCACGGCAGGCTCCTCTCTATGCTGGAGAAGGTTCTCCCATCCGGTCCTGCAGCTGAGGTCAGCAAGGTGCTGCAGGAAGGGACGAAGACAGGCAGCTGGTTCCAGTACCTGCCTCCCACCAGCACTGATTCCCAGCACGTCCTGCGCTCCCTGGCTCCTATAAATCCTATAAAATCCTATAAAACAGCAGCTCCCTGCATCAGTCCCTTGCCATTTCCTTTTCTGCTGCTTCAATTATATAAAATTCTCATGAAAAACATCATAATTTATATCCCTGGTGGGATTTCCCTTCTGATTAGTTCAGTTTATCTTGAATTATCGTGTCCTAAGTAGAGACGTATCAGGGTTTGAAAAGCCACCGCATAGTTTGTCTGTTTAGAACAAACTCCTCCTGTTTATATCCCATAAATCCCACTTTTCAAACACTCAGAAGAATTTTGTCTTCAGTAACATCTGTTTAGTTTAGTAAGTTTCCACCATAGTGGGGAGCAGATAACGAGTGAACTTTCATTTGTCAAATGTGGATGAAGCTGATTTCATTGCTATCTTTCTTTTTTTTATGACACGCTGATTTATTTTTTGGGGTCAACCCCAATTTTGTTACCCCAGGAAACTCTTAGCATGCTGCTAATCCAAATATTATTTGATGCTTGCTTGGGTTTTAATGGTTTGCTCTAAATTCTACTAACAATTTTACACCAAGATTCATTTACGGTGAAAAACTATCTGGTTTTAGTTTACAAAAGTAAACTTGATCCAACTAAATGTCAAAAAGGATCAACAACAGTCAAATTTTCACTTTAACCACGGTAAAATTGAAGGAACTCAAAATATGTTTTTCTATTGAATCTCAAAGCCAGAATCCAATTCTTCCAATTGCTGTATATGAAAAACATTTGAACACAATCTTTTAACATGTTCCTTGAATCTTTGACCTTTGACCCCAAACGCTGTTATATCCTGTGCTTCTTACAGTCACTGATTCACAACAAGAAAGAAAAGAATCAGTTGCTCATGTTTATTAGAAAGTCTAATTCATTTTTATTTCTCCTAATACCCAGATGGAAACACAAACTTCAGGAAAACCATATGAACCCCCCCCCCCCCCCCCACACCCCCCCCCCCCCCCCCCAAACAAAAACAGCTTGACAAGTACATTACATTTCTCAATAGCTGGCAAAGTGTGTGTTTAAGGCCGTGGCCCCAGAAGTGCACTTAGTGTTACATTAATGTTTTTTTAGATCCGAGCAGTTGGTCGCTGTCTTTTTAAACACACACACACACACACACACGCTCCGCCGCACACGCCGTGTGTGAACAGGGCCGTGGGCCTGGTGACTGGGAACGAGGGAAGGAGTCATTCAACTGGGATCAAGTGAGTTGGAGAACAATATAAATCAAATAAAGCCTATGTGAATGTGGAATGTAAAACAACAACAAAAAAAACACACAATATATAAAAAAAAAAAATAAAGATTACTGCACCGAACAACGCCAGTCCTGAAAGTAACTGGTCATTTTTGTTTTCCTGCTAATCTCTGTCCAAGATATTCATATATGTTTTGAAAAAAAAAAAATATGAAAACCAACATACTACGTAGCACCAGTAGGTAAAAAACAAATCATGCAGCAAATCGTGTTGCCTTCCTTCTCGCTGTGAAAAAGACTACTTCAAGAATTTGGTTTGTATAAAGTCCATTTGTTGTGGATCCAGTGCAGCCACCATTGCTTTGGTCTTGCATCCATACAGCACGGCCACTGTGGATGGTTCTTCTCAGAATCCCCCCGAACGGAGGTAACAGCTGGCCATGTGTGTCACTTTGCTCCTATGTTCTCATTGCAGCAACGACTCCTCGGTTCATGGGCGCTGAGGACGGGGCGGGACAGAGAAACACGGTTAGTCTCTGGTTAGTCTTTAAGGAGAGCACTCCACTGGTTTACTGCTGTTTTCCTAACAATGTGTTGCTCTTCATATTTGCAGCGGCAGGGACGACACGTACCTGGTTTTCCACAGGTCTTCACACACTGCTCGAACGTGTCGAAGCGATTCCGGTTCCCGCCGCAGCCGCCGTACCAGAAACGCGCGCAGCTCTTGCTGAGGGCGTCGAAGTGCCACTTCAGGACAAACTTGGCACATGAACCTTCCTCTTTGGAAAGCTGGCAGATGTCTACGGATGTAGAGGCAGCTGGGAGGGGGGGGGGGGGGGGAGCAATCAGTGTAAGTCTGCAGGTTTCAAATGAAAACACACTACAACAGACTGGAAATATGAACGATAAGGACTAGTATGATTAGCAGGAAATGTGTCATTGCCATTATAGTTAACATAATGACTAATATTCTGCCAGTGAGATCCTCGTGCTGTGGATGGAAGTCGGTCCGAAGCGTTTCATGTTACAGAACCAAGCAGGATTCAGATTCTCCGGTACTGTTCGGGCCCAGCGCTGATGAGGCACCGACACATTTAACTTGAAGTTTCTTCCCTCAACAAAAAAAAACAACCCAAAACACAATGAAGCATTGAACAAGGTTTTCCATTCACTTTATCTGAGGTTACGACTTGGCTTGTCTTTTATACTTTTATGCTCCATCCGTCATTTAGAACATCTGAGGTTGGGGGGGGGGGGGGGGGATACAGTTGAATACAAAGAACTTGTTGTTTTGCTAAGTGAGCACAGTTTGTGGAAAGCGAATTATGCAACACCAATAACTTGCAGCATTGGTCAATATACTGTATGCCCAACATTAAGGGGGCCGGCCTCTGAAGCTCTGATCCTAATCCTGTTTGAGGGATTTGGATTTTCTGGTTTCAAACTGGACCATTAGGACATCGGGCCTTTTTCCCTTTTAGTTTGGCGAGCGTTTGCAAAGCTGCACATGCAACCGCATCAGAAGCCAATGGAAATTAATGGTCAGAAAATATGCAAGTTATTCAAAGTGTATATTATAGCATATCATATCTCACCAGGAGCCGGGACGACCTCCACCTGTTCAGTCTGCTGCAGCTGGGACTGAGGCGCTGGCTCTGGTTCTGGTTCTGGCTCTGGAGAAACATCAACATGTGAATGTGATTTCAGTGGAAAAGACTTTTACTTTACCAGAAACTAATAGGAAGGAAGAATTTTCAAAATGGTGTCCAGTGTAATGTTAATACTGATCACTGACATTTGCTTATTACTTCTACGTGAAGACATAATCCAGATTTCTTATGATATCAGTGACAGTCATAAGTTGACTATTTAAGTTAAAGATTTAAAAATGTTCTCCTGTGAATCGTGTATATTCAATATACCCGCTAAGCCCGTGGCCCTCCCCAGATTCTGAATCATTTATATGACAAAAAAAATAGATGACATACAGCAGCACTCAATACAGAAGCTTTTCATAAACAAGGATAAAAACTTTTCTGCTGTGATATTGTCTAAAAGCTAAAAAAAAAACATGATGCTTCTTTTAAGAAGTTGCAGACATTAGAGCAGATGAACTCAAACGTCTTCCATGTGTTGAATGTTCCACTCGTCCTAACCTCGACCATATGATTGTATTCTTAGCTAACTGCAGGCTGAGGATGAAGCTCGGTAGCTAGTTACTCAAGCACAGTAACATCTGCAGCCCACTGTGGGGCAGATGAAGACTGATTCATTAATTCCTTAAGTTTCTGCCACCCTTTTAAAATATCCCTCTTATTACAGCCACATGCACAAGTGGAGGAACACGAAGCACCGCCTGGTTACGGCTGGTGAGCTGAGACGGTGTAGCAAGCGGTTAGTTCTGCGTTTTGCACGTGGGGCTGAAGCTCACGATATATAAATGGTTAGATTTTGCCATCACGCCAGGTGACGGCACATTCCCTCGGCGAGCCTGGCAGCAGGACACTCACCTGACCTCATGCAGTGTTTCAAGCAGAGGGTCTCAGTGTCGAACCTATTTTCATTGCCGCCACAACCTCCGTACCAGAACTGTGTACAGATCCCGCTCGTTCTGTCAAAGAACCATTTAGCCTGATACTCTTTGCACGGCATTCCGGGTTCAGAGTCAAGTGAGCACGGGTCGTCTGCAAAGTCATTCACATTACAACGTGCACAAAAAAAACACACACAGCGGTGATGGGAGGACAGACAAGGGAGAGAGGACGAGTTTGTGTTAAGATTGAATCTACAACTACATGACAGACAAATACAAAACAGGTCAAACGGGTCTCGGTGCTGACGCGGTTCATTCATCGCAGAGGGAAAGAGAAAATGCATTCCACGTGGCATTCTACAGGGGGGGGGGGGGGGGGGGGTCAGGCTCGAGGTTTTAATAGCAGTTCGGACACTTGATTAAAAGTCGTCAGCAGAATGAGCAGATGATTGCGTCACTGTTACAGGTTAGTTAGTTCTGCAAGGCTGTGGGGGGGGTGCTCCAGGTTATTTGCACGAATCAACCCCAGAAACACTGGATTTATGACTAAACTGCAGCTGCGTCCAGTCTTTGAATCCCTTTCTAGTCAAGCTCCCACTGGAGAATCACGAAGACAGCACCGTGTATATAACCCTAAGTGAACGGCAGAAGCCTGACCTGCCTGACTGTACAGCCAGTAAACATGTTCTCAGTTATAAGAAGCAGCAGCTGTGTGTATTAATTCCTAAAAACAAATATGTGCACGGTAAAACTTCTCCAGTATCCCCATCCTCTGACTAAACAAAATGGCCCCGGTGTTGTACCCTGAGCTGTCTGGTTTGTCCAAACACATGATGTGAGAAGATCGAGCACAGACCAGGACTCACTGGTTTTGGAGTGTGAGCGGGTCGGACCTACGTGACATGTTCACTGGGAACCGTCACTGAGTCACGGCACTGAACCGTACGTTGTTTGAGTGAAACCATCGGGTTTTATTTATGTGACTAACATACTGTTTAAGAAAAGCCCATTGAGACTAATCCCCCCTGGCGAGTATAGAGAAACCTACATTGGGACTGAAAGACAACTTCTCATTATGTGTATATCGTTATGTACAAACACACAAACACACACACACACACACACACACACACACACACATGCAGAGTCACTCACCAGTTTCCGGTTGGTCCAGTGGTGTGGCGTTTACAGTGTGGGATCCTTGGATGGTTGGCTTGTGCTCTGCTGTTCCTGTCAAAATGAAACTCCCAATTAGGAGGCAGCTACAAAAAAGGGCATCACTCCGTATTCAAATGTTAACAATGATAACAATAATTATATTAATAAAACCTTTACAGGAGGGCAATAAAGAGTGAGAGGATATTTAGGGGTAAAAGGAATTATGTTGGTTCTCCAAACACGATACAATAAACTCTGAACTCACACACGATTTGTCTGAATGCAGTTGTTACAGCATGCGTGTGTGTGTGTGTGTGTGTGTGTGTGTGTGTGTGGTGTGTGTGTGTGTGTGTGTGTGTGTGTCTGGACTCACTGGTAGTGATGATGCCTTTGCGGGTGGAGACCACTTGTCCCTCTGCGGTGTGGGCAGTGACCACAGCGTGATACGTCTGAGCGCTCTGCAGGTTGTCCACAGAAAGCTCGGCGCCCGACACGTTGGTCTTCAGCACGAGGGCGTGGTCGGACAAGCGCGTCACCACCACCTCGAAGTAGACGAAGAGCTTGGGGTCCGGGCTGCTCCAACGCAGCTTCAAGCTGCTGGAGGTGACGTTGGAGACGTGCAGCTCATCTGCGTCTGAGATGGCGAGAGAGGAAGACAGAGGTTGTGTTGAAGTCGGTGTGACAGGTTTTATAATATGATGATAATATTACTCCTGTCGGTGAAGAAAAAAGAAATCAAACCTTCTGCATCCAGAAGCATTTTAAGTTCATTGTAGTACATCCACATTATTACCTTTGTGCTTCCTTGGATGAACTGCTTGATGATTTTCATGGTGTTTCTGATTCTGCTTCCTGTAAATGAACCAATAAAAAGTTATGAATCCATCAAACTTTTCAAGAGATGAACGTTGAACAGTGAGAGGAACTTACTCGTGCTGTGACCATGTGAAGGGGTTTTTCAGGGGCTGGTCACTCTGGTACCACTTGCAGTTTTTGGAGACTTCGGGGACATGTAGAACGCGTTTTCAACTAAAAGACAAAGCAGCAACACACAAGGTCTCACTCACAGGGACTTGAACAAAGAATTGAGTGTGTGACGCTGATGTCTGTCTTGCACTTACTGCTGATGTACTTTGGCAGCAGCTGGCTGAACGTCTGGATGTGTTTGTCATAAAACTGTGAAAGGGTGTCCAGCCTTTTGAAGAAGACATCTGACGGCTCACTGGCCATGCGGGACAACACCCGGTTGTCTCCAGCACTCAGCTGCCCTCCCACGCCCAGGATGACCAGGAAGAAGCCTCGGCACTTGACCTCGGTGGCGATGCGCACCAGCTGCTGCTCGTCTTCTTCCACGCTTCCTGTCACGAAGAGGAACAGCACTTTCCTGTCCCGCTGGAGAGGCGCCTTGTCGAACACCAGCTCCACCGTGGATTCGATGGCGGCTGCCAGGGCCCGGCCACCCTCGAGCTGGGGGTCTTCTCCAGCAGGAACGTGACGATGTCCTGAGCTGAGTTGTGCTCGGTCAAGCCGATATCCACGTGGATGGGAAGGCCGGTTTGGTTCTGGATGAACTCGTAAGGCGCCTGCTGGATCACAGACACTCTGGCTTGGTGAACATCGGATGTGGGATTGGAAGACACCTCCAGCTGCTCTACTATGAGCGCGATGTAGCGTTTGATCTCGGTGAAGACGGTTGGATAGGTGGAGTCGGAGCTGTCCAGGACGAAGGCCATGTCGATGTCCACGTCTGTGGCTGAAGACCTGCGGTCTCGGCTGCTCAACGGGGGCACGTAGTCACACATCTGGTCCGGAGAGCAGAAGTCTAAAAAAGGAAGCAATGGGATGAAACGTGATTATTCATCTTCCCTAAGATACTGTACTTCTACCGCGGGTTGTTTCCCAAAACTAAAACTCTGTTTATTATGATTTTTAATGGGATAAATAAATGAATAATTCAGACTATCGCCCAAAATCTTAGTGTACAAATGCAGAGCTCTTACCGAAGCACACATGGCAGCTCATAATCTTCTGGATGACTGCATTGTACTGTGCACTTCCAGGACTGGGGAGCACAATCACCTGGGCCAGGGCTGTGTTATTGACCTGTTGTTCAAAAAGAAGCACAATTAGAAAATACACAATTAGATCTCTTCTTTCACTGAAGACAGTAGACGGCTCACACACCGAATCCCTGTGAAGTGGTTTGTGTAGTTGTACCTGCAGTGCTTTGCTGAGTGCTCTTTCCTCACGGCTGACCAAGAACAGAGTGGCGATTCCGGCATCGTGCAGGCGGAGAGCCGCGTTAGTAACTCCCTGAACCTGACCGAGGGACCCGCCGACAAAGAAGATGGCCACCTTCCTCATGAGGAAGCCGCTGCGCACCCTCTTGAAGGTGTTCTGGGCCACGAAGCTCATGGCCGTGGGCAGGTTGCGCTCCTTGTTCGTCTGCAGGGTCTGAAGTCCCTCGATGCGTTGGACCAGCGCGCGCTTCTTCATCGCATCAGCGAACCGAACCTCGGTGGTGACTTCGCTGTTGTACAAGGTCAAAGCAACACGGGCACCCCTGGGACAGTTACTCTCTGAGATGGTGATGTTCCGGACCAGGTTCAGGACCGCGTCCCGCATGTTGTTGAACATTCTGCGGTCGACGTTCTGAGAGGCATCCAGGGCGATGGCCAGCTCCGTGGGGTAGAGCGGGCATTCCATCTGACCTGAGAGTGAACAGCACACAGAGGGAAAGTGAATACAGCACACACACAGCAGCTGTGTTCCTTTGAATTGAAATGTTTGTACTCACCATAACAGCAAGCTGGAAGAGAAAAGGAAACAAGCGCGTTAAGACATTTGAACATTATATACTTTGAATACTGCGCAGCGTCATCGTGGATAGCTGTGATACTCACGGCAGTTATCTCTGATCTTCTTCACCAGGTCACATTGCTGAAGGGACGGAGGCAAATGGAAACAAATGTTAAAAGACGTCGACGCCAGAATTTTTCGTTTTTATTCTTTTCATTCAATCAAATAATAGAAAATAGACGAGACACTGACCACAACACCGGGTCCTCTCGGCCCTTTCTGACCCTGTTGGAGACAAAGATTATTGAATATGTCTGGACTAACAACCAGTGCAATGCAAGACATACTTTCCACTGCTTATGTAACTTAATATGATTACAGTTAGCAGTGTATATTACATGTTATGAGTTTCAAATCCACATACTTAATCAAAAGAAAATCAGAGACATACACATCCTCTATCAATTCATCTTACAACGTAAAGTGCCTTGAGATAATAAACAACAAATCAAACTTAAAAGGAATATTCTATCTCAAACTGAAAAAAATGTAAAGTTGCTTACGTATGGCCCAGAATATCCACCCTCTCCTTTCTGTCCAGCTGTACCAATGTTTCCAGAGACACCCTGGAAAGAATTAACAGTGAAAGAATAGAATTCACTTTAGAACTCTGCCATCTGCCAATAGTTTAGAAAAAGAGTTTGAACTCTCTTCCTAGACAACATTAACGAGCGTGCCGCTCATTCACTTAAATGTGATACACGACAACCAAATCCAACCGGGGGATGAAGACCTACCCTCTGTCCACGGTTTCCTTTGGGTCCAGCTCCACCTTCAGTGCCAGCGTCACCAGCAGCTCCCTACATAGACATATAGAAGTGCAGTGAATGAAAAATCAAAAATCAAAAGACAGGTCCAATGCCCAGTGTGGGATTTCTTTAATTACCTTGACTCCGGGGAATCCAGGGAAGCCTTCATCACCCTGTAGATGCATATGTACATTCGGTGTTAGGTATAAATATTGGCCCCGTTAATTAAATAAAGTGAAAAAAGTGAATAGTTTATTGATAATTCCTGAGAAATAGCTGTATTTTAACAGTTCTCTTCATACAAGACACCACGTAACAAAGTGCAGTATTTCACTTGCCTTTCTTCCGTTGGGCCCCACGACACCAAATCCATCTCTACCATCTTCACCCTACAAGGAGAACAAGGAGAACAATATCTTCACTATTCCACTTTTCTCTGTACAGATGTTATTAATTCAACTGCAACACACTCTTCTAATGAAAGACAAACAGGATCAACAGACACACAACAACAACACACCACGTTCATTCACAGCCGTAAAGGCCACAGTAAGAAAACTGCTTCTAAGAGTTGCAGCCTGAAGCTGATCTTAATTTATCTGTTAGTGTTTGACTAATAATTATCTTCTCTATTATAAAGACATTTGGTTAATCAAGCCATGTACTTCTAATACTTTTGATTTTTATATTCATATTTCATCGGTACAGAAGATGAAGGTTCATCCTTACAGGTTCTCCACGGGGGCCAAGAGGTCCGGTGATGCCATTTGGTCCTGACTCTCCTGGCTCTCCCTACAGAGGCACAGAGATACAAAACAATGGAACAGAGACAAACAGATGCAAAGATGCAAAGATGCAAAGACAATTTCACGGGTTTAAGAGTGTATTGTTTCTTTTAGCCGCCAGGTCAGTTGCTGTAGATTTAATTAAACTCATATGGGGTTTTTTTGTTTCTTCAGCAAAGAGAGCCTCTGTGTTTTCTTACAGTGCTTTAGTGTTTGCTCAGTCGACACATGTGTGTTCAGTAATGTGAGAGCGCCTGTCTTCGTCTGGTGTGTTTAGAAATGAAACAGAGAACATAAGCCGCACGGAATTGTGTTTCCCTCTGTACCTTACGACCAAGAAATCCTCTTCTGCCCTTATCCCCAACGGGACCTGGGATACCACCGGGACCCTGGGAAAAAAAAAACATCCAGACATTAGAGTCCTGTTTACTGTGTTACAGACATAGCTGAAGGTTTTATTTCATAGAGTGTAACATGTTAACTCACCCTGGGTCCAGGGTTTCCATCTTCTCCTCTGGGTCCTGGGGCACCGATCGGTCCAGAAGGACCCTGGAACAAAGACAAAACCAGACATTGATGAAGCACTGCTTGGCTTTCAGATTAAATCTTCAATTTCAACCCCTGAGTGAAGAATGAACACAGATTTATAGATTGATAAATACATTTGCAGGGATGTGTTGGATGTATTTGTTGACTTACTCTGGATCCTCCGATGCCGACCTCTCCCTGCACACCGATGCCTCCTGGCTTTCCAGGATTCCCTTTAATGACACGCGAGCAGCACAATGTTCCAGTTACTGTCACACAAAGTCACAGCAATAGGTATTAACTAATGTATGTCGTCACAAGAAGGCTCTTACCGGCTGTCCAGGTACGCCTCTCCTGCCGTCAGCTCCCTAATGAAGGAGGAATGGAATTAAATCTTAGTTTTAAAAAACAAATACAGAAACGGGAGATGAAGATTGCAAACTTCTTTACCCTTCTTCCGAGTTCCCCAGGGCCTCCCTTCTTTCCATCTTCACCAGCATCTCCCTGTCGAAAAAACAGACCCATACACAAACAACAATGAAATGTTGAACTGAAAAACTTTCGGGGGAAGTATAAAGTTGAAAACACATCGGCGAGATATCGTTTCTACAATGTGGACATTACCGCTGGTCCAGCATCACCGGGGTCTCCCTTCGGTCCTGCTTGGTTGTTGTCTTGTCCACTTGTGCCCTATTGGACAGATTCACATTTCAGCTTCAGCTACTCATAAACACCATAATTAATCTACATCAGTTTAATTATCCACGTGTAACACAAGTTGTCTACAGTTAAATATCTATTCGGACAGTGATGGTCTATAATACTCACGGGGTCTCCTCTGATTCCCTCCTCCCCTCGGTCTCCCCCTTGTCCTTTGGAACCTTTGGGACCCTAAAAACAATAAATGTGTTTAATGAGAATTGTTCAGCACAATCGATTTGACATAAACATGTGATGAGAGAAAAAGTGAAACTCCAATTGCGTCCAGCCACTCACTCTCCTGCCGGGGTTTCCTCCGCCTCCTGCCGGTCCAGCGACTCCACTTTTGCCCTGAAACCATGAGAAGATGCCACATGAAGACATTGGTGGAACTTCAATTTCCACATGACTGATTCTATGCGATACAATATAAAAATAACTGACAGGATCTTATGAACACACGCTCACCTCCTCTCCGTTGATGCCATCGAGTCCAATTTCTCCAAATTCACCCTGAAAAATAAGAGCAGTTGGTTGTTTGATCCGTGTGTGAATGTTTTTTTGGGCCGGTTTTAGGTCAATGTGAAGACTTTCAAAGAAAAGCACTCACCTTTTCTCCTGAGTACCCACGAGAACCCTGGACAACACAAAAATAGTGATTACACACCATAGCACACATATATATATATATATAAAGCAATATTCCTAAATTAAGATAACAAATCTTGAATTTGAAATGCCATATCGAAGCCTTTACCTTGACACCTCTCCGCCCAGGACATCCCTGGAAACCCTGTGTTCCATTCACACCAGGAGGACCTCTCTCTCCCTGTACAGTAGAGACAATAAGATTATTATGGGAAATCTGAAGGAAGGCAAAGAAGTGAGCAACAAAACACACAAAGTTGTGAAAGTTGAATGTCCTCTTAAAGGTAGAGTGGTGTTAGAGTTTAAACTTACAGGTCCACCCTCATCTCCAGGATGACCTTGGCCTCCTCCTGATCCTGGACCGCCCTGAAAGACAAAATAACAAAATATTAGCTTGTGATAAATAAATTTAAATCAATACTATACTGTATTTGTGTATATAAATATAGATTATTTAAGTTTTGTAACATAGTTACCTTCGTCCCTGACTGTCCAAAGGCTCCTCGGTCTCCTCTGGTGCCGGTGCATTTGCAAGCCACACCACAGCACTCTCTTTCAGCAATATTGTCCTAGGCAGCGAGATAAGACAAATATGAAGTCATTTATGGGCATAAAGATAAAGCAAACACTAAAGCCTTAGATGTGACTAATTGGCACTCACCAGTTCCTCCCTGAGCTCATACTCCAAGTCCATTATATTGAGACGCAAGGGTCTGGTGTACCTGAAGCCACGCCCATATTGCAACAGCGACGCCTCCTCAAACTTGGCCACCCGCTCCAGCCCGACCAGAATGAAACTGTTCACTCCTGTTCAGCGTTTGAGGAACAGTATTATAACCTCCGATGTGACATTGTTAAATATGTTTCTCAGAGGTTTAAAGATAGTTATCAAGCACAATTTTGAATGAATCATCTTTTTTACCTGATTGCTGAAGCTGGTCAACTCGCTTTTTCATTTCAGCGTATGGGGCGTCGAGACCGTCGGTCAAATGAATGACAACCTTCAGGGAAAAGCACAATTCAGTTTTCACACTCAAGTGTATTGACTCTAATCCTGAACTGATTCCATTCTTGTTTAATGACACTTTTTATGTTTTTAATCCTTAAAACTATGCAAGAAATGGCCCAGATTCTGATCTATACTTCAGTGTATTCCATTCAGTAACCAACCTTGACAACATCGTCCTGTCTGGTATTGAATCTGTTGGTGTAAGCGGAGATGGTCTTGCCATTGAGGACAAAGGGGCCACGACTCCGCAGTGCTTTGAAGGCCACGGCGAGCTCCTTGGCGTTGTTTGTGAAATCGAGCTGGACGGGCTCAGAGGCAGAGTCCACGGCCAGCATGCCCACGAGCACAGAGGGAGTCTGCCCGGATGAGCAGCTGATCATTTCCATTTGGGAAATCGTATTTAGAATGTATTCCATCTTCTTCTGGAGATTAGTCTGAGCACTGAAGATGTTCTGGGCAGAAACATCAAACCCTACCAGTACCTCCACATTGCAGGCTGTAAAACAAACGTGGATTTAGTCTGGAAAACTGAAACGTCATTGTTATTTTGTAAATTGTATTAGCATGAAAGAAGATAATTACCTTTAGGAGCGTCTTGCCCACCATCACACAGCCTCCCCTTCACTTCATCATCAAGCGTCTCCAGGATTTGCTCATTGAGCTCTGAAAGTTCTAGAAAGGTGCTCGCTCGAGCCACGGTAGAAGACTCGCTTGCTATTTTTTCTAATTCATCCTCAATGTCACCCACTCCTACGGCAAACACTCTCACGCCTTTTTTCTTCAGACCGAGGGCTGCTGTTTGGCCGTCATCTGAGGAGCGTCCTCCGGTAACAAGCATGAGAATCTGAGGAGTGCCCTCGTCCTTCCTACTTCCCTTCTCTTTGGTAAAGTGGATATCTTGAACATGGCGAATGGCGGCCCCAGTGTTGATTTTGTTTCCACCTTTGTACTCCGCTCGTTCAATGGCATCTACAATGTCTTGCTTGTTCTTGTATGTGTTGAGGTAAAAGACGTCGGTCGCATCTGCCGCATAATGTGCCAGTCCAATCCGCAGGTTGTCTCTCTCAGTGTAGAACAGGTCAATTAGGTTAGAGACAAACGCCATCACTTCTTTGAAGTTATCCCGGCCCAAGTTGATGGAGCCATCCACTAAAAATACGATATCAGCCTTCTTAGGTAAAATCTGGTCTGTTGCTACGAGGAGAAAGATGAGGTAAAAAAAAAAAATCAGAACATGACAATAAATTGAGTTACATTGACTGCATTTTGACATGTGATTCCTGAACACAGATATATATACGTTTCTGAAGTATTTTGCTCAACTTACTGGAATCGAAGTATGTGGGTGGTTCCTCAGGCATTGTCCCGCTCAGCCTGGCAATAAACCTCTCCTTGACTCCCGGCAGACTTGGGAAACTAGGGACCTGAATGACATCTTCTGAGGTGGTGGCAATTTGGCCTAGCTGTCTTGTGTCAGCACCTCCAGCTCCAACACCGATGCAGTTTACCCGGCTGCTCTTAAGCAGAGGTCCATAGATACTAACATCTTGGGGAGAACGTCCACCTGTCAGAACCACAAGATGCTGGGAAGCCTCAGACAGACGGACACCAGCAGAGGGTTTTAACTCATTCCGCATGACATAGTTGATGGCATCAGCCAGGTCTGATGACCGGCCACCCATCTGGCGAAGTCTTTTGATGGCAGAAATAACAGCGGGCTTGTTGTTGTGTGAGTTGAGTGAAAACTCAGTTTGGACTTGGTTCGCATACTGGACAACAGACACTCGAACCTGATCAGGCTGCACATCGAGTTGGTGAACAATGTTGAGGATGAAGTCCCGGATGTGAGCAATGCCATCAGCACCAGTATTGTCTGAGCCATCAATAAGGAAGATAATGTCCTTCTTCCCAAGATTTAGGGAAACTGTAATGAAAACACAGCAAAGAGATTTCCAAGCATATTAGCAAACTAATAAAGCATTACAAAATGTTAAATTCCACCAATACAACAGAACTCTAGAGGCTTCAGGGCTTTGCAGATGTTAGGACTGTTACTCCTGCATCACCACTGTAACATGAGTCTTTTCTCAGCTAAATGGCAAATGCAAAACAAATCATGCATCAATGCTATTATTGAAAACATCAATCATCACTTCAAAGTCATTGTAAACCTTCAATATGAGAGATAGTATTTCTTACCATGCACTTCAGGAACACTACTGATATCATCAGCAGTTATTGTTTTCACAGAATCAATGAGCTGGGTCTCCACTTGAGGAAGCTGCTGGAAACTGTCAACTGAATATACAAGTTCGGGCTTCAGGGAAATTTGTCTCAGTTCATCTAAGTCTGCATTCCTTGAACCAATGGCAAGAGGAGCAACCTGGCTTCTCTTAAGCAGGTTAGCTGAACTGGACACATCATCTGATGACTTGCCACCTGTAACTAGAATGAGGAACTGAGGAACACCCTCTTCAATGCGGCTTCCTTTCGCCCTCTGGTAGATGTTTCTGGAGACCCACTCAAGAGCATGTCCTGTGTTTAGAAGGTTTCCACCTTTGCTTCGAAGCCTCATCACAGCCTGGCGTACCTCTTCTTTGGTGGAGTATGCGTTCAGAAGAAATTCTAACTTTGGCTCTTCACTGTACTGGACCACAGAGACTCGGACTTTATCCAATCCAATATCCAGCTTCTCCGTAACTCTTCTGATCATGTCACGGATGGCAGGGAACTCGCTGCGTACAGCTGTCGTCCCGTCAATGAGAAAAACAACATCCCTCTTCACTCCTCTTGTGGGTGCTGGGGTCACCACTGTTCAAAAAGAATGTATACAAAGGAAGATTGTATTAGTGATAACTACAAAGTTCCCAACAGAAATATACACTATGACTGAAATACAGTAAAAAGTGTTGTATGTGAGAATGTTAATTTCTGGACATGATTTAATTGAGTAATTACCTGTATAGCTTGGAAATACTGGACGCATCGTGGCGATGTCATCGTCTGACATCTCAGTGAGAGTGGTGATTAAGTTTTCTTGGACTGTGTAGAGGCCGGGGAGGTCATCTACAGTAAAGGCAAAGTTAGGCACATACGACACCACCTGCAGCTCCGTAGGGTTAACATCCCTGGTCCCAATGCTGAAGGGAAGAACTCTAGATTGCTTGAGGGCAGTCGCTGCCCGTCTGAGGTCATCAGTGGAAGGCCCACTGGAGACGACGATTACAAACTGTGGTACACCCTCTTGCTTCCTGCTTCCACGTGCTGCTGTCAGAACATCCTGATTGACAAACTGCAAGCCCTGACCCAGGTTACGTTGTCTTCCTCCTCGATGCCTGATTTCCCTTACGGCATTCAAAACGCCTTCTTTGGTTGTATGCGAGTTCAGATACATATCAGCCTGAGCAGAGTCACCATACTGAGTCACACCAATCCGGATCTTGTTCTCGCCCACGTTGAGACTCTCCACAACCCTGCGGATGAACTCCTGAATGATAGGAAAATCCCGTCCAACACCATCGGATCCATCAACGAGGAAAACGATATCCTTCCGGGGGCCCTGCGACTCAGCTGAAACGGACAGAGAAAATATAATCTTGTTTTCTGTTACAAAAATGATCACAAATATGAATTCCTATTGAAAAGCCTGATGATTTCTTCCGACACACAGTATGTGGTATGCCTTATTCGTGGTAATCAGATGCATACATATACTCTGGAAATCCGACCAGTTACCAAGCCAATGCAAGTTGTTTGGATGATGACATTTCTCACCTGAATTGGAAGATGCTGAAATATTTAGAGGATTAGTGCAAAACACTGCTGCTATGCATGTCATGATTACATAGCTTTAATTTGATCTGCTTGGAAATACCTGAATGTGTATCTTTAAAATGTATTAAAGATTTTATGTTACTCCAAGATAAAGAATTTGAGTAATTCTATATTGTGTGAATGAGCAAGAAATGATTTAAACAACAACAACTTTCTCCAAAGTCTACACTGTAGAATGTGAAATTATGATCCAACCAGATGGCTGATAACATCAGGACCCAGACACTTTTCCGGGAATCAGCAGAAAACACCAGAGAAAATTTGATTAAGATGGAAGCAAATTAGAAAGTTCAGTACTATTTAAAATGCAAATCATTTTTTTGTATTTGAAGCCCAAGTTTTTAAATCTGGCATGTCGATCTCCTTTGATTTTGTGTTTTTAAATTGATTTCAGTTGTTTGTTTGCTAAAAACATAGGTTACAGTTTTTATAATTAAAAATGTATTGGCACGTTGTAACAGTGGTGACAATATTCTCTTTATATGAACAATAGAAGAATGGCTCATTAATTTGTATGTAACTTTTCTGGACAAGAATTAATTTTCTCCCTATTATAAATGAAAGAAACTTGTTTATGGAGCTATCGGTAATTGTAATTTGGTGCATCATTCAAAGGTTAAAACATGCAAACACCAAAAAATTTAAGATGATTGCTTGTTTATACAGAGACGGGGCTTATGACAATGCTGGCAGAAAAGGACTTGATTCATATGAGATAACTCTTTACTGAAACCATTTGCTCAGTGTTTTGAAGTAAATATGAAGTATGAAAAATACCATTATGAGTAGGATCAAAAGAAAAATGTTGATGAAATGATCCGAAAAAGAAGAAAATTTACAAGCTATGATGATGATGACGCGGAATCAAGTTCATCCTTGGAATCAAGAGTATTCTGAATTTGTGGAAGAGGGAATATCTTTGAAACCAACTATCAGATTTAGTGAAGGTGAAAAAAGTCAGGTAGCCCTTCAGGCAAGAGGCTGTGCTAGTTAACATACCAAGTATAGTTGGTGACTCTGGGGTGACATCAATAACCACAGCCTCCACAGCCTCCACAGAGGACTGAAGCTGCTGTTGGACACTGGGAAGGTCAGTGAATTCAGAAACAGACAGAGCGTAACTTGGATCGTTGGCTATCTTCCGCAGTTCTGTGCTATCAGAGCTCCTGCTTCCAATTGGAAAGATCAAGACACCCATCTTTTTCAGAGCAGAGGCTGGTGCATCAACTCTGTCAAAAGACCTTCCACCACTTAGCAATATTAGCACCTGTGGAACTCCTTCCAGGCGCCTGCTTCCTGCAGAGGCCGTGAAGACATTATCCCTCAAATACTGGAGGGCTGCTCCAGTGTTGAGGGGTCTTCCGCCTTTGTGTATCAAACCTCTGAGGGTGTCAAGGATCTCGCTCTTTGTCGTGTATGTGTTCAGATAGAACTGGACGGCTGGATCTCTGCTGTACTGAACCACTGAGACACGGTCTTTGTTGTCATCCACACTGAGTGTCTCTACTACTCTTTGGACAAAGTTTCTCATAGCTGGGAATCCAGTTCTAGTACCATCAGATCCGTCCAACAAGAACACAACATCCCTTCCTCGTGGCTGTTTCTCCACTATGGAACATCAGAATTGCAACATGTTTAGATCAATGTGTAAAAGGTTTCAGTTTGAAAGTCCAACAATGAAAGCTAACCTCAACTATTAGGAATGACTGTCAAAGTTTGCACAACTGTCATATCAAAGTGGCACTGGCTGACCTTCAGTAGGTGAAATGTACTCTAGCATGGTTCAATTTGCCTCCTACACTGATCTTGGAATGTAAAATTTAGTCAATGTCTTACCGGTTACTGCTGGTGTCACGGGCGTGGCCCTCACTAGCACTGTGCTCATTACAGAGGAGAGCTGTTCTTGGACACTGGGGAGCTCAGTGAAGTCAGTCACTGATAGAGCGAGACTAGGGTCAGAGGATATCTTCTGCAGCTCTCTAATGTCAGAGCTGCTTGTTCCAATGCCAATTACAAAGATACCCTCCTGTTTGAGAGCAGAGGCTGGGGTATCTACATTGTCAAAAGACCTTCCACCATTTAGCAGGATCAACATTTGTGGAACACCTTGCTGGCGCCTACTCCCAGAGGAGCTTGTAAAGACGTTGTCCCTGACGTACTGGAGGGCTGCCCCGGTGTTGAGGGGTCTGCCTCCTCTGTGTCTCAGCCCCCTGACAGAATCCACAATATCCTCTCTCGTGGTGTATGTGTTCAGATTGAAGTGGACCTCTGCATCTCTGCTGTACTGGACCACAGAGACACGGTCTTTGTTTTCTCCCACATTCAGTTTCTCTACCACTCTCTCAACAAAATCTATCATGGCAGGGAAGCCATTCCTTGTTCCATCAGAACCATCCAGAAGGAATACGATATCCTTTTTGGCACTGTCAACTGAGAACAGATAGAACGGGAAAAAATTAAAACCTTTGCAAGGTGAAACAAGTCAGGTAGCCCTTCAGGCAAGAGGCTGTACTAGTTAACATACCAAGTACAGGTGGTGACACTGGGGTGACGTCAATAACCACAGCCTCCACAGCCTCCACAGCCTCAACAGAGGACTGAAGCTGCTGTTGGACACTGGGAAGGTCAGTGAATTCAGAAACAGACAGAGCGTAACTTGGATCGTTGGCTATCTTCCGCAGTTCTGTGCTATCAGAGCTCCTGCTTCCAATTGGAAAGATCAAGACACCCAGCTTTTTCAGAGCAGAGGCTGGTGCATCAACTCTGTCAAAAGACCTTCCACCACTTAGCAATATTAGCACCTGTGGAACTCCTTCCAGGCGCCTGCTTCCTGCAGAGGCCGTGAAGACATTATCCCTCAAATACTGGAGGGCTGCTCCAGTGTTGAGGGGTCTTCCGCCTTTGTTTTTCAAATCTCTGAGGGTGTCAAGGATCTCGCTCTTTGTCGTGTATGTGTTCAGATAGAACTGGACGGCTGGATCTCTGCTGTACTGAACCACTGAGACACGGTCTTTGTTGTCATCCACACTGAGTGTCTCTACTACTCTTTGGACAAAGTCTCTCATAGCTGGGAATCCAGTTCTAGTACCATCAGATCCGTCCAACAAGAACACAACATCCCTTCCTCGTGGCTGTTTCTCCACTATGGAACATAAGAATTGCAACATGTTTAGATCAATGTGTAAAAGGTTTCTGTTTGAAAGTATAACAAGGAAAGCTAACCTCAACTATTAGGAATGACTGTCAAAGTTTGCACAACTGTCATATCAAAGTGGCACTGGCTGACCTTCAGTAGGTGAAATGCACTCTAGCATGGTTCAATTTGCCTCCTACACTGATCTTGGAATGTAAAATTTAGTCAATGTCTTACCGGTTACTGCTGGTGTCACGGGCGTGGCCCTCACTAGCACTGTGCTCATTACAGAGGAGAGCTGTTCTTGGACACTGGGGAGCTCAGTGAAGTCAGTCACTGATAGAGCGAGACTAGGGTCAGAGGATATCTTCTGCAGCTCTCTAATGTCAGAGCTGCTTGTTCCAATGCCAATTACAAAGATACCCTCCTGTTTGAGAGCAGAGGCTGGGGTATCTACATTGTCAAAAGACCTTCCACCATTTAGCAGGATCAACATTTGTGGAACACCTTGCTGGCGCCTACTCCCAGAGGAGCTTGTAAAGACGTTGTCCCTGACGTACTGGAGGGCTGCCCCGGTGTTGAGGGGTCTGCCTCCTCTGTGTCTCAGCCCCCTGACAGAATCCACAATATCCTCTCTCGTGGTGTATGTGTTCAGATTGAAATGGACCTCTGCATCTCTGCTGTACTGGACAACAGAGACTCGGTCTTTGTTTTCTCCCACATTCAGTTTCTCTACCACTCTCTCAACAAAATCACGCATGACAGGGAAGCCATTCCTTGTTCCATCAGAACCATCCAGAAGGAATACGATATCCTTTTTGGCACTGTCAACTGAGAACAGATAGAACGGGAAAAAATTAAAACCTTTGCAAGGTGAAACAAGTCAGGTAGCCCTTCAGGCAAGAGGCTGTACTAGTTAACATACCAAGTACAGGTGGTGACACTGGGGTGACGTCAATAACAACAGCCTCCACAGCCTCCACAGCCTCAACAGAGGACTGAAGCTGCTGTTGGACACTGGGAAGGTCAGTGAATTCAGAAACAGACAGAGCGAACTTGGGTGTTGGGATCTTCCGCATTCTGTGCTATTAAGCCCTCTTCCAATTGGAAAAATCAAACACCCATCTTTTTCAAGAAGGCGGGTGCTCAACCTTCAAAAAACCTTCCACCCCTTTGCAATTACACCTGTGGAACTCCTTCCAGGGGCCCCGCTTCCTGCGAGGCCGTGAAACATTTCCCCCAAAAACTGGAGGGGGCTCCCGTGTTGATCATTGTGGAACACCTGCGGCCCTACTCCCAGGGGTCTGTAAAGACGTTCCGCGTCTGGGGGCTGCCCCGGTTGTTCTACCCCTCACATCCCTGGTTCTTCAGCCCCACAGGAATCCATTTACTTCCTGAGAAGGTTTCATGATGGACCTCACTGCGACTGACCAAAGACGTCTTGTTTTTCCCCACATTCTCCTTCTCAACAATACAGGCAGGGAGCCATCCTTGTCCTCAAACCTCAAGATAGATCCTTTGGACTGTCAACTGAGACGATGACGGAAAATTAACTTGAGGTGAAAAGGTAGCCCTTGCAGGCTGCAGTACTACCAATGTGGTGACTGGGTGACTCAACCTCGTGTATGTGTTCAGATTGAAATGGACCTCTGCATCTCTGCTGTACTGGACCACAGAGACACGGTCTTTGTTTTCTCCCACATTCAGTTTCTCTACCACTCTCTCAACAAAATCACGCATGGCAGGGAAGCCATTCCTTGTTCCATCAGAACCATCCAGAAGGAATACGATATCCTTTTTGGCACTGTCAACTGAGAACAGATAGAACGGGGAAAAATTAAAACCTTTGCAAGGTGAAAAAAGTCAGGTAGCCCTTCAGGCAAGAGGCTGTGCTAGTTAACATACCAAGTATAGTTGGTGACTCTGGGGTGACTTCAATAACCACAGCCTCCACAGCCTCCACAGCCTCAACAGAGGACTGAAGCTGCTGTTGGACACTGGGAAGGTCAGTGAAATCAGGGACAGACAGAGCGTAACTTGGATCGTTGGCTATCTTCCGCAGTTCTGTGCTATTAGAGCTCCTGCTTCCAATTGGAAAGATCAAGACACCCATCTTTTCAGAGCAGAGGCTGGTGCATCAACTCTGTCAAAAGACCTTCCACCACTTAGCAATATTAGCACCTGTGGAACTCCTTCCAGGCGCCTGCTTCCTGCAGAGGCCGTGAAGACATTATCCCTCAAATACTGGAGGGCTGCTCCAGTGTTGAGGGGTCTTCCGCCTTTGTTTTTCAAATCTCTGAGGGTGTCAAGGATCTCGCTCTTTGTCGTGTATGTGTTCAGATAGAACTGGACGGCTGGATCTCTGCTGTACTGAACCACTGAGACACGGTCTTTGTTGTCATCCACACTGAGTGTCTCTATTACTCTTTGGACAAAGTCTCTCATAGCTGGGAATCCAGTTCTAGTACCATCAGATCCGTCCAACAAGAACACAACATCCCTTCCTCGTGGCTGTTTCTCCACTATGGAACATAAGAATTGCAACATGTTTAGATCAATGTTTAAAAGGTTTCAGTTTGAAAGTCCAACAATGAAAGCTAACCTCAACTATTAGGACTGACTCTGTCAAAGTTTGCACAACTGTCATATCAAAGTGGCACTGGCTGACCTTCAGTAGGTGAAATGCAGTCTAGCATGGTTCAATTTGCCTCCTACACTGAACTTGGAATGTCAAATTTGGTCAATGTCTTACCGGTTACTGCTGGTGTCACGGGCGTGGCCCTCACTAGCACTGTGCTCATTACAGAGGAGAGCTGTTCTTGGACACTGGGGAGCTCAGTGAAGTCAGTCACTGATAGAACGACACTAGGGTCAGAGGATATCTTCTGCAGCTCTCTAATGTCAGAGCTGCTTGTTCCAATGCCAATTACAAAGATACCCTCCTGTTTGAGAGCAGAAGCTGGGGTATCTACATTGTCAAAAGACCTTCCACCATTTAGCAGGATCAACATTTGTGGAACACCTTGCTGGCGCCTACTCCCAGAGGAGCTTGTAAAGACGTTGTCCCTGACGTACTGGAGGGCTGCCCCGGTGTTGAGGGGTCTGCCTCCTCTGTGTCTCAGCCCCCTGACAGAATCCACAATATCCTCTCTCGTGGTGTATGTGTTCAGATTGAAATGGACCTCTGCATCTCTGCTGTACTGGACCACAGAGACTCGCTCTTTGTTTTCTCCCACATTCAGTTTCTCTACCACTCTCTCAACAAAATCAATCATGGCAGGGAAGCCATTCCTTGTTCCATCAGAACCATCCAGAAGGAATACGATATCCTTTTTGGCACTGTCAACTGAGAACAGATAGAACGGGGAAAAATTAAAACCTTTGCAAGGTGAAAAAAGTCAGGTAGCCCTTCAGGCAAGAGGCTGTGCTAGTTAACATACCAAGTATAGTTGGTGACTCTGGGGTGACTTCAATAACCACAGCCTCCACAGCCTCCACAGCCTCAACAGAGGACTGAAGCTGCTGTTGGACACTGGGAAGGTCAGTGAATTCAGAAACAGACAGAGCGTAACTTGGATCGTTGGCTATCTTCCGCAGTTCTGTGCTATTAGAGCTCCTGCTTCCAATTGGAAAGATCAAGACACCCATCTTTTTCAGAGCAGAGGCTGGTGCATCAACTCTGTCAAAAGACCTTCCACCACTTAGCAATATTAGCACCTGTGGAACTCCTTCCAGGCGCCTGCTTCCTGCAGAGGCCGTGAAGACATTATCCCTCAAATACTGGAGGGCTGCTCCAGTGTTGAGGGGTCTTCCGCCTTTGTTTTTCAAATCTCTGAGGGTGTCAAGGATCTCGCTCTTTGTCGTGTATGTGTTCAGATAGAACTGGACGGCTGGATCTCTGCTGTACTGAACCACTGAGACACGGTCTTTGTTGTCATCCACACTGAGTGTCTCTATTACTCTTTGGACAAAGTCTCTCATAGCTGGGAATCCAGTTCTAGTACCATCAGATCCGTCCAACAAGAACACAACATCCCTTCCTCGTGGCTGTTTCTCCACTATGGAACATAAGAATTGCAACATGTTTAGATCAATGTGTAAAAGGTTTCAGTTTGAAAGTCCAACAATGAAAGCTAACCTCAACTATTAGGACTGACTCTGTCAAAGTTTGCACAACTGTCATATCAAAGTGGCACTGGCTGACCTTCAGTAGGTGAAATGCAGTCTAGCATGGTTCAATTTGCCTCCTACACTGATCTTGGAATGTCAAATTTGGTCAATGTCTTACCGGTTACTGCTGGTGTCACGGGCGTGGCCCTCACTAGCACTGTGCTCATTACAGAGGAGAGCTGTTCTTGGACACTGGGGAGCTCAGTGAAGTCAGTCACTGATAGAACGACACTAGGGTCAGAGGATATCTTCTGCAGCTCTCTAATGTCAGAGCTGCTTGTTCCAATGCCAATTACAAAGATACCCTCCTGTTTGAGAGCAGAAGCTGGGGTATCTACATTGTCAAAAGACCTTCCACCATTTAGCAGGATCAACATTTGTGGAACACCTTGCTGGCGCCTACTCCCAGAGGAGCTTGTAAAGACGTTGTCCCTGACGTACTGGAGGGCTGCCCCGGTGTTGAGGGGTCTGCCTCCTCTGTGTCTCAGCCCCCTGACAGAATCCACAATATCCTCTCTCGTGGTGTATGTGTTCAGATTGAAGTGGACCTCTGCATCTCTGCTGTACTGGACCACAGAGACACGGTCTTTGTTTTCTCCCACATTCAGTTTCTCTACCACTCTCTCAACAAAATCACGCATGGCAGGGAAGCCATTCCTTGTTCCATCAGAACCATCCAGAAGGAATACGATATCCTTTTTGGCACTGTCAACTGAGAACAGATAGAACGGGAACAAATTAAAACCTTTGCAAGGTGAAAAAAGTCAGGTAGCCCTTCAGGCAAGAGGCTGTGCTAGTTAACATACCAAGTATAGTTGGTGACTCTGGGGTGACGTCAATAACCACAGCCTCCACAGCCTCCACAGAGGACTGAAGCTGCTGTTGGACACTGGGAAGGTCAGTGAATTCAGAAACAGACAGAGCGTAACTTGGATCGTTGGCTATCTTCCGCAGTTCTGTGCTATTAGAGCTCCTGCTTCCAATTGGAAAGATCAAGACACCCATCTTTTTCAGAGCAGAGGCTGGTGCATCAACTCTGTCAAAAGACCTTCCACCACTTAGCAATATTAGCACCTGTGGAACTCCTTCCAGGCGCCTGCTTCCTGCAGAGGCCGTGAAGACATTATCCCTCAAATACTGGAGGGCTGCTCCAGTGTTGAGGGGTCTTCCGCCTTTGTTTTTCAAATCTCTGAGGGTGTCAAGGATCTCGCTCTTTGTCGTGTATGTGTTCAGATAGAACTGGACGGCTGGATCTCTGCTGTACTGAACCACTGAGACACGGTCTTTGTTGTCATCCACACTGAGTGTCTCTACTACTCTTTGGACAAAGTCTCTCATAGCTGGGAATCCAGTTCTAGTACCATCAGATCCGTCCAACAAGAACACAACATCCCTTCCTCGTGGCTGTTTCTCCACTATGGAACATAAGAATTGCAACATGTTTAGATCAATGTTTAAAAGGTTTCAGTTTGAAAGTCCAACAATGAAAGCTAACCTCAACTATTAGGACTGACTCTGTCAAAGTTTGCACAACTGTCATATCAAAGTGGCACTGGCTGACCTTCAGTAGGTGAAATGCAGTCTAGCATGGTTCAATTTGCCTCCTACACTGATCTTGGAATGTAAAATTTGGTCAATGTCTTACCGGTTACTGCTGGTGTCACGGGCGTGGCCCTCACTAGCACTGTGCTCATTACAGAGGAGAGCTGTTCTTGGACACTGGGGAGCTCAGTGAAGTCAGTCACTGATAGAACGACACTAGGGTCAGAGGATATCTTCTGCAGCTCTCTAATGTCAGAGCTGCTTGTTCCAATGCCAATTACAAAGATACCCTCCTGTTTGAGAGCAGAAGCTGGGGTATCTACATTGTCAAAAGACCTTCCACCATTTAGCAGGATCAACATTTGTGGAACACCTTGCTGGCGCCTACTCCCAGAGGAGCTTGTAAAGACGTTGTCCCTGACGTACTGGAGGGCTGCCCCGGTGTTGAGGGGTCTGCCTCCTCTGTGTCTCAGCCCCCTGACAGAATCCACAATATCCTCTCTCTTGGTGTATGTGTTCAGATTGAAATGGACCTCTGCATCTCTGCTGTACTGGACCACAGAGACACGGTCTTTGTTTTCTCCCACGTTCAGTTTCTCCACCACTCTCTCAACAAAATCTATCATGGCAGGGAAGCCATTCCTTGTTCCATCAGAACCATCCAGAAGGAATACGATATCCTTTTTGGCACTGTCAACTGAGAATAGATAGAACGGGAACAAATTAAAACCTTTGCAAGGTGAAACAAGTCAGGTAGCCCTTCAGGCAAGAGGCTGTACTAGTTAACATACCAAGTACAGGTGGTGACACTGGGGTGACGTCAATAACCACAGCCTCCACAGCCTCCACAGAGGACTGAAGCTGCTGTTGGACACTGGGAAGGTCAGTGAATTCAGAAACAGACAGAGCGTAACTTGGATCGTTGGCTATCTTCCGCAGTTCTGTGCTATTAGAGCTCCTGCTTCCAATTGGAAAGATCAAGACACCCATCTTTTTCAGAGCAGAGGCTGGTGCATCAACTCTGTCAAAAGACCTTCCACCACTTAGCAATATTAGCACCTGTGGAACTCCTTCCAGGCGCCTGCTTCCTGCAGAGGCCGTGAAGACATTATCCCTCAAATACTGGAGGGCTGCTCCAGTGTTGAGGGGTCTTCCGCCTTTGTTTTTCAAATCTCTGAGGGTGTCAAGGATCTCGCTCTTTGTCGTGTATGTGTTCAGATAGAACTGGACGGCTGGATCTCTGCTGTACTGAACCACTGAGACACGGTCTTTGTTGTCATCCACACTGAGTGTCTCTATTACTCTTTGGACAAAGTCTCTCATAGCTGGGAATCCAGTTCTAGTACCATCAGATCCGTCCAACAAGAACACAACATCCCTTCCTCGTGGCTGTTTCTCCACTATGGAACATCAGAATTGCAACATGTTTAGATCAATGTGTAAAAGGTTTCAGTTTGAAAGTCCAACAATGAAAGCTAACCTCAACTATTAGGACTGACTCTGTCAAAGTTTGTACAACTGTCATATCAAAGTGGCACTGGCTGACCTTCAGTAGGTGAAATGCAGTCTAGCATGGTTCAATTTGCCTCCTACACTGATCTTGGAATGTAAAATTTGGTCAATGTCTTACCGGTTACTGCTGGTGTCACGGGCGTGGCCCTCACTAGCACTGTGCTCATTACAGAGGAGAGCTGTTCTTGGACACTGGGGAGCTCAGTGAAGTCAGTCACTGATAGAACGACACTAGGGTCAGAGGATATCTTCTGCAGCTCTCTAATGTCAGAGCTGCTTGTTCCAATGCCAATTACAAAGATACCCTCCTGTTTGAGAGCAGAAGCTGGGGTATCTACATTGTCAAAAGACCTTCCACCATTTAGCAGGATCAACATTTGTGGAACACCTTGCTGGCGCCTACTCCCAGAGGAGCTTGTAAAGACGTTGTCCCTGACGTACTGGAGGGCTGCCCCGGTGTTGAGGGGTCTGCCTCCTTTGTGTCTCAGCCCCCTGACAGAATCCACAATATCCTCTCTCTTGGTGTATGTGTTCAGATTGAAATGGACCTCTGCATCTCTGCTGTACTGGACCACAGAGACTCGCTCTTTGTTTTCTCCCACATTCAGTTTCTCCACCACTCTCTCAACAAAATTAATCATGGCAGGGAAGCCATTCCTTGTTCCATCAGAACCATCCAGAAGGAATACGATATCCTTTTTGGCACTGTCAACTGAGAACAGATAGAACGGGGAAAAATTAAAACCTTTGCAAGGTGAAACAAGTCAGGTAGCCCTTCAGGCAAGAGGCTGTACTAGTTAACATACCGAATACAGTTGGTGACACTGGGGTGACGTCAATAACCACAGCCTCCACAGCCTCCACAGAGGACTGAAGCTGCTGTTGGACACTGGGAAGGTCAGTGAATTCAGAAACAGACAGAGCGTAACTTGGATCGTTGGCTATCTTCCGCAGTTCTGTGCTATTAGAGCTCCTGCTTCCAATTGGAAAGATCAAGACACCCAGCTTTTTCAGAGCAGAGGCTGGTGCATGAACACTGTCAAAAGACCTTCCACCACTTAGCAATATTAGCACCTGTGGAACTCCTTCCAGGCGTCTGCTTCCTGCAGAGGCTGTGAAGACATTATCCCTCAAATACTGGAGGGCTGCTCCAGTGTTGAGGGGTCTTCCGCCTTTGTTTATCAAACCTCTGAGGGTGTCAAGGATCTGGCCCTTTGTCGTGTATGTGTTCAGATAGAACTGGACGGCTGGATCTCTGCTGTACTGAACCACTGAGACACGGTCTTTGTTGTCATCCACACTGAGTGTCTCTATTACTCTTTGGACAAAGTCTCTCATAGCTGGGAATCCAGTTCTAGTACCATCAGATCCGTCCAACAAGAACACAACATCCCTTCCTCGTGGCTGTTTCTCCACTATGGAACATAAGAATTGCAACATGTTTAGATCAATGTGTAAAAGGTTTCTGTTTGAAAGTCTAACAATGAAAGCTAACCTCAACTATTAGGACAGACTCTACAAAATACAGTAGATTTAAAATGTCAATCAACCAAAGGTTTTTCATCTGAATGATTATTCAAATATTCTGACTTCTTACCTCCTTCAGTTTCCTCCTCAACTCCCACTTGATTAAGATGACTCATCAAACTTTGTTGTATACGAGGGAGAGTAACAAAGTCAGAAATTAAATAAGTATAATTTGGCTCAGAGGAAATGACTTGCAGATCAGCTGATCTTGATCCAACTGCAATTGTGACAATCCCTGCAGCCTTGAGCATACTTGCTGGGCCACGTGGGGAATCTGTAGATCTTCCACCAGCAAATACAATAAGTATTTGTTTGGCACCTTCATTACGTCGACCCCCTGCATTTGGAACAAAGACACTATCCCGTACAAACTGCAGTGCTTTTCCAATATACGGGGCCCCACCTTTTGGATTTAAGCTTGTGACATGCTTAACAACATCTTCTCTTGTTTTGTAAGTATTCAAATTGAAATTGAGCTCAGGATTGTCGCTATATTGTACAACAGCGACTTTATCTTTTCCTTGGTCCAGGTCAAAGCTGTCAACCATTTTTGCAACAAATTCCCGTATAGCAGAGAATTTGCTGCTGACATCATCAGATCCATCAATGAGAAAGACAATGTCTCTAGTCATGCTGGACCTTGAACCTAGAAAACAATCACATGATAATGTAATCATATAATTTGACGGAAATGGGATTACTACTGAACTGAAATGTAGTTTGTATGGTTTACACACACACATACACACATTGTATTTATTAATACTTATTGTCACTCACCTACACCAGTGCTGGATGTGCCTTTGTGAGATGCAATGGCTGAGAGCAACTTTTCACTCAAAAGAGGGAAGTCAGACTTCTCCTTGATAAAATACTGTTCCATTGAACTTTGTGCCAATTGATCCATCTCCTGTCTGTCTGCATTCTTTACCCAGACACTGAAAAGAACAATTCCAGCCTTTCTCAGTCTCTCCACTGGACCCAAGAGGTCGTCTTCTGACTTTCTCCCTCTTAAGAGAATCAGTATCTGTGGGACTCCCTGCTGGGCTCTGCTTCCAGATGAAGCAGACAACACGCTGTTCTTCACATAATCAAGAGCTCCACCGGTGTTCGTGGTGACACCTCCTCTCAGTTTGACATTGCTTAAATGACTCATGATGTTGTCTTTCAGTGAGTATGTGTTCAGGTGAAAATCAGCAGTGGGCTCTAGGCTGTACTGAATCAAAGCAACTTGTACTTTGCTGGGGCCAATTTCCAATGGCTTTACAAAATCTCTGACAAAATCCAAAATTGGTCTTTCACTCGCTCGCATTTCATCAGATCCCTCCAGGAGAAAAACAATATCTGCACTCTGAAGTTCTAATTTTGCAATTGTGGAAGTGTCTGAAATGGATACAAACAAACATTTTACAACACTACATCTTTACTGTTGAAATAAACCTTTTTAATATACCTGTGATATATAATAATATAACTTATAGGCTCACATCTCTAAAATGTTAAAGCACAATTTAATGTTCCACTTCTTACCAATAACGGTTGGAAATTCAGTCGTTTCTTGAGTGCCCCTCAATGTTGCTTCCACAGATGAATGTATGCTTTGCAGGTTGTTAAAGTTTGTGACAGGGAAATGATGTGCTGGTGTGAAAGAGATGGTTTGCATTTCCAATGTATCAGAATTCTTTGTTCCAAAACTAAAAGTCTTTATTCCATTTTCTTTGAGTGACTGTGCTGGTCCTCTGACGTCATCCCCTGATCGCCCACCACTGAACACATACAGATACTGAGGGACTGATTCTGCATGTCTGCCTCCAACTGCAGCAGCAAAGACGTTGTCTCTGACAAAAGCCAGTGCTTTGCCAATATTGAGGGGTCGTCCCAACTTGTGCCTCATTGTTCGAATGGAACTGAGCACATCATTCTTGGATGCATGGGAGTTCAAGTAGAAATTGACTGTGGCATCACGGCTGTATTGTACAAAAGCCACTTGGTCTCTGTTCTCCCCGAGATTTAAACTTTCAACAGTTTTTTCTACAAAAGCTCGAATCTCTTCAAAGTCATTTCGTGAGTCATACGATCCATCAACAAGAAACACAACATCGTTTTTCTTGGAATCTGCAACAAAGATGAAAAATGTGGAAACAGAGGCAATGCGATTTTCTGCATGTGACAGGTAAGCAGCTCCGATTACAGTCAACTATGATTCCTCTTTTATTTTATTACTAAACAATGTTTTTAGTGAAAAGGTAGAAACTGTTAATCTTACCAAAACCCTGAGCAGGAGCAGTTTGCTCCGTATGGGGGGAAGCCTCCTTTAACAATGATAATATATCCCGTGAAGCAGAAGGAAGTTGCTCATAATCAGCAACAGAGAGTGAGTACTTGGGTTCATGAGATATTGTCTGAAGCTCTAGGGTGTCTGCATCAGTTGTTCCAATGGTAATTGGAATGACACCAATCTCTCTCAGCATTCTCACTGGGGTTCTTATGTCATCTCCAGATCTTCCACCACTCACAAGTATGAGTATCTGTGGAACTCCCTCCAGGAGTCTACTTCCTGACTCTGGAGTAAAAACATGTTCCCTCACATACTCCAGAGCTGCTCCAATGTTGTGAGGAGAACCACCTTTATGATTTAGACGTCTTACTGCATCAAGCACATCCTCCTCTGCTGAGTATTGTCTCAGGTCAAAATTCATTTCTGCCGTGTTACTGTACTGAACCACAGCCACACGATCTTTGTTTGCATCAACGTTTAGGTCTGCCACCACTCTCTGCACAAAGTCTTTGATATCCTGGAACCTTTGCTGAGAATCATCAGAACCATCAAGCAAAAATACAACATCTCTTCTGCTGGGATCTGTAATCACAGGAGCATTTAAAGAAACCGGTTGATGATGGAATTCGTGATGAAAAGTGCTTTATTCCTGCAAATGTTTAATAATCCTGCATCTATAACTGTCTCTATGAGCCTATCACAGTTCTAAAGACCAAATCACAAAGTTTGGTGTGTGTACTTCTAATGAAATCGTCCAAAATGGTGAATCTCAAGAAAAAGCCCAATAATAATGCTATGTTTCTGCAGGAATTGATTAAAAAACAACCTTTTACTGCAAAAGAAGCTAATCTTGTTTTCTTTTGTTTAAATAAACTAAAATGTTTTGTTCCCACGGTTCAAATTCACTTCACAGTCCAATGTGTATGTGATCTGATGGCCAATGGATCCAACAGCCACAAATAGGTACAAGTCCGTAACTGTCTGTAATTCAACCTTAATTGAAATTAAAAAATGAATGATCTACATCAGTCTGACAATGCACTGTGCATGCTGTGCCTTGTCTTGTCTTACCATGTGATCCTGGTGTGAGAGCAGGAGGTTCACCCGTCTTGGTGGCAGCAAATATGTTTTGTTCAATTCCTAAAAGATCACTGGAATCTGCTGCAAAGAAAGCCCGACCAGACTCCTGGGAAATAGTCTGAATGTCAAGGATATCTGCGTTCTTTGTCCCGACCACAAACACCATCACACCAATTCCTTTCAACTTTTCTACAGCATTTCTGACATCATCACTGGAGCGTCCACCAGTGAAGAGAACCAATATCTGAGGAACACCCTGTTGATGTCGACTTCCAGAAGAGGCTGTGAAAACATGATCCTTGACATACTGGAGGGCTGCACCAGTATTGAGGGGTTTGCCTCCTTTATGCCGTAGACTTTGCACTTTGGCCACAACATATTGCTGAGTTGTGTATGTGTTCAGAAAGAATTCAACAGAAGGTTCCCTGCTGTATTGCACAACTGAGACGCGGTCGTTGCTCTCGTCCACATTGAGTCTCGTTACCATCCGCTCAACAAAGCCAAGCATTGGCTGAAATTCATTTTGCATTTCATCTGAAGAATCCAGTAAGAATACAATATCACGCTGAATGGATTCATTTTGGTCTGTAGATCCTTTCACAAACACAAAGATATGGCTCAGTTAGTTACACATAAAGTTATTATAGATAGATAGATAGATAGATAGATAGATAGATAGATAGATAGATAGATAGATAGATAGATAGATAGATAGATAGATAGATAGATAGATAGATAGATAGATAGATAGATAGATAGATAGATAGATAGTCTTACCTAATACAGTATGTGGTTTTAGTCTTGGCTGCTGTCGAGGCACCCTTTTCACAAATGACACAAGTTGTTGACGGATGTTCCCAATATCATCAAATTGAGGCACAGAAAAAGCATAGGAAGGATTATGTGCAATCACTTGGAGCTCCAGTATGTCTGCTTTTCTTGTGCCAATACAGAAAGGAACAATCCTTTCCTGTTTTAGAGCCACAGCTGCACTTGCAACATCATCTTGAGATCTTCCGCCAGTCAGCAGAATCAATATCTGAGGGACACCTTCTTGATGCCGACTCCCGGAGGAGTCAGTAAAAGCATTTTTTCTCACATACTCTAGAGCTGCCCCTGTGTTGAGCAGACTCCCCCCTTTGTGGTTCAACTCCTGGAGAGCATTGAGGACATCTTCTTTTTCCATGTAAGCGTTTAAATTGAAATGGGTCCGTGGAACGCTGCTATACTGGACCACAGAAACACGATCTTTGTTCTCACCAATACTGAGTGTTTCTACCACTCTTTGCACAATAGTTTTCATTGCTGGGAAATCTCTCCGTGTGCCTTCTGACCCATCCAATAGAAAGACTATGTCTCTCTGTGGGGACTCTAATTCAACTAGAAAAGAATAGGAAAACCTTGTTTAATAACCAGACAATCAGGCAGTGTTGCAATAATTACACTTTAGAAGGTTGGTAAAGACAGAGGAATTGTAACGCAAACTAATTACTGCAAGCAAGGTGTTAGATGCCAGAAGAAAAGAAAAGAAACTTTGAGGAAAACTACAAGACGCATATTCCTCTTTCACAAATGAAAGATGGAGAAAGCTGATAAAAAAACCAATTTCAGTGTTCTGAAATTCTGAGTATTCATCAATGATGTAATTATCATTGGCTCAAGTAAGAGCTTAAGAATAGATGAAAGAAATGACATTTGATATGTGGCTGTCACAAAAGACTCTCCAAGATATATGAAGAAAAAGGATGACAGCCACAAAACAAAAAGCATCATCAGCGAGTGGCGATAGTTTGACGAACATGAAACTGATTGACTGGTCTTCATCAGAGGAGGATGCAGTTTCATTTCGGTTCAAACTATGAAAGACCTGTAGTAAAGCGGGAGTATGATCCAACCACGAATCAGGGACACTTCTTACCTACAACAGTAGGAGGCTCAATTGGTATTTTCGACTTGAGAAATGCAGCAATCTCCGGCTGAATGGATAAAAGTTCACCAAAGACAGACAGGTTGAAAAGGAATCTGGATGAGAAGGCAATTTTTTGGAGCTCCTCTTGTTTGGCATCTTTCATTCCAATGGCAAAAGATAGAACACCGGTTTGTTTTAGGTCTGATGCAGCTCCGGTCACGTCATCATTGGATTTGCCTCCAGTAAGTAAAAACAGAATCTGAGGGACATCCTCTAGTCTTCTACTCCCAGATGAATCCGTGAAAACATGGTCTCGCACAAACTGTAGAGCAGCCCCAGTGTTCCGAGGTCTTCCTCCTTTATGGCGAAGACTCCTCACAGCATAGACGAGGGCCTTTTTGGATCTGTGAGTCTTTAGGTTGAAGTAAACTGTCGCATTATTGCTATACAATACAACTGCCACTCGAACCTTATCTTCATCAATGTCTAGCTCTTCGGCCATTCTTCTGATGAATTCTCGAAAAGCAGGAAGTCCATTTCTGGAGCCATCTGAACAATCAAGGAGAAACACTATGTCCCTCTTTTCGCTCCCTGCATCAACAAGATGATAAATGTGTAGAAAGAAAGAAAGAATTCACGGACTGTACATTAAAGACATTTTTAGTCTCATGCTTATTCATGAGCATGAGAAAGTGAGAAGCTCAAAAACTGAGCCCTAAAAGTGATGACCTGTAGAACTGCCAAAGAACCATCTTTTCAGTCAAAAAGATGTGTGATATATGGCGATTTATCTTCAAAGGAACTTCAAAGCAAATAATTAGAAAGTATAGAAGAGACTTGCGTCAAGAGATGTTGAGAGAATACTAATAATAAAAAATAAAAATAAAAAATACATTTTCTCATAAGTATATATAAATATCATGCAATTGAATGATGTACCAAATAATTAATTATTCATCTTATCAATTAAAAGTAATACTTAGTAATACTGTACTCTAATTTTAGGCATGAAATTGGATTCAAGGTGGAATCTTACCTACTAAATCCGAGATTCCAGTCTCAGTTTCCTGAGTTCCTTTGCTTATGTTGAGTGTAGCAACAAGTTGTGATTGGATTGAGGGCAACTTGGAAAAACCAGTGACCTTGTATGTAAAACCAGGTTTGAAGGCAATCATTTCCAGCTCTGAAAGACTGGCATCTCCCACTCCAACTCCCACTGACACAATTTCATGCTCTTTAAGAGCAAAGGCTGGGCCTCTTACGTTATCAGTAGATGGTTTGCTACTTAGAAGAATTAACATTTGGGGAACTCCTTCCAGTCTTCTACTGCCCCTGGAGGAAGTGAAGACACTGTGCCTCACAAACTTGAGAGCTTCCCCAGTATTAAGGCGCCTTCCACCCCTGTGCCTTAAATTGTCAATGGCATTTAGGAGGTCAGTCTTTGTCTTGTGAGAATTTAGATAGAAGCTGACCTCAGGGACGTCAGCAAACTGAACAACAGATACTCTGTCTTGGCCTTCACTGACAGAGATCCTCTCCACTATACTCTTAACAAAGAGTTTTATATCTGGGAATCCATCTGTGTGTTATCAGAGCCATCCAGTAGGAACACAAAATCTCTTTTTACAGCATCACTTTGTTCTGAGACATAAATAAGAGACAGTTATCATGATACAGCACAAAAACAGCCATCAAACAGCAACATGCAAATAGGAATCTAGATTTGTCTTACCATGCTTCAGGACAAGGGTAAGCTCTTCCTTGGGGAGGCTCACGTAGTTATTGAGCTTTTGTGGTAAGGTGCTAAGCTCACTGAAGTCCTTCACAGTGAAGGCAAAGGAAGGGTTGTGTGAAATGTCCTGAATCTGCTTTGGGTCTGCATCCTTGACACCAACACCAAATGGTACGACTCCCTCTGTCTTCAGTGCACCAGCAGGCTCCTTCACATTGTCCTTGGACCGGCTTCCGTCAAAACGATTAGAAACTGAGGGACGTTTCGCTTAGCTCGGCTACCGTACGCTTCAGACATGATGGTGTCCTTCATGAATCTTAGAGCAGCGCCTGTGTTGAGACTTCGTCCACCAGTGGGTGCCATTGCGTTGACAGCTCTTATCACATCTTCTTTGGTTTGATAAGTGTTGAGGTAAAAACTTGGGGTTGGACTCTCACTATGTTGAACCACTGAAATCCTTACCTTGTCTTGCGCAATGTCGAGTGGTTCAATTACTTTAATTATAAAATCCCGGACGTAGGCAAAGTCTGCTCGAACATTGTCTGTGCCGTCAATGAGGAAGGCAACATCCCTTTCCATTCCCGGAACAGTAACTAGGGGAAAACAAAATTTAACAAAACTGTTACCAAAGAAGCTTTTCATTACAGTTTGATATTCTGACATCACATTTATGTCATTTATCTAAACATTTGTTATATTGAAAGAGACTCACCAGGTTCTTCTGTTTCCTCTGCGACATGTATCACATCTGTATCGCCAACCACTGTTATCAACTTATTCATGATTACTTCTGCCATAGCTGGTAAAGTAGGGAACCTGCTGTCATGATAGGCCAAATCTGGAACAAAGGCAACTGATTTCAGGAGGGTTTCATCTGCTTGCCCAGAACTGACCGTGAAGGTCAAAACTCCTCCAGAGCCACCTTATCAGCTACGCTCTTGACCTCATCCTGGGATGGACCACCTGTGATCAGAACCAACACCTGCTGGACTCCTTGCTTCTTGCGTGACCCGACTGTGGCCAAAAACATTTTGGAGAGGGCATGGTTCATGGCAGCTCCTGTATTCAAAACTGAGCCTCCAGTCAGCCTGAGTTGAGAGATTTTATTCACAACATCTTGCCTGTTGTTGTAGCTGTTCAAATAAAATTCAATTTTTGGATCTGCAGCAAACTGCACGAGGCCGATCTGGACCCTCTCAGGGCGTACATCTAACTGGTTGACCACATTGATTATGAAGTCTCTCACATAGGGCCAGTTAGTATTGCCAATGTAGTTCGAGCCATCCACAAGGAAGACAATGTCTCTGACCACTTTTGAGTCTGCACTGTGGTTATCTCCACCACTAAGGAAAAGAGCACAAGAAACAAAGAATTAGTCATTTGGAATACTTTTGCTGCAAAATCATCCTATAGGGTTTTGTGGTGGACATTTACACATCAGCAAATGTCTACCACTCTGTCATTGCCTTGCAAGACATCACCACTGTGTAACTTTCCAAATCGCAAAGCCAATCTACTAATTTACTGTGTTTCATGTTGCATTGTTACCAAATTGTTGTTTTGATAACCAATCGGTCCAAAATCTCACTTATGTGTTCAGTTGGGTTGAATTTACGATTTTTAATGGACCAATTTTACATGCTATTAAAATCCTGCATTTATTTTTGCTTGACATTTAAGAGATATGATAGGAATACAACACCTGGCTCTGTGGGTACTTCAGTCACAACCACCCCAGCTAGAGTGGAGAGTGCACCAATAATTGGATCTGGGATGTTTGGGCGAAGCAGTCCACGGAAGTCCTTCAGCATGAACACGATGCTGTCAGTGAAGGCAATCTGCCTCAGTTCCTGCTCATCAGCAGCCTTGGAGCCTCCTGCCAGAGTCAATACACCCATTTGTTTCAAGGCCCTGGCTGGTTCTTCCACACTGTCACTGGACTTTTTACTGGTCAACAACAGTAAAAGTTGCGGTATCCCCTGTTGATAACGACTGCCCTTCTCAGGCAGTATCATTTGGGTTCGCACAAAGTCCAAAGCTGCTCCAATGTTGACACTCTGTCCAGGTTTTGGTTTGATAGCGCCCAAGGCAGCAGTCAGGGCTTCTCTGGATCCATGGGAGTTGAGATCTATCTCAAGGCGAGGATTATTGTTGAACATGGCCACACCCACCTGGACATCATCGGGACCAATTGGCATGCGGTCGACAAACCGCTTGACGAATTCGCGCACAGAGTTGATTAGCGTTGCACCCATGGTACTGTCGATAAGGAAAATGATGTCTCGTTTTCCAACTGCCAAGGCTGAAAAGAAAGGAAGAATTTCACATGAATGAGAATAAAAACCAAATTTTTTAGACAATAAATGTTAATACATCTGTGAATATTGAGTTAGCATATGCTACCAAGGATTTTCTGTCATTAGATCTATATTTTCTATTTGTATTCAATTAATTGGGATGCGTGTTACCTAATACTGACCTACTAGCGATGCCTTCTACATGTTTCATCATGCAAATGTATTTCTTTTATGGATGTTTTGGTAGTTGCATATAAACAGTTACGCTTGAAATAAGAATATAAACTCTCAATAATGAATCAACAAATTTAAACTAAGATTTAGACTCGATGTGACGCACAAACATATCTTACCTTGTACAATGAATTATATTGATTATCAGTTCATGTAATTGATTAATTCCCGTTTCAAAACCATTGTGCCCCATCAACATTTACAGAGAAGTTACATACCTTCTGTGAACTCAGTATGAACTATAATGGTGCGCTGGACCACCCCGTTAACGTATGGGAGCAGCTGGTCACCCATGACTGCCACTGCTCTGAAATCAGGGGCTGACAGGACAAAACTTTTGTCTGTAGCTACTACTTCCAGATCTGCAGTGGCGGCGTCACCAATCGTCACGCCGAACGTGATGACGCCAGCCCTCTTAAGGGCCCGGTCACCAGCACCAGTATCGTCTGTAGATGGCCCATTACTTATAACCAACAGCATCTGGGGCACACCCTCATCTGCCCTGCCCCCAGCTGATTCGGCAAAAAGGCTCTCGGCCACTTCCTCCAAGGCAGCCCCAAGGTTAGATTCGTCGCCCCCTGTGTAGGCAAGGGCCTTCACGGCTTCCAGGACTGACGATTTGCTGTCATAGCTATTTAGATAGAACTTTATGTCTGGGTCGGAGTTGTATAGGGCCAAGGCCACCCGAACGGTGTCCCTGCCCACATCAAGATGCTCAACGATTCTCAAAGCCAAATCACGCACAAAGGGGAAGTTCGCTGCTCCAACGTTCTGTGATCCGTCAATTAAGATTACTAGGTCAGCTGAATCTTGTGCTTTAAGGAGAGAAAGAGAGAACACAACAAAATGGAACTTGTGAAAGCGTTAACGTGGGGGGGGACAGAGACAAAGAATTAAATCAAAGAACTCGTGCTAGCATGTCAATGTCAAGTGACGTTCAGAGTGAACAAGTAATCACAACAACAACAGTGGAAAACACATCATACTGCATGTAGGCTGAACCAGGGAGATTTCCTCAAGTGATGTGTGCGATGCTGAGATGTTGTTTTAGGATTGCTGTAAAATGTAATGTGCAATGTAATGTAATTTCTGGCCAATCACACGATTTCCTGGATGAGTTTTAAGTAGTGTGGGGTTTTGTATGAACCTCTAAATAACCAATGATGTAAAAGTAAATTTCGTGGTTATAAGCAGTGTAACAGCTTATAATGCAGAGGCAGGTTAGCACTCTGGCACAATATGAAACCAATGGAATCAAACATAAATATTGATTGTTACAGTAATTGTGACAAATGGCCAAAGGAAGTTTCACTGTGACCGAAGGACTTGTCCTTCGTGGAAGCTCCACTGAGTTCAGCCATCCCATGCAGACTCTTGTTACGGACCTCAGATACAACGACCAGTCATGACCCTGTGGCCCATCCTTGGTGCTGACAGTTTACTGTACTGGAGAATGTTAATACGTGATTCTAACGAGCGCTCTTCTTCTTCTCGTTCAATTTATTGGACATGATTTTTCTAGAAATCTACGTATAGGACCATTCTCCAAGTACTTCTTCTGTAGCAGTGTCAAAGATGGTTCCAGGCAGGTTCATCACTGTTTCAAATACACAATATTGCATATATATTTCACACAAATAGACATTGTGATTGATAAAGACAAACATACATATGCAAGACATATAAGCAGTGGTGCGTGGTTAGCTATTGTTAAAAGCTCTTTGATTTTGAGTGAGTTTTAAGAGTATTAATCTTGGAAATCATCCTTTTCTGAGGTGTCGTTTAATCCATTTTACCAGTTCATTCTGCTGCTGTGTCTAAATGTGTCCTCTCACCTACAGCTGTAGAAATGTGTGTCTAAAAGCGGGAGTACGATTATTGCTGATATCCAACACAACTATATCAACTATCAGTTTTAACAGCATCCCGGGCAGAATATTCATAATGCTTCAAATATGATTTACTGAATCCACATTTGATGTGACCTTACACAGCATATATGTCCCTGCATTGCAACGTGAACACTCTAAGATGCAGTAGGTGTTTCAATCACATGCAAGTCCGACTGTGATTTTGAAAGTATTAGGGGTATAGTGAATGTGCTAAGACAAACCATGTGATGTTAATTCTGCAGGTGGGTAGTGAAAGGTTATTGTGGTTAAAAAATAAGGATAAATCCCAGACGTGACCACATATGCAGCATCTTCCGCCTGCACATGTAGACATATTAGTATAGTAGTGAACTGGTCCCATTTCATTACCTGTCCCTCCTCCAGCCACAGGGGCCTCATTTGCCACAGGAGCCCCCCATGACTGGGTCACTGCGCCGCAAAGACCCACTACTAAATCTTGGGTTATATCCCGCAAGGAGAGGAATGAGTCTACACTGAAAACATGAGTGTCATGAGGCCGACTAGCCATCTCCCTGAGCTCCGAGTCCACTGCATCCTGAACTCCAACCTGCAAACACATCCACGCCTGCCATCCGCAGGACCTGAGCCGGCTCCACCACGTCATCCTGGGATCGCCCGTCTGTTAGCACCACCACCACCTGCGCCACTCCTTCGGCAGCCCGGCAGCCCGATGCAGTGGTCATGTGTGCACGTATCAAGAATTCCAGGCCCAGGCCAGTGCGGGTGCCTCCACCACGATAAGACATATGCTTGATGTGTGCCAGGACCCCCTGTGTTGTTGGGTAGCTGTTGAGCTGGAACTCAGTCTCAGGCCTGGTATTGTACTGCACAAGGGCAAATTTAAACCTGTCCTCTCCAACATGGTGCAGCGATTGTATCAAGCTGTATAGAAAATGTCTGACATGCTCATAGTTCTCCTTTCCAATACTCCAAGATGAATCCACTAGAAAGTATACATCTGCTGCCAACCCTTGTGCACAATCTTCAAAAGAGAGTGTGTAGAGGACAGAAGTAAAGACCAGGGAAAAAGATGCTTCGCGTTTGGTACCAAAACATTGTTTTAGCACCAAAACATGAATATAACTGTCATGGTTTTAAATGAAATTCTAACTTTGACAGAATCATTCGTCGCTTTGTTTTATCAAAAGCATCCGACTGGACTTGGATCTCCGCTTCTGGGAGCTCCATTTAAATGTTTTTCTCTCGCTGAGATACACCGTTTGAAATCACATTTTAATATAATAGTAATCATTCTATTAAGTTCACCACCAATGCTCATTGGAGTGAAGAAAGAAAAAATACATTATATACTTTGTACATCAATATTTAAACAGGTGTAGATGCAGATTAAACATTTTACCGACAAAATCACATCCTACTAAGCTTTGCTGAAAAAAAGAGAGATCCTCTGCAAAGTGGTCGCACTGCTGAGATTAACTTGGTTCAACTTACTTTCCTGAGCATCGAGTTTTGGGAGGAATCCTGCGAACAGGACGCCCAGAAGCGCACAGAGCGGTAACAACCGGTGCCGCCTCATCTTCAGAGGAAAGAAAGGCCACGCCTGTGAAATGAAAAACAAATATTACATACAAACTCCGGCCTGCTTCAAGGTTTTTTCGTGTTTTGATTACGTTGCACTCAGCTTTCATATTTAGCCGAGAGTGAAACATTTCAATCTTCCACACAAACACATGAGAGAAAGATGAGCAATGTAACTGCTGCAGTGTGAAAACGACTGAGTTGCCTAATAAACCATTTCACCTCATCACGTTATCACCAGGCAGAGGGAGAGCTTGTTCCCCTTGTCCAAATTCCAAGATGATGATGAACACGGCACAGTTGTTAAAAGGTGCCTATTGTGACCTTTTAATTGTTTTAATCCTTATTCTAACCTTATTTTAACCCTTTCAGGCCCACAGCCTGTTTGACCTGAGGATCATCAGTGCAGCCCGGGAGCCACAGCGGTGGTACTGATCAGAACCACCTGTTAAAACGACCAGCCAGAGTGTTGGAGTAATTAACTCTGCTTGGCACGGACTGAACTTTCCACCTCACAAAATAAGTGTTGCCTTGTTGGACTTGCAAAGTCCTGTTTGACAGCAGGGGGGGGGGGGGGGGGTTCTACTCATTTCAGATCCTTCAGTAAGGTCTCAGGACTGAAGGAAAGGCGGCCGATCACTGATCTGATCATGAACAGTCAGTGCGTCGAGTTGAGAAAAGAAAACAAGCTGTTTAGTTATTTATCCTCATAGGAAATCTCCCAACTCAAATTGAATCTCATAATGTAACCTTTGCCAGCAGTGAATTGTTTTTAAAACAAACTTGTTCATTCATGACTTGCTGTCAATAACTGATGCCAGGTCGTTCTCAAAGTGAACGCACACCACACACACACACACACACACACACACACACACACACACACACACACACACACACACACACACACACGATCATGATTGTTCCTTAGCCCAGAGAGAGCTCTGAGAAGCAATGGGGTTGTCGGTTTCTGAGTCCAAAGCTCACACCGGTCCTCACTAAGTCCAGGAGCCCACACGTGCACACACAGCTAATCTGTTTCACTTGCGAGCACCCGAGGTGACAACGTGGATCCAGCAGCTCATTAACGCTGCCCGAGCAGGAGAACTAGAGCATTTTAACACACTGACGCAAACCTAAAACTGTAAAACTGTAACGTGAGAGAAGCAAATGCCACCCAAAGCCTCCAGCTGTGATCTGGCAGACGTGTCATTCTGCAATCAGGGTTTCACTGACGCAAATAAACACAGAGACATATAAAAAAGGGGATTCTGAGAAGTAAAATGCAGTGAGATGGTAAACGCAGCCTGTAAACGGTGAAATCTTCACCATTGGGCTAAACGATGGAAAGTAACACGCAGAGTCGGTTCCTCTGGGCTCAGGAGGGACGGACGGAAAGTGCTGTTTGCACTCATTACTCCCATTACTCTGCTTTATTTGACCTGAATGAGCTTTTTCTACAACGTACAATGTCCCGTTCATCCGTTGTCAGGATGGAACATAGAGTCACAGGGAGTTTGTGTAAAGTGGAGAAGATGTTAACGTCATGTTGTGTCTTTGACTCAATGTTTGTGTCTTTAAACACCGTATTTAAAGCTGTGGATTGGCTCATCTGTTGCTGTTTTACCCAAAATAACACGCTCGCACACAACCACTGTCCTATGTTTGGCTGCTGAGCAGTTGGAGGTTTAGGATCTTGCTCAAGGGCCAAACCCACACAGAGCCTCAACCCAGAACATCCAAATCAAAGTTCCTTCTGGGTTTATTATCAGTATTTATGTTATGCTTCTGCAGTGACCCACGGTAATCGTCATAATTCATACAAAATACAATATTCTACTATTAAAGAGGTTTTTCAACTACCAATCAAGTTCATCGTTGCAGTGACTTCAAATGAAAAGAAACAGGGAGGAATTTGCGTCACTCAATTATTCAGTGGCCAAATTCTACATCCCAGGCTGCACAGGTCTTAGGCTTGAGAGCTAAAGCAATACACACACACATAATGAACAGTACACACGTGGCTGACGTTTGTAATGCAACACTACATGTTTGTACTTTGCTGTGTACGAGTGTGTGATCATCAAAATACTCTGAATGAACAACAACATCCTTTTAGGAATGTTGTGAATACAGTTAAAGTCTGAGGGATGTTAACGAACTGAAAGGATGGAGGGCGGCTGCAGAGTTTTGTCGTGGCGTGTCGTACATTTAAATATTCAGTGATAATCCTTAACTTATAAAACACAAACTTTTTGTTGAAGCCATTTTAACAAAGTAAGGAAAGTTGAACACGTATATTCTTTGACCAGAATTCCACTTACTGGCAGTGAGAAGTATACTTTCCCCTGCGTTCCCCCCGACATGCTGTCACCGGCCCCAGATGACCAAGTCCCTTTGCTTCAACGGAGACGTAAACTCCCCTGGACAGCGGGACAGATGTTTGTGTTCCCCGCTCATGCTCATGTGACTCCAGGTCACTCAGAAGCCACTTCTCTGCTGAGTTTGCCAGGCCTGGCCGAGCAGCGAGTCAACACCGTGGTTTCCCCTCCGCTGCCGCCGCCACAGAGGAAAACACAGCAGCACAGTGGACTCCTGTTGTCCCGCTTTCAAGCATCAAAACAACGGCAGCCGGGGGGGGAATTCACACTACAGACTGAATTCAGGATGAAAGTGGAAACGTTTACTGCATTAATGCAAACGAGCTGAATATCGAACTCGCTCAATTTGACATATTATCACCAGAAGAAACGTGTCAGCGAAGCACAGGCTCACGTTGATCTGTGGAACCTTTTGGTCTTACTAACTGCTGAGGGACGTTTACATTAATATCAGGACGGGGGGGGGGGGGCGCAGACAACAGCTTCATGTGGTGGAAGCAGTTGAACTGAATCCATAAAACCAAAACAATGAGCTAAAAGGGTAAAATAAACATCTGCAAGGGAGGTTGATGATTATCAGTGGGGTCGTTGCTGGGTGTGACCTCTCTCATTACACAGTGTCATTTAATCCTGATTAACAAATGAATGAAGTTATCATTAATATACTTTATATATATATATATACTTGAAATACTTATCAATGAGCTCAATCTGCCCTCTAGTGTAAATTAACAATATTGATCAGCACCTTTAAATAATAATAAGTTCTCAGCACCAAACATCTGACATTCATACATAATTCAATAACCTCATTAATAAGTTCTTCATTCAGCAGATTGTAATGCTCTGTCTTGGTGTGTTCCTTCTTTCCCAGGCGCAGATTAAATAAAACTTCACAGCTTCAAAATTGCGAAATTGAGACAGAGTTTAATTTCAAATTAATTCCATTCCGAGTATATGTGATGCTTCCAAACCATTTATCATCACCGTCCCCTGGACAAGGTCCAAAGGCTTCGGGGGGGAATCGCATGTGTTGCTGTTACTGAGTCTTTTTTGTTACTGCTGCTGAGGGATTGCCAATTTCAAAAAAATTAAAAAATAACAATTTAGGGGTTTTAGAAAGCTATAAAACTGTATTTATAAGAGACAATCCAGTCTTATCGACAACTCAAAGCTCACAAAACCAGTATGTTGCCCAACGACACCTGGGAATGCAGACTGGACGAGCCGGGGATCGAACTACCTACTGGTTAGTGGATGACCCGCTCTACTCCTGAGCCACAACCGCTCAAACAAACATGAAATCTCCAGGAGCTCCATGTCGTTTTTAGCCTGTTTCCATACATGTGCAACTCATCATCATCAACCTGAGTCAAAGATCAGGAGCCATTTTCATCTTTTGTTTTTTTCCCTTAAGCTCCACAAGGCTTCACTTTAGCATATAGTCGTCATACAGTCAATATAAATGTTCAGTTTTGTAACAGCATTTATGTGTCTCTCACTTTTATTGTTACATGAACATAGTTGTGTTTGTTTGCATTTACACAATGCAGCAGAAACCGCTGGTGCCCATGAGCAAACTGGAGCATGTTGGCAGCTGGACCTCACACACTCATTTATAGAAGACCACACACTAACACACGCACACACACACACACACGCACACACGCACACACACACACACACACACACACGCACACACGCACACACACACACACACACACACACACACAGCAGCACACGCTTCCATCAGCTTCAGTGGCAGATACTAATATTACTGCACGTTCACCCACTGCGGGACACAGATCAATCAATTAACCCTCAAAGAGAGTATATATTTTTGTACTGTATATTTGGATCACATGACTTCTGAGCCTATCAGTGAAAGCAGCCGCCTCCAGTGACACACCCACTGAGAATGAATCAGCAGAACTCTGCAGCCTCCCTCGCGTCTGTTCCAGAATCCATCAGCTCATTGATTCGGTCTCACTTGTCTGGTCAGCACTGTTTCCCACTGAAGAAGCTAATAATCAGGGCCTCGTTAAAAAAAGCCAAATGAAGTTAACGAGGGAGCTGGCGAACACGCCGCAGCAGTTAGAAACCAACGGGCCAGGTATTTCCTTCATGAGCTCAACACGGAGTGAATGTCGGACGTTCACCCAATGCATTAATTGTTTTTGTGCGTGCACAAGAAATATCTCTTAACAAACTGTTGACAGAAATGAGACAAGTGAGACAGGAGAGGATGCGGCTGCGGCTGCGGCTGCGAAGCTGCTTCAGGCTGAGAGACGGCTCCACACTGCCACTCGCTGGCTTCACGCTGTCACGGGTTCCAACTGTATGTGAGACTTTCATATAGAAATCCTCTGCGTGCAGGAATCTATTACCAGACTGTATGGACCCACGCGATTTGAATGATGTGACGGGCCATGTGTGGCACATGTGAGAGGAAGGTGGATGATGGAGTTAAGAGTGTGGGGGGGGGGGGGCAGCCATCTGACACGCAGCAGATGTGCGCTGAAGAACAATGGCCAATAAGTGAAATCTGGCTGAGTTCAAATGTTCAGCTTGACCCTCGTGCAGTATTAGTTATTATAAAAGCCGCACATGACAAAACCGCTTGTAGCAAGGAACTCGATATTCATTGTTCACAGCCGAGTGAGATCAGTTAGTAAGATGAGGTCATTTCAGAGGGTGAACTCTATTAGTCTCAAAACTGACTTCAGAAATTAAATCAAAACAACTAAACGCTCTGACCTCCAACCTGTGCATAGTTTAGCAAATTGTCCATGTTTTTTTTTTTACTTCTCTGAAACTAGACCTCTGTTTTAAAAAAAAAAAAAAAAGTTCCAACCTAGCAGACATCTGTGCTGCATCAGGGGGGAAAAAAGAAAAAGCTGGAGCGAGTGGACGGGCCATAAAACATACGGATCCTGATTAATGCTGCATCTCCTAAAAGCCTGAGAGTCATCACGGAGAATCTCTGCCAGGAGAGCTCAGACGTTCCAAGAGGAGCTGCATTGTCCTGAAGCTCGTAGTAAATTATGTCTAATACCTCAGATAAAACCAAATCTGGAGCGCACGCCAAGATTCCCTTTTGCTCTGAACGGGGGCCACGCTCTTCCCTTCTGTATCTTAGCAACCGATTTCACGCAAACACAAAACTATGTGGAAGGAGAAGCTCGGGAGAATTATGATTAATGGCAAATTTCCACTGTAGTTTCATCGTGTTGTGACTCAGAAGAATAAAACAACTTCATTTGTGCAATCAATGTGAAACGTTGCAAAAGAAGAATCCCTGTCGCTGCTTGGGCAGTCCTCTAGAAGAGGTGGAAGATTAATGACTTACACCTGGTCCATTAAACCCTGCAACCCACCACCACACACACACACACACACACACACACACACACACACACACACACACACACACACACACACACACACCACACACACACACACACACACCACACTCCATCTTCTTTGCCCACTGGACTAAACCCCTTCTGGTTCTACTGGTGCATCTGGCCACTGGTATGGAAAAGACTCTCTTCGCGCTTTTCCACTGCTGCACTCGTTTCGGAGGGCGTGGTTTTGGCTGCTGCTGCAGTGGAAACATCTCCTCGTCCAATTACTCCTCGTTGGAGCTCTCGGCCGCGGGTGTGGAGACTTTGCAAATTAAGCGAATGATCGATTGAATCGCTGACAGACTTTGCACAAGAATGAGCTACTGAACAATGGAAGGACCGGTTGTCCTCAGGTTCTACTCATCGAACGAGAGGCACACAGCTCCCACACTGATCCGGGGTCAAATCCCAAGAATGTCAAACACAAGTAGTATCATGGCAAAAAAATGTATTGAGAGAGAAAAGGAGAGCAGGCACTCCTCTCCACTCACATGCAACACGCAGGCTGCATGACATTGCTGAGGACGCCTCCTTCACCCCGGCTGCAGGTCACCTCCTGGCCTCGCAGCACTCTCACCACTAAAGTATAGGCTTCAGCCGCGCTGCTAAACGCATGTTGTCTGATATTTACGAGCCAGAATCCAAAACCTCTGTGCAACGCTGTAGTTATGACACCCGTCATAAGCTCACATGTTATGACTAGAAACTCGTCGTGAAGTAGGAAAAATTCAAGTGTGCAAGAGTCTTTCTGCAACTTTCTCCAAAAATAGCAAACTTAGAAACTTACCCTGAGCTGAAGTAGATGTGCTCCACTGTATTTGTTTTTTTTTTGAGAAGAAAAAACAAATCACTTATGTAAAATGCCTTCAAGCTGGACTCTTGGTCATTATCCTCCTGGTAAATTCCCCTCGCTGGCTTTTCCAGCACCTCCCGAGGGAAGCTGGCTGAGCAAAGCAGTGATAAGGTCCCTGATTACAGAGGAAGGGGTCCTGAGTGAAGGGGGGGGGAAACGCTTGAGACAGAAAGAGACAGACACCCTTCCAGTCTCAAACCAGAGGAGCTGTGGTGCTGAGTTCAAGTCTGGGATGGGACAAACTTCCAAACTCCTGGAGTTCTGCCACCTCGCTGTTCCTCCTCCCCCTTTCCCTAAAGAAAGGAAAGGAGAGAACGAGAGGAGGGAGAGAAGAGGAGAGGGCGAGCAGGGGACTTAAAGGAGTAAATGAAAAGCAGACACATCGCCCTGTTTGGTCTGGACGTGAGCAGTGGGGAGGATGATGTCACAAACCTGGAGCAGGAAGGATTCCTTACCTTCTCCTCCATCCAGCAGAGTCTCCCTCCCCCTCTGTCCAGCCCCTGTTCGAGCCCATAGGTTGTGTTTGGATCTCATTTTGAATCTAAAGAAATTTCCTATTGTTGGACAAATGATTCCGTACCCGTAACACCGGAGTTGAGCAAAACCACATTATAATTTGATTAATTAGCATGAATTGGCAAAGCAGGTTCATCCTGAAGTTTGTTTGTTTGTTTACACTACGTCGGTTTACATCCCAGTTCGCCAGCTGATCGACGTGACGGGGGTGTCCAGGGGCCATCTTGGAAAGAAGTGTCCCCAAATAAAACAAACGAACTCTTAAATCTCCCACAGAGGAATGTAGCGGGACGGCGTTCTGGCCGAAAGTTCGACAACGTGAACGCTGCTCAGGAAAAAAGAGACAGCGCCACGAACTTTGTTGTTTTATTGCAAACCGCAAAAATTAAATGCGTCACTTCAGTTGATGTTTTTTATTACTGTCTCCTCACAGAGGCACATTTTGCAGAATAAACAGATCAGATCAGATCACTGTGGACGTAGCAGATGGAATAAAACACACACATCTTACTTCTCCGAGGTTTCACGACAGACTTTAACTCTAAAATGTCTGACCTATAAGTTTTAAGCTGTAACAGGTTTTATTTGTCTTCATTAAATGCCACGTGAACTGTCCTCCGTCACCTAACTTCTGCGGAGAAGTCCGGCTTCTTTTCTGTTTGGCCTTTTCACCAGGGAAATATCAGCAGCAGGAAGTATTTTCAGTGGAGCGACATCTGATAAAACTACTGTACACATCCTACCCAGCAGCAAACAGCATTTTTTTTTTTAGCCCTTTGATTGGCTCGCAATCTGTCCAGGTTGGGCCCCGCCTCTTCCTTCCCCCCCCGACCCACAAAGGAGAAGATGACAGATCGAATCAAAACAGAGATAAACTTCACGAAGCTGTGAATATCTCAGATTGGCGTTATGATTTCATTTAAAATACTTTGAATATAAACACAGTATGCGGAGACAGGGACACTCAGCAGCTCTCTGCTCAGCTCTGGCCAAGGGGGGGGGGGATTCCTGTAGTATTCGTCTGACACTGAGTTAAAACAGACTTTCTCCCCAGAGGTCAGCGAGCCGTGTGGAACTCACTTCACTCCCTCGCGGCCGAGTGAGGGAAGTTCGAACGCTTCCCTCTCACATCAGGTGAGGTCACCTCTGCTACACATCTGCACCGAGGAACCTACTTTTATTAAAATGTTATTTAATATTGTAGTTGTGTGCTTTGGCAATGAGAGAGAGAGGGGGAGAGGGGAGAGGAGAGAGGAGAGGAGAGATAATGTCCACTGAGTCACCGGCCGTTCATCATGTCCAGATAGAACAGATCTGATGATAGAATGTGATTACACAGCTTCTTTAAGAAAAGTGATTTGTCCTTTACTCTGAACGACGTCAGTTCTGATTCAGTGGATTCGGTCTGTGAAGTTAGATCAAAGCAGGAAGTGGGCTGATCCTCTAAATCCACATCTTCTTCTATCGCTGGGAATATCTCCGCTTGTGAGCGAGCTCTAACTGAACACAGCCCCCCCCCCCGTCACCATGGAAACCTCACGGGACCTCCGTGGGACCGGGACCGATAACTGTGGGATGTGGAGGTCACATCTCAGAGATCTGAGATCTGTGGAGAAGGGTTCTTTGATGCGAGCCACCAAGGTGACTTCATGCGTGGGCGGATGAAAGTGCAGTTTCGCTTCCTGTGATGCTTTTTTTGGGAAATCTGACCTGACTCTTGTTCCTGTCGGGTTTTTTTTAATAACTGCCAGCTTTCATAACACTGACGGGTCGGCTGTGTGACACAGATGAGACCGGTTCTTCAAAACTGGAATATAAAAAAGCCATTTTTCTCTCCTGCGCATGCAGATGATGTTTTGGGAGTGGTTTTGAAATGTGGAAATTATGAAGAGTGTAGAAAAAACGTATCCTTCCCCCCCCGTAGACGCCTGAACACTCAGTGTTTATTCTATCCTCAAATCAAAGCATGAGACTCCCCCCCCCCCCCCCCCCCCCCCCCACACATAACTGAAGTATTCAACCCGGTTTCTGGAAGTTGCTCTTCTCGCCTGTGAAGACGTTACCGTTAGGAACAAACTGATCACCGGCCAGTTTGAGGGGAAAATGCACGTGTTGATTCCACCCACCTACTTATTTCCATTGGCGCACGAGCAAATACATGGGTGGAGATGCAGGACCGGCCCTCAGCTCACTCCCACCATGCCTGATGAGGAAAGTATTAATAATACCAGTAACAGCGGAGGCTCAACAAGCTGCAGACGAGGGAGAAGGGAGTCACACAGAGGAGGCTTCTTCTTTTCAAACCATTTCTACAGCCGCCTCCCTTCGGGCCAGAGCTCCACACAAGCATGAGCTCATGTTGTAAGGAACGATCCACACTGAAACCTGGACATGCAGAAAATGTTTTTATATCATTTTCATACATTTCCCTCGTTCATGGTTTGCTCTGTGGCTCTTATAACAGTGTGGCATAGCTGCTCCAGCTTTGTCTTTTAATTCCAGCTTCTGCCTCATCAGGCTATTGGCTCAGGCTTAATTGGCCTTTTTCCATATTGCTGTAGTCTAATTGGCTTTTCCCTTCTTTTTTAAATATGCATCTTACTCTTTCGGTTTCCAATCACTTCTCACGTGAGGTCTTTTCAGTCAATCATGCTTGTGATGATGAACGTAACCGCCCCCCCCCCCCAAGCTTAACACAAGTCCTTCCTGTCTCATGTTTCAAAATAAGAGTCACTAAATCGTGTCCCGTCCCTTCTCTGGTCGCATGACGTCATTTTCCTCAAAATACCATAATTTGAAGCTTCCTGTACGATACTTCAACATTTCCCATCTGGCGACGCTGATGAGTTTCCTTCCTGTGAGGAAAAGGAACGGCTGGTTTTCATAATCCAAGCAGTCTGATGATTTTCAGTTGCCAGATAACTAATGTATGTTAATGTTACTTATAAGACGTGTCAGGCTTTGGAGCTCGTTAACTCGTTAACACAGTAAATTAATTGGTGCTTTAGGTGTTTCGCTGTGATCGGATCTGAACATACGGTGATTGTTACACATTGGGGAGTTCTCTTAAGGCCTATTAGTTCCCTCTGATTCATATGTTTTCATTTATAGCTAAAATAAATACAAGGATTATTCTTTGATGTCGCCCCCTGATTTTGACCAAAGTCTCGGCAGAAGATTAGAAGCACATTTCTCCTCAGGCTCAGACGGAGCTGCAGACGCCCCCCCCCTCTCCACACCCCCCCCCCCCCCCTACAATCTGTCTAATGAGCTTTATCTATAATCATCTGATTAGCTGAGTCATACAAGAGCAATAACAAAAAGACAGCACAACACGACAAAGTATCCAAAACGTTTAGCATGAACGAAACTCCTTTTAAAAACCAGGAATACTCAAAATCAATATTGAAAATGTATAATTTCACATTTCTGCTACACTTATATACGTCAAACTTTCTAATATATGTTTGTTTTTCTCTTTGATAATATATATAACCCGTATTGAAGATTTTATGTGTTTTGTGTTTTATTTATTTGTCACATTTGGGTGTGGTTTTCATTTAAGCCACTACTGGTTTCTCTTGGGTTATTTTTACATTTATAAACTAAATGTGAAAAGAAAAGTACATAAACATCCTTAATTGGTGTTTGTGTATTTCGTTTTCTTGTTATTTTATTTTTAAATAAACACGGTAAAACACCATGTCCTGTGTTCTTACTTAGGCTGCTTTCTCCATTAGGCAGTAAAGGTCATCTTAAAACCCACAGATGTTGCTGACTTGCACCTGTGTGTGTGTGTGTGTGTGTGGTGTGTGTGTGTGTGTGTGTGTGTGTGTGTGTGTGTGTGTGTGTGTGTGTGTGTGTGTGTGTGTGTGTGTGTGTTTGCACACATGCTCTCAGTGTTAAAGTGAACTGCTTACAGATGAGGTTGAGTGGGGATTCAGGGCATTTCCTGAGTGAGGAAACAGAAACTTGATCTCCTGCCACATGCATCTTTTCATGTTGTCTCTATTTAACTCTAGTGTGTGGTGTGTGTGTGTGTGTGGTGTGTGTGTGTGTGTGTGTGTGTGTGCGTGTGTGATTTAATGTACATTTAATTGAGGTTAAGTTTTAGGGCAAGGGGCTGGAGTGCAATGTGTGTGGCTGTTGTGTGTGCACACACTGATCTGATGTGCATGTGTATGACTGACCTCCTGTAAACCAGGTTGTGTGGCCGACTGTTAAAACAACATTTTTATCAAGTGAGGTCACTTTGACCAGACGGTCTAAACTGAGGCTCTGAATACTTGCTATCTAAAAATGTATCTCCTTCTAGCATACCTTCATGCATTTGAAACCAAATATTTATAAAAGTGTGTGTGTGTGTGTGTGTGTGTGTGTGTGTGTGTGTGTGTGTGTGTGGTGTGTGTGTTGTGAGTGAGCGCACTCGTTGCTAAGAGACAAGTTGTGCAGAAACAAGGCAAAGCACCGTTTATACAGATTGTTTCCTCTGCACCAAAGGACCTTCTGCTGTATCTGCTGCAGATGCACTCGTCTGTTTAACCCGATCTCCGGCTCCAACGACGTGACTCAGCGGCCCACATTAGCGTCGCTTCAGAGGCAGCGACGATCAGGGTGAGGCAGACAAGCATGTGGCCTTTCCAAAATTCTTCCTTTACCAGCTTCAACTACAAAGCTCGTAACTTTCAACATCACTGAAACACGTGGTCACTCCTCAGGTAGGAGGACGGCTGAAAGAGTCGTAGTCGAGGTTCCCACCCAATGTCTTTTATTTAAAAAATTGATTTTGTTCAGTGTCTAAACCATTAAATATTATTATCTGCACTGAGATGCTCATCATTAACAAACTGAATAGATCTATAGATTTGTTTCCAGTTAAAACAAGAGCACGACGAAAGGAAACTGGTAGATCGAGAACTTAAATATTCAAAAATCACCTAGTGATAGTATTGATATTTCCTATTCCTGTTATATTTTACAGTTTCAAGTCAAGAATTTTTGAAAGACAAACTTAACAGAGAGCAGACAGAGCAACAGCTGGAAGTGAGGACAAGAAAAACAAAAGAAAAAGCGTCCGAGGCCCGAGAGGAGTTATAGAACGCTGCACACGTGAGGAGCACAGCTGCCGACCATCCGCCGCTGATACACTTTCCTTTGATTTCCCTCGCTCGGATTTAACACTGGTATTCTGGAATCGCACCAAACAGTCCAGATGATCCGGTTTGGTGGATCATCCCACTGACGTGGCCCTTCGACTCTCAACTGGGATCCTCAGCGGCTCCGGCAGCCGCTGCAATGAAGATGTAAAAACTTGAAAGAGACGCTACAGGTCTTTATTTGAGTTTGTTTTATGATAAATAATTAAATCACGTTAAGAAAAACACTGCAATATTACAAGTTGTAGAGAAATAACAAAGTGGAATGATCAAAGTACAAGAAAGTATCTGATCTTTGACTTTGATCACATGAACTTTAAATGAGAAACTCTTCCCTCTCGATGTTATGTCATCGTCCTCAACTCAAACAGCATTTTGGGTGAACGCTCTGGCTAACAGTTTGTAGTCACGCTAGCTAGCAGCTCTGTGAAGCACGTGTTGATGAATCCAATTAAGCAATTAATCCAAAGGCTTTACTGTTGAGACAGGTGACCAGGCTGGGAGCATTCTGCTGCTGGCAGGGACAATGTCAACATGATAACATGATTCAATTAACACTGATGAGTCTGATTACTGTGTTTCAGTCTGAGCAGCTGACTGACATGTTGATTCCAGGAGCCACTAACATAGTTAAAATGGCCACAGTCTATTTTTGTAGGACTCTAATCATTTGCTAAAGAATGATTCAAATAGCTTATTCCTGCTGATTCCACTAAGTCTGCCGCTCTGTCTGTGTGCATGTGGAACTAAATCTAAATCACCAGAGAAAGTGCATTATTTTCATAAATACTGTTCTTACTGTTCCTCTATAAGATTAAAGTTTGCTGTGTCTCTTGTTCGTTAACTTGATTACTGGTCCCACAGGAAATGCAAGATGCTAAATCCGAAGGAACAAGTCACGTCGGTCCAAGTTTCATTACTCAATCATTTGTCCTTGAGTTGCGTTCACATGGCCCCACTCTATTTATTTAACAAACCGCTCACTTGCATGAGCAGTCATGTGATGCACACGAATTTCCACATCCAATTTTGGGTTTGGAAAATCGTTCTGGAATATTCCTCTCTTTGTTTTTTCCCACAGAAACCCTCAGGCCCCCTTGTTACACCTCTTCCGACATGACGACGGTTGAGCAACTGACCAAACCTTCCTCCCACATCGCACCCCCCCGCACTCCCACAGCCCTACTGGGAGGTAGAACCTCTGAAATGGGACCAGGTACTGGAGTTTTGGTGAATGTCACGGACGACTGATGCTTTTTGAAGATTTTGTGTTATCAGCACTTTACCGAGAGAATATGTGACTTTCTGGAAATGTCTTGTAGTTTCTCTGGCTCCAACAATCCCCCACAAAAAAGAAAAAAGCCACGGACTCGATGTCTTTCCAGCACTTAACTGCTGCTGTAACTCGCTTCTGCTGTATCACATCTCCCCCCCCCCCCCCCCCCCAGACCCTGCCAAGTGCAGCCGCACAGCCCCCCCCCCCCCCCCCGCTCCCAGTGCCTCTCTGACTCACCCATCCAGCTGAACAATACCCACCATTGAACTCCCAACGGGCGTCTTTAATTGGCAGCTGGAATCCATTAATGGTGTATAGCCCGTAGCCATGGCGACTCTGTAAGAACTTGCATACTGTACATATTGATGAATGAAAATACATTTCAGCCGGATCCAGAATGGAAACGTGGTCGCACTCGGTCTCCCTTTGGTCCGACACATCTTCAGGGCCTGACTCATTGTGCCGTTACCTTTTCCACTCCTGCTCCTCGACTGGTTATTTACCTTGAGAAGTTATAATTTCCATGATTTTGATAAATCTCATTGGCTTGGTTTACATCTGGGGAATAATTCATGGCCCCCGTTCGGTCTTTTGAGTTTTGTTTCTTCCGTCTTTCTTCATGTCACATACAGCGGGGACACTGTGTAGGGGATGGGGAGAGAGAGGGGGGGGGGGGGGGGGTACGACTCACCATAAACTGAAGCCGCGGCCACATGGATACAGAACCAGTGAATTGTGAAATTGGACAAAGTTTTTAGCAAAACATGAAAAAGAGCCCCCCCACTCGCTGATAAAAGGTCCAGTCTGCAGCATGTAATCATAAAAAAGCTGAACCATGTGGCAGGGAGGACAGGGGGTGGGGGGGGGGGGGCAGCCCAGTGTCTGACAGAGTGGATAAAGTTCAGGATCTGAAACGCTCGGCTTCACAGGTTTACTTTAGGAAGCAGCTGTTACGTAACGGCAGAGGAACTTCGATCTCTTCAACACGGCAGCTCACACCGCGTGGTGCGATTCTGAGTTACACTCATTCACACACTGTGTTATTACAACTTCCTGTGACTTCAGGAAGTTGTTCTGACTGCAGGTACAGTGATCTGACCTGAAGTGCTAGTTCCCTAACTGCAGATGCAATTCGTTCATATTAAAACATTTGATTGCACGTGGACTTCAGAGTCTGTCGAGTGAGCAACACATTTTTACTGACGAGGCTGCAAACCAGGAGATCTGGACTCCAGAGTCCTGACAAAAAAAGAAACCACTGCAGCTTTTAGGATGAATATCAGCACTGACAACAGCTGCGGCTGCCAATTATAATTATGTGATTTCAATGTTACATCTGGTAAAACTCAATTTCCTGTATAATTTACCCAGTTTTTCCTGCAACACAACAGATTTATTACGTCTCGGGCCTTCTGTCCCGTGTTAGAGGATAGTTCTGCTTTATTATCGGTCACCAGCTTCGAGGTTCTCAACTCCATACTTACTGTTGCTCTGTTTGGGTAAAAGATCTGTCAACTCGGTGACGTTGGAATGATGCAGTCACGGTTTAACCAGATTATCTTAACCATGTATTTGAGGTAATTCTAACAATTCTACAGAGAGATTTGGAAACTGTTGGGGTGAAATAATTGCCACTATCATAAGTTTCTCTCTCAAGATTCTCCAGTGAGTGTCGTAATGACCTCATCGCAGTCAAACCTACAAAACGAGACTGAAGTTGTAATAATTGGCACGATATCTAGACATGTCATTTTATTTTATTTAAATTTTATTCAGATAAGGCGTATCACCAAGACTTGTAATTTCATTCCAAGACTTTTTGCACTTCCTCCATTTGTGTTGACTCACTTTGTTCATGACTCAGCAGGAGAAATATCTCAGAGATTATTTGGCCGGAGAACTCGGAAAGAACATGATGATGATGCTCGCAGCTGTCGCCCCCCCCCCCCAGTAACCCAGTGTTTCTGAAGGAAGCGTTGGTGGGAACACTGGCCCCTCAGGACTATCGCTGAGAGAAGGATCCTTTAGTTTTTCAAAGATGTGATGTCGCAGTATCGTACAGGCCATCGTTCCTAACACAGAGCTGGCACTGAGTTACTTGCATGGTTATTCACAGCAGCTTGAGGTGAAGGTGAGTCGTTGCACGTGATGTTGCTGGTTGTTGGGGCTGCATTTCAAAATAAGAGCCACTTGAAGATGGCTAAAGGGATTTTATCAACATTTTGAATGCAGTTTTAATCCTGTACTTGGTTAAAGGAACAGAAATAACCTCAGGTGATTAAACAAAAGCAAGAAAGTAAAGAGTAAATGGCATTATCTTTATATTTCTCTCTCTCACTCTCAGAATAATGAACCCAAACCTCCACACAATAAAGAACAAGAGGGAGACGGATTCATATTCATATTTCCTCTATAGTGTCAGACAATCTGTAAATGAACCATGTTTGCTGCAGCCCTGGAACGTCTCCTATAATGAGCCTTTGTCACTTCGATGGAAATGCATTGGCAGCCACCAGTGTCCAGCTGGACGAGCGAGGGGAAACTTTTCCAGTAGAAAGCTTGCAAAGTTTTTAAAGTGGGGGATTCCTATGAAACTGCTGGCACCACAATGCCCATTAGAAAACGCACACAAAGAACCTTTGACTATACAACGTTTCTATCTCCGTTTTGCAATCCTCACTCGGTTACTACACATCTCAGGGAGATGCAGCGATTCCAAAAACAAGCCCGTGGCCACAACAGTGCTGCCGTTAAACAGAGGAACCCCCCCACACACACCCACACCCACCAGGCGATGCTGGATCTTAAAACACAGGCACATTTATGACCAAACCAAAGGCCTTTCAGGAATTCACACATAAACATGGACAGTAGGACGGTGGTTGACTCTGTGTGTGTGTGTGTGTGTGTGTGTTTAGTTCAGTGCACCCAGTGCACCGATAGGGGGAGGTTTGGTACCACCCTCCACTCGCACACTTAGACTCACCCTGCCACTCGTCTCTCCTCGGCACTGATGGCACCGCCCCCTCTCTCAAGCTCCTCAGGCGGCTGCTCAGGATGTCCCCCCCCCCCCCCCGATGAGCCTCTTCTTCTGGCAGGCAGACAAGTCCACCAGGCCTCAGCTGTACAGGTTAGAGAGACTGGGAAGGACCAGCAGAGACTGACTGGGCCAAGATCTCTCTATATATATAAACACAGACCATTTACCATGTCTGTTGAACATGTCACAAAAACACTTTGGGTACCTGTTTTAAAGTAAAAGCATTTTTGAAATATTTGCAGTACCAGCAGATGCACAGCTTCATACAGTAGAGTTTTGAAATACAGTAATCACACACTCCCTGACCTTCTCTAGCTAAGGACTGAATAGAAGATGGAGCTGAATCACGACTACCAGATCATTTAAGGTCTAATTGACTGTATGCACTTAAATTTGGCTTATCATTATTATTATTGGATGGAACAAAAAGGATACGACGCCAAACATTCACAATGAGTACAAGAGAAGGATCATTTCAACCCTGAGCATTATTTATTCAGAATTCAAACATACTCAATTGGCATTAAGGGATTTATCTAATTGATAGTAAACACTTTAGAACAGGATGTGTGTTTACTGACACTCTGTGATACAAGGTACCTTGGAAAGCTCTGGTTGTTTTTCTTAAGTCAAACGTGCAAACACGTCGATCACGTCCCGGATTTACACGTTAGCTTGTTTGCTCTGGGTGGCATCCAAGATAAAACAGGCTGGAGCCAAACCTTAGTTGTGTTAATGTGTTTGTTGTTCTCTGTGTGAGGCTCTGGAGGTTTTATCGGGTGTTTCAATCATCTGGGTTTGTACTTCATGACCCACCGGCCATCTTTAAGTATCTTCAAATGAATTAAAGTTGTTATAAGTGCAAAACCAGATGTGTACAAAAGGGTATTTAGTTGAGAAAGCCTGGAATTGGTCAAATCTACTGCGGTGTGTTGACCCATTTGCAAATATGTTGTGCTATTAAATTAAAAGCCTTTTCACTTCCCAAACGATCCAGGCTCCGTCTGAATTGTGTCTGTGAGCAGAATGTAATAAACCTACAGGGATGTAAAGTCTGTTTCTCCAGGGACGGACGACCGGACCTGGTGGTTGATGATGAGCAAACAAGAAAACTGGACGGTCACCTGATCAAATCAGCCTCTGACGAAGTGAGGAAATAAGAGGAAATGGTTGTGTTTATGAGAATGAGATAAATGAATTCATTTTTCCATTTATTTGGATTCTGAATGTGAGTTCCTGTCCTGGATCGGGAGTTTCCTATACGTCCTCTCTCACTGCTCCCAACCCTGCGTTCACATCACACGAGGTGAACTGTCCTGATATGGAAATTTATTCCCTCCGAGTCTTAATCCCACTTGTAAATGTTTGACTTCATCACTGGCTCTTGTTTCCTCTCTAATAAAGGAAGGTTGACCCGCCCACTGGACAAATAGGTCTTACAGCTATATTCCGTCTCTTAAGAACCCTTAACGACCAAGTACCCTTAAAACCAACACTGCGTCCCTTATTGACACGGGGAGAAAAGATAAGAAAGTGTGTATTTTGAGTTCTCCTGCTGCTGCTTTGACTTCATGCAGCTCAGGGTTTTCCACAAAGATGCTAAATCCAGGATATCAGGCAACAAAGAGAAGTTGCTGTGTCAGTTACGCTTCACCACCTCCAGTAACACAGGATCCCTGACATGTGACCGGCGACTTAAACCCAACCGGCCCCTGGAATCACTGAATTCCTTCCTTCCAAACCGATATTAAATATAAATACAACATGATCAGTTACTCTCCTGACATAACTGTGAAGAAACTAACGCGTTACAATTGAAGAAATGTGCTGGGAATGAGGCCAGAGGGCAAAGCACCCAGCCTGACCCTTCGAAGGCGGAGAGGAGGCTTGTCTTCCTGCCTTGCGTCCTCCTGGTTAACCAGACATGTGATTAGCAGTGCTGTCTGCTCCTTGGTTTGCCCTCCAGTCAGCCGGCTGTGCCTTCAGAGGATTTACAGCCAGAGGGCCACTCAGTCCACAGCAAAGGTAAGTCACCTTTTGGATTCAGAGATTCAAAAAAACTTTTGATTTTAGAATCTGCATCTGGGTCCCAGAGGCGTCCGTGTTATTTTAATCCTGCTATTTCACTTGACCACACAAGAATTTAATTTTAGTGTGAACAAAGATTTTGAGTATCTGGATGTCGTCTGATTTATTTGAGGCAGATTCCAAGGAGCTGTTCTCATGTCTCATAAATCTTTGAGCCGAGGTTGAAACAATGTAAATTCAGCGTAAACGTGTGATTCTTCTGTGCCGTTCTTTTGTTCTGAAACTATTCCAGGTTTGTGTGTCTCCGCACCTGAAATCAAACACAACCTTCCTTCTGCAAACACAAGAGCCTTTAAAATGTGCACCTGTCGACTTGAGTGCATCAAGGTTTTAATTTAATGCTGAAAATCCTTTAGACCATTAAGCTTTTTACTGGTCAAGAGTTTGAAGACTTAAAATGCTGCAATAAATATGATAGTGGGATTTTAATCTGTTTTCTTAATACAACAGTACGGTACCACACCTGTTAAGCAAACACACACAGAGCCTGTGTGCCGTGCTTGGCTGCTCAAGCGTCAGAATATAATGGTGGAAGAGTTAATATCAATAAGTGAATGTTCCACTAAGTTTGTACCAGTTAGACTTGAGTTAGGCTTGTTTTTACCATAACTGCCCAGTTGCATAAGCAGAAATTAGATTAGGCTGCTCCATCACTTGATTATCATTATGTGATGTCCCTGAGCATTCCTGTGTGTGTGTGTGTGTGTGTGTGTGTGTGTGTGTGTGTGTGTGTGTGTGTGCGTGGTGCGTGTGTGTGTGTGTGTGTGTCTCGCCCTGTCAGCTTGAGTGAATTTACCAGATCCTCTGATGCATTATGAAACTACATCATGTGGAGGCTCTATCTAGTAAAAAAAATCCCCCAGCAAAGTGATGGTTGGATTGTGTATTTAATAGAGACGGATCAAATCCAGATACATAGTGAACTGCACAACAATAATAATCCAATACAATGCATCACAGCATCTGCAGCAGCTTCTTATTTGTAATGCACATCTAAAGAAGCTCTAACATAACGAGTTGATTGAGCAGCAGTTCACCTCACACAGTTATTCTGCTTGTCGGATTAAACTGGTTTTTAAACTTCTCCAAAATGTAAGAGTTTGACATCTGACACCTTTAGAAAGACTGAAACACAAACACTAGACAGCTGATCTTTACTGATGGTAGGGTAATGTGTCCTGCACTAGAACAGACACTGTCCAAGGGAAGAAGAAATCCTCTCACCTCAAGAGAGAAGTAGTTTAACTTGTGTGAACCTGGCCAAACCTTCAAGTGAATAGAAAGTCTCACAGACCGGATCAGTGTGTTGGATCAACTCATGGATCATCACAGAATGCAGTGACCTTCACCAGACCACCTTCAAAAACCAGTTCCTTGTTTAGATTTGTCAAACTGACAATGAATCGCAGATGTTTCTTTCTGGCTGCTACAGCGATAGCAACACGGCTATCGTCATGACAACCATGAGAATGAGCAGAAACCCAGTTCCCAGTGTTCCGGGATGGAGGTGGAGTTAAGCAGCCAGTTATATCCGTGAGTCTGCAGGTTTTATTACGGATCCAGCAGAGATAATTAGAGTGAGTCAGGGAGAGTTTATCCCTTCGCTGCAGGACTCTTGATTTCCCCCCGTCCGGGCTCCTCTCGTTCAGGTTTTACATGACGGCGTGATGCTGGCGTGTTCTGGGATCGACTCCTTCAGAAACTCAAGCACTGTTCACATCTCGAGCTGCTCACGGTGAAGTTCCAGGGCCGACCTTCTGTTCCAGTCCTACGATGCCTCTTGGCTTCTGCCAGGAGATTCTCAGCCAGACTAGTGAAGCCATGAATTTGCTCTTACACCACAACCTGTGATGATTGTGTCTCTTCTCAGAGATGAAGTCACATTAGATCAGGAACACATTGACGTGTGCAAGGTCGACTTAAAAAAAGACCTTTGCTTTTCTTTTCAACATTATTCAATATAGAAAGAGAAGCACCTCTGCCAGTGGGACTTTCAGAGATCTTCACGTGCTCATTTTACATGAATAATCAATGTCTAGGGTTATTAATGGCACAGGAATGTGAACCGTGATCATGCCGCCCCTGACCAACGGGTTTACCGCTGGTGCTGAAGTGACACCAGCACATAATGCTGCATAGAATTGGTAGAATTTGCAGGTGACCTGGTTTCCAGTGATTTCTCTGCACTGCCCCTGCAACTAACTTTTGAAATAGTTCAGTGTTTATAAATCCTTCCCATGTTTTACGCATTTCTTGACACAGTTGATGCTTAAACTTAAAAACAACCCATTTTCTTTATTACTCCATCGCAGCCCAGCACCACCCACTCTTCATCATGCCTGGCACCGCCACCGGGAAGAAGCTGGATCTTTCCAGGCTCACGGACGAGGAGGCCAAACACGTGTGGGACGTCGTCCAGCGAGACTTCGACCTGCGCAAGAAGGAGGAAGACCGACTCGGGCAAGTTATGAATATAAAACACTTCTGTAGCTGATGTTCATGCATTATCCAAGATCTCAATCTATGACCCCCGACACCCTTTGGGCCCCCGGTGCATCGAAGACAATTACACCGGGGATTGTGGCTGAAAGCACAACGGAGATGAATCGTCATAGTAACATAACAAAACAACAAAACAACAAAAATAGCTAATTAAGTTTGCAAAATTGAGCTTAATAGCAACCCATCAGCTTCTGGTCACAACAGACCGACACAGTGGAAGCAAAACCCCGGAGTCCTTTACACTGAGCAGCAGAATGTTATGTTGCTTATGAATATTTCACTTGTAATAAGAACGTATGACTTCTTTAAAAAAATATTAAAAGCATTCGTCCATACAGTAGACACCACTGGGAAAAACACAGTTGTATAAAAACAGTTATTAAACCATTATTTCTTTGCTGAGCCAGGAATCACATGTCCCGTCTCCGATGCCTGTGACGCAACTTAATTGATTATCTGCTGTTGGTTATTGAGCCGGGGGGGGGGGAAGTTACCCGCTCACTTTGCCCAGTTGGTTACCTCCGACTTCCAGGACTTTGTGTGCATCGCATCTCCAGAGGAAACACAGTTCACCGACCTCAACGGCCACCTGACGACGAGCCAGGAGGAAAAGCTCCCGATGTCGTGCTGCGCCTTTATTTGGTAAAACAGGAAGTCAGAAAAAAAACATTCTATCTCAGTAACGAATCTTTTATTGAGTCGCTGGCCAAACGCTTCTCAAACTGTGAGAATCGTAACAAGACTTCTTATCAGAGACAAATTGATTTGTTCTGCTTCTTTGCTGCTTTGATCTCCAGGGACTTCTCAGTGCTTCTGAGATTCTGATCGGAACCGTTCTGAAAGTGTTCCAGACTCGGAGGCACTTTTTGATATCATTCTGATTTCCTGCTGTTATTTTCAGACAGAGAGCAGAATCGTCCTCGTTCAATGAGCTTCACTCTGCGTGTGCTTTTCTCTACAAGGCAGTAAACGTTTGTTTTGTTTTGTTTTTAATTGTACTTTTTCCATACATGCTGGTTTTTCCCCGACTCACTCTACCGTTGGTCAAGCAGCTGACTGAAGACTTGGCGATTCTATCGAGTCATGCAGATAGTTACTAAGCTCTTTTCACAGATACAAGGACAGGCACTGTCCCTGAATTCCAGCCACTTAGTCTGCGGCCTCCCTGCCGAGGTTCTTCTTCAGCCGCTCGCTCTCCATCCACATGAGCTGTTGTTGTCCCGCACAGGCAACTCGTGTTCCCATCCGAGGCCTTTGCAGCAGCCTATGAATAGATACAGATCTCCATGTGGTTTACATATAAAACTGTCAAGACCTAAATCTTGTAAAGCCACATATGTCGGACCACAAAATGAAACAACTTATCTTGGTAATGATTCCGACCTTCTGTTAGAACAGAAGTTAGATTCCTCCGGAAAAAAAGATTTTTGTTGTTTTATTGTGCTTTGTTAAGATTTGATAATCTTGGTAATTTACGATATTTCAAAAACATATTTTGTGGAGACGTGGAGAGAATCACGATGTCTGGGAACACTCAGACGCTCTGAAGAGCAAGGGAACAAAGTGCACGTCGAGCAGCCCCTCCCGGATTCCAGAGCGTTTCCAGATCAACTACTGCACTACCTGCTCTTAATCAAGTACAGAGGGAAAATAAGGATTCTGACAAGACGGATGTTATTGTAATAACATTGTTGAGATCTTAAATAAACCAATGAATCCTAATAACATCTATGCTAATGCAGGTGAAGCGATGACATTTGAAATTGAAAAGCTTGGATGCTCTGCATTATTTCACGTATGAATCTTAAGGAGTCATTTTGAAATCCTTATTAATGGAGAAAATACTACATTTGTGGGTCTCTCTCCCAGGTGCCGGTGATTCGCAAGGCATTCTGGGAAATTATCATGTGGTGGTCTGAAAAAACTCTGTACAGCCCGACCACTAGGCCCCTCCCCCTCCATCCCAACCAGTATCGGGGACAGCCCTCCCCTGCACGACATTTACCCAATGATCTGGGCTGTCAATCAAAAAGCATGCGGTTCTGAAGAAGCTCTAATAAACCCAAACATCCCCTCTTCCTGAATAATCGTTCTGCGAAGCTCCGCCCACACGTGTTTCCTCCCCAGCATCTGTCAGCGTCTGTCAGCATCTGGATGTGCTGAGGGAGGCTTTTCTAACCATCAGCACAAGTTTGCTTTAGACTTTGCTTTGGAAAAAGAGGAGGAGGAAGGGAAGACGTGAGAAGGATCAAGAAGGATCAAGCTTCACGTCTTAAAGCTGTTGAGTGGTAATTGCACTTATTGCATCGTGCACGTATAAATCAGGAGCTGTACTTTCAAACTAACTAACTTTCAGAGTTTGCCGAGAGGAAATTTACTGTATATCAATGGGAACAGATTAAAGACTGAGATCGCTAATTTCTGTGTAATTACTGAACATGACTGAACCACTTATCCTTGGAGGGTTGAAACAAGCAGACTGACATCATGTTTATGTGTTGTCGTCCATGACAACCATCGTATACGTGTCAGATTTGGACTCATAAAGTTTGTTTTTCTAGCTGCAGAAACACACAATGAGTAATAAGACAGACACACACACGAGCCCCACAGATCAACATTTAGGTTTAAGTCTTCGTGCAGGCGTGATGGCACCAAAGGTTTCACAGGAAGAACACTGTGCAGTTTCCACTCAGAACATTATCTGCAAAAACTATTTCCTGTCCCTGGATGTTCATACAAAACCAGGTTTGTCAGTGATTCCTGCCGTGAGCAGTGTTGTGTCTGTAGGTGTTACCTCTAGTGGCCAGCGGCTGTATCGCATTTATTTCCAATAGCTGCATCCAGCACATCTACCTGCTGAACCATGACTTCCCTCTTCCCACATCAGGGAACTGAAGACCAAGATTGAGAAGGAAGACACTAAGCGGGAGCTGTTAGGGAACCAGACCAGCCTGACGGAGTCCTACTGCATCCGGTGTCTCCAGCCCTTCAAGTTCCTGGTCAACAGCAGACGTCAGTGTCTGGACTGCCACCATTACATCTGCAAGTCCTGCAGCCGCTACAACAAGAAGGAGCACGGCTCAGTGTGTGACCCCTGTCACATGGCCAGGTAGGAAATCACACATTAAACATGTGAAACCTTTTTATGTTCATGCTTACGGCCAAAATTAGAACAATAGACACACGTAAACATATAAACATGTACAAGCTGCAGAGAACTAACAATGAGCATATAACTGCTCTGTGGACTCATCACAACCAGAACAACTTTGTGAACAGCTACTGCTTTTGCTTTGTGTGACAGGTATATTTTTTAATATCTGTGTAAACATGTATCTGTAGCCTCTCCTTCATGTGTCCACCGTGTCCAGGGTCCTGAAGATCGGCACGTTGGAGTGGTACCATGAAAACGTCCGAACCCGCTTCAAGCGCTTCGGCAGCGCCAAGGTGATGCGCTCGCTCTTCAAGAGGCTGAACGGGGAACACAGCTGCTCTCAGAGTGACTACGGAGGTGAGTGGTTATAGTTTTCTCTTTATTGTTAAACCTGTTATTCTCAGTGGATGTTTTGATCCCTAATCCACTTGTGAAAAGCTGAATGCAATAAGTAAATGGTTGATACCGTCGTGGTGGCCTGACGGCACAAAGATCCGTCTCCAGCCGTCATGTGGGAATGTATATGTGGATGTTGAGCAGAGAAAAATCAAAGGTTACAAACTGAGGTAGAATGTCAGGTCTCGGTTCAGGGTTACTTGGAAGGAGGGCGAATTTCCATCTGTTCCACTCCTTTCACAAGCCCTGGGGGCGGGGGGGGGGGGAGGTGGTGCTGCACATCACAAGTGGATTCGGCTCCAGTGGCAGAGCATTGCTGGAAGTCTGCTTGAGCTTATGATGTGAAATCCCCAGTAAATGAAAATGCTTGGTGGAGGATCAACAGCTGCACATTGTACAGTAACAGTAACTGCGTGTAGAGCATCTGTCAGCTGGAGGGAATCACACTCAGGCTGTTTCCAAACAAGCCCAACGTCACCATGAGAAGTGTGAGTTCTGTCAAGTTCAAGAACTGGAAGTGAAGTCAGCTCACAGACCAAAAAACTGAAATTGAAATTCATGCAAGTAGCATAACATTACAATTTATACAACAAGTGCATTCGACCGTGAGGGAACAAACCCAGAACAGCAAGAATCACTTAGTACATCGCTTGAAACAAGCCAAACTACAAAGCGCTTCATAGAAGTGCAACTAGACTTTATTTGTTTGTTTTTTTGACGATGGTTATTCGACCCTCATCTTCTTAACCAAGGTGTAGTCTGACGAGATGTGTTTTTAATCTGCGGAGGAAGATGTTCAGATTGTAAACCAATCGTGAGCCGGCTGCCAAAACCGTCATGGGATCCAATCTCTTCCATCTTTCCTGATTTTCCGGCTCAGACTTGTCACAGCAGCTGGGCCGAGTGCGATCACAGACCAGTTTCTCAGTTTCCAGTTTCCCAGTTTCCCAGTTTCCCAGTTTCCCAGTTTCCCAGCTTCTCAGGCCTGGACATGGCTCAGAACAGCTCCTGCAGTGTCCGGATATTTGTTTCCCTAACTGACCAGCGGGTTGCAGGAGTCGAGCTACACACATTGTCTGCTGTGTGTTTTGGAGACGTTACTACCAGAGATGCCGATGCGGTGATAAGGCCTGTTTATGTTATTCTCCTCGTGTTTAAATTTTGAGGCAGTGACGCGATGACATTCTCCATTAAAAACGTTCCATCCTCCGGTTTTGAAGTGGCTCAAGCTGCAAATATCCTGTGGCTGCACCCAGAGCCCAGAGCCCAGAGCCCAGAGCCCAAGTCTCCTTCTACACTGAAGTGCATATCAGCAGTATTGTACCACACAGTGAGATCATAGCTTCAGATCTATGAATTCACAAGGAGGCAGCCGGGGCTCCTGGTACCGCTTACGCTGAGTCACCCTGGAGGGTTTTGGGGGGGCACACAGTTAGTTGGCTTCAGCCCAGCGGGCCTTGTGATCCTCCAGTCACATGGCTTCTATTCTGCGTCTGGAACCGAACGATTCACTTCTGCAGGACTCCGGCAACCGGAGGCGTTCGAGAGAAGAAGAGGGGAGACTGAGGGGGGGGGGGGGGGGGCAACGCTTTGTTCTGTCATGTTCTGATGTGGAGTCCAGCTCCTCCAGTGTGCACAGATGGATGTTTGAATATGCATGTGAACAGATGCAATGTGGTCAAATCAGGAACGCGTCACATGCACAGATTCATGTGACCACCTGGATTAAATTCAACATGCATGACTGGACACTCACTCTCCCACACACACACACACACACATCACTGCTGCTGCTGCCGTCTTCCCACTGTGTGTGTTGTGCTGTGGTCCGTCGGGCCCCCCCAGTCTGGACGGTGTCATCCCTCGTGTGCAGTATCTTGTGCAGGAGGGGAAACACTGCTGCGTGTCTGTGTTCACACTGGACAGAGAAAAGAGCTGAGCTCGGTGTGTTGGCTTCAGTGACTCTTATTCAATGCTGCTCCTGCTGCTCCTGCTGCTCCTGCTTCTGGTTTCATCACCTCACGTGGAAAGTCATGATGACATCAATTATCAATTTACTGATAGCTGCAAGAAATTTATGGCAAATTTGCAAACCTAACCTCCTTCAGGGAGAAGTAGATTCTCTCCCTGGTCTCCCGGAGTATGAGCCTCTCAGACCTCTTCATATTTACATACTTTCCCCTTTACTCATAACAGTCTGGCAAGTTTTTCGTGTATGTATATGTATATATATAAACACACATACACACACACACACACACATGAAAAGCCAGGCGATCACCAAAGTGGATTCATAACAATGAACTGGACGTGAACCAACTATTCTTTTGGAAACTTGGATAAAGCTGACAAAGCAGGAAACGGGCTCATGAAGATTCACGACCCCCGAGGCCACGAAGGCTCCGTGTGCATCACACTTCAGCTTTATAATAATAATAATAATGATAATGCATGGTAATGAGGCTATGCATTAAAAAAACTGTAAAGGCTAGTCCTGTTGTATTGTCATGGGGGGGGGGTCACATGTCGTTCCACCCTGGGCCTCCCAGTGGGTTAATCCAGGACGTGTGTGGTCCTTAGATTAGTCCTGGAAATAGTTCTGAAGTGGTTCACTGCCTGGTTCACTCGTCATTATGAATGAATATTGACGTTACACTACAAAATGATCCATTTTGAAAGTTCTCTCATAGTGGGTGCAGTGGTTTTGGAGCAGATCAGAGAGTTCTGGTTAAACTGGCACAGTCGCTGCTCATCTGGCTTTTATTCACATTGGGCCCACTGATTTATTCAGGCTGAGCCAGAAGCATAACAAAACGATAATGGAAATCATTACTATTATTATGTCATTATGATTTGAGGTTGTGGTAGTGTCGGTGATGCTGGCGCAAATAATATGATATTCATCTGCACAGTTCTGTCAGATATATAGAAAACAATCGATTCATGTCGGAAACAGAGACTTTATGAAACTGTATATTATAAAGAGTGATGCAGTGAAGGTTCACAGTTATTTACTTATTAAATGGATCTGAAGAACACATGACAGCACATCATGTTCCTGCTTTTGCCTTTTGCTTCTCACTGTAAAGACAAAGTCTTGATTTACCTGGTTTGATACTTTTATATATTCATATTCATATACTCACTCACCATTTGTCCAGTAATCGAATGCTTTGTTGTGCAGCATGTTGTCGTTCAGTGATTGTGAAACATTAGTGAAAAGGCTCAACACTAATATGTGTGTCCCTCTACACCAGCAGATGGATATGAGGAGCACAGTGTGGATGCCACGGACTCACAACACTACAAAAGGGTACGACAACTGTTGTTCTGCTAACACACTTTTGTTCCTTAGCGGTTTCGTTTGCAAAAAACAAATAATACAAATGAATTTTGCAGCTGTTCTGTGCATAATTACCTTTCAGCAAGTTTGTGGCCATCAGAGTTCATTCCAGCGATTTGCATTATTAAACCAGAACCATTATTAAAGCATCGTTCAACTTGACACATAGACACACAGACACAAATGCCAAGTACACACCTGATTCATTTGTGTTGCCAAAACAAATGTTTACTGTTCTTTGATTCAAACATGTGTTGGTGCTCCTCTGCATCAGAGACACTCTGCATGTTGACACCAGCGAGTGTCTGAGGCTCGGCCGTGGGCGGCGCCTAATCTCCATCACGCCGACAGGTCCCACACAGGTTACCACGTGATAGAACCCAGCCCCTGAGAATATCTGGAATGCCTTGACAGCTGGTGACACCCGAGGTTAGGAACAGTTGAACTGGCCCTAACCCGCCGTGTGTTGTGGGTAAATACCAGACTGTCGTTAAAAAAAAAAAAGAGTAAGTACAAGCGAAGTTGAAAGGGCAGCGAGTCCACTGGAATTCGTCATAAAACCCAGACTGGTTTTGTTTGTACCACAGTATCTGTGTAATGTGGGAGCGAAAGCTTTGTTTATTCTCAATCACGGCTGCGGCTGTCGAGCGGAGAACAAACTGCTGACGGGCTCTGGGCTCTGCTGCGTCTTGTTTTCAATGTGACAAACAATTAAGGTTTTATTTGCATCATAAATGATAAACTTTGGTTGAGAGGCCAGTCAGTGATCTCTGCATCCCCCCCTCCCTCAGTGCCACCTACTGTTCTAAATAGAGTACTGCCTTCTGCTGCTCAGGGCAGGACAGTGTTTGGAGTTTTTCCTAACCTGCACAAAGATGGTAACCTGAATCTTTGTGCAAGATGAACCAGAAATGTGAATATGAATATGTTTAGGCACCATAAGTAGACCAAGGTGTTTTTTATATGAAAGGATCTAAACATTAAAAAGTGCCTGAAATCACAAGGTTTTGATATTTTCTTGTGTTTTACCAAAAGAGCCAAGATACATGTACAGATTGATGAATATATATTTCTGTATAATTAACACAGTGACCCTGAGAGGAACAAACTGAGGCTGTCGTTCTCATAAGAAATGATTTGCATTAATGAAAGTTGTTGAACGACACATAGGGGTCTTACCGAGTTGTGCTTGGTAACCTCCTGTGATGATGAGTCTTTTGTTGGGATCGTATCCATCTGCTCTTCTTCATTTGTACCCTCTCCATGCTTCCTCCTCTTCCTCAACTCCTCTTCGGTGGTGGTCGTCCCCTTTCACTGTCAAAAGATAAAAAAGTCCAAAAGGAGGCTGGACCGTCGACCCCATTGATTTCCAACCGGGCCGTGACTACTCAGAGTCCAGAGGACAGTCGAACCAGGTAGAAGCTGGACCACTAACCACAACCAGCTGTTCCCCAAACCAAACTAATCTGCACGCCTGAATTCATACAATACGTGTTCCTCCTCTTCTGTTTTCTCTTTTTAATAAACATCTACTTTAGTGAGGTGATGGTGTTATATTACAAATGTGTTTGCTTGTGTACATAGACACAAACAATGTCTTACTCAGTAACCAAGGTATGTAGTTCATTCATGTAAAGCAGCAGTTCATTTCATACCTCTGTGAAAACCCCAGTGAAAGCACGCTGCTCCCTCCTCTAGGATCAGTTCGTCAGAGCAGCACTAACCTTCCTCCTCCCTTCTCTCTCTCCTCACTCCTCATCCTCCCTCCCAGGCCCCGGGTTCCCACGACATCCTGGGCATGGATGTCGGCGGGGGGGAGTTGAACCTCACTGAAGCTGACATGGCCTCTGTTTTCCATCAGATGTCGGAGCACGTGCAGGTGCTGACCCGGGAACGTGTCCACAAGAAAGCCCCGATATAGGAGCTCGCACTGTATAAGAACCATGAGAGAGTATAAGTACAAAATAAATAGTTAACATAAAAAAACAAAACCAACAAATAATTGAAGTATTGAAAGAAAAGTGACATTTTCATTTTGCAAACATCAGATTGACTCATCTCCTTTAACCTGAGTGTGAACAGATTTACTAACCACTCAGATGTTCCCCTCGTAGATGACCTGGTGTTCTCGGACAGTCGAACCGTCCCGTCCCGCTCCGTCTCCCGGCTCAGCCACACCTCCTGTGGCAGCGGCAGCGTGGGGGGCCCCCCCCGGGGCAGCGGCAGCTACCTGCCCGGCCCTGACGACTCGGGGGAGGAGGAGGACGATGACCCCTGCCGGCCCTACCTGCTCTACCACTCTCCCCTGGGCCCCTGCAGCCACACGTCCCAGGAGAGCTTGAGCTCAGCCATCCGCCCACCGCAGGTCTCTAGTATGCTTCATGTTATTGTTTCTTCAGTCTTCACTACCTCACGTTCACTCTGCAGCTGCAGTGGGACTCAGTTAAATCCAGTTTCTATGCTGTAAAACATCAGGTCAGCATGCTGCGGGTTGAGGAACGGCTTTGTTTGACATTGTGCGTGCATACCACACATTATAAACTGGGAATGTTTACATGTTCGACCTCCTTTACGTAATCAAACCCCACTGCGCTCCGATATTCTGTCTGATATTAATAAACTTCACTGATTTATGGGTAACCCATGTGGCTTTTAATGGTAGATAATAAAACGTGGATGCTCTTGCCACAGTTTGCAGAAAACAAGGCTTTGTTTTATCTTGGTACGGAACAAACATCTTGAGGTACTTTTAAATTGAATGCAGTTTAAAGATAGAAGCCTATAGTCTGTGCATGGAAGACGACGAGGATATTTGATCTGGTGGTGCAGCTGTGAGCTCACTGCAACGTGGCGTGTTGCAATTAGCTTCATTCATATGAGCTATAAAAGGTGCGATAGGACCATAAACATGCACTTAATCTCACCCTGGACGGGTTTTTATAAAAGACACACACACACACACACACACACACACACACACACACCACACACACACACACTCTGCAGGCTGACATGTTCTTGAGTGATGTAGGGGAGACAGCTGCGAGATCAGAGGAAGGTTGCATACGTTGCCTCAGTGTCTGTTTACGTGTTGGCGCTCTGGGCTCAGTCCCTGGAAAGGAACACAACAACATGGGAAGCAGATCAAAACAGATTGTGTTTACCATTAGTCGGACGGACTCCGAGCAGCAATCACTCGTCTTCGCGTGTCTCTGACTTGATTCTGACACACCACGGAAGATAATGTTCACCTGCCGAGGAATAAATCCTATTATCCGAATCAGGAGATGTTCTTTGTAGTTGTCAGCGATAAGGGATCTGAACACAAAGGCTGTGATTGAGCTCTGGTGTTGTCAGACCCGCCTGAAACCTCAACTCATTTCTAAGCCTCAGTCACGGGCAACACACCGGGAGAAACATGAGAGACACACACACAGCCCATGTGCCTGTCACACAACAAAGAACACACGTTACACTGCTCCGGTTCCCAGATTAGTCACGAGACCGGAGCTCCTGCTGCATCTGGTGATATCTGATTCGGAAAAACATTCTCCAACCGGCGATTCACCTTGGAGGTCAAGTGATGTTTGCAATTTGATTATGTTTGTGCAACAGGATTTCAGAATCAGAGTCAACAAGCTCGGACTCAATGACTCCAGGCACGTGAGGGGCACGAGTGTGTTTAACAGAATTGATATTAATACCTATAATATTATTTTTGAGTGTGAGAATCCAGCATATGGTTTGTTGAGGCAGGATTTGGACAGGGCCTGAGAGGAAGTGTCTGAGAATCACGATTCAAGTCAAGAGAATCGTTTACACTTCAAAGATTCATCAGATTTCTGTCTCCATGACTTCCTGGATTGAATATGACTCTTCCTGCCTTACAGTTGAAAAAACACTGCATTGCAACTATTTATTTTTCCAGTAGAATTATTATATTTCTTTTTCTCTTGGACTGTTCATCCAAGTCATTTGACAGAGAAGAACCTTTCCCTTGTGAAAGTGCAGCACGGACATTATCTAACAACCTGTATTTGAAAAACTAATTCATTTGCCATATTGTCTTTTGATTTGCAAGTGAGTGAAATTAAAATCATATGAAATGTTGTTACTTGGTTTCTGGACTCGTGAAATTGTCCTCTAGTACTTGTATTGTACAAGAGCAACTCAATTATCTATATCTACACTTTAGTAACTTTCCATGAGCTCCTTCATTTATGTTTTTCATATCTGGTGTCAACCAATCAGCTGTAGTGTCCCTAACTCATGTCTTTCTTTAGATCACCGACCTGAACAGACAAATATCAAACATAGAGACCATCTTGAGTCGCTTAGAACAGAAGGTCACCTCCACGTATGACCAGGTAAATCTGATACTGCTGTGTAACCGTCGTATTTAAGCTCTGTCAGACTAGTTGTCATAAGAATTATATTTATTGTTATGAAGATGTTATGCATGTGAACATTATGGGTGTGGACGCTGAGGATGTAGAGGAGCATATAGCCTCTCACCACACACAGCAATGGACGGACCCCCGAGGGACTGAGGTTTAGCTGTGACTCACATTAAACTGTGACTACATGTTGCAGCTACACAAACACCATTAATATTCTCGCCTCCTGTAATAATGCACATGTGTAATAGGGAAGAGACCCAGCTCCGACCCCATCAGCCCCCCCGTCGACGCTCTTCCATCTTTCTGCTCATTGTTTTCGAAACAGACGATTTCACGGTTCTGATTGAGTCCTTTGAAAATGCAGCCGGCTTCTGTTGTCAACAACAACAACAACAACTCAAACAAGTCATTGAATTCTGGATAGTAGCTGATAATATAAAAAGTAGTTTTTCTTCATAAACCTGTTTCTAATATTCTCCATAGAGCAGTGGATGGAAAGGATTGGATCTTCCCACTCTAATTGGAGAACTTTGTAGAAAATGTTACGTTAAGAGGTCGTTTACAGGCAGATCATCGTTCTGACACGTTGACTTATATTCATCTTCCTCTCATCATGCTTTTACTCTGGAAATGCGTTTTTTAAATCCACACCAGTATCATTAGTGACCGGGCCAAGCCACAGAAGCAGAGTTAGCCAGTTCTGCAGGAGTTGCTTGGTGCAAAGCTTGAAAAGGCGAAAAAATATACACAACCCTGATTAGTGATGTTGTGATTCCAGTGTCTTTAACTCAGGCCAGTGATGTGTTTGTCTTTAGACTGTGGGTGAAAACTGGAGCTCCCACATAAACACAATCAGTGCCGAGCCGATGACACACAATGACTCTGGCTCCGACTGGAGCTAAACATTTTAAATATCGCAAAGGATTCTCATCAATTTGACGCTCAAGTCATTTAAGATCAAAGATTTCATCTTTAACTCGTGGCGTAGTTAGTTGAAGAGGGGAAATAGAATAAGCAATGGCTGAATTCCATGTAGCTGCTTAGTGTTGTGGTCCCGGCTGTTTCTGTCTCACTTTCCAACCGGGACACTCGAACAGATCAGAGCAATGACTGTGTAGAAAGATGGTCGACTCCACTTCCCTTCATATCGCAGAGATGAAGCCAATACATCTCAGATTCGAGCGCTGACATCTTTTAACATTATTAGGATCGAGGAGTGAAACTGTGTCATCGAGGTCCCGCTGTCTGACGTGTTGCATCTCAGGTGTCAATCATGACTTCTCGCCCTACTTTGACCTCCCATCTGCTACAACAGAGGGGGCGGAGTTTATGCCCTATGCTACATCCAGCCACCACAGGGCAGTCCAGATGTTTTGGCTTGATTTCCAGGGAACTGTCCGCTGTTGTCCTTCTTTATACACAGTCATTGGAACAGTGTATAATTACACCTGTGCTTTTTCCTCCCACGGCTCATTATCTCTGTTGTGTTCCTGTTCACCAACCAGGCGTCCCTAACCCCAACCAGCAGCTCTCCTCTTCCTCAGTGGGAGGGAGTGGACCTGGAGGAGCAGCAGCTCAGGCAGAAGCTGCACGACATGACGAACGACATCAGTGACCACAGCCTGACCTCCGACGAGGACGAGTCCAGCGGGCCTCACTCCTCGCAGGAGATCCCGGCGTGGAGGAGCCCAGAGGGGGACGGTAAACCTTCCAGACTCCCGACCAGGCCTTCGTCCAGAACAAGCACCGTGGACTCCATCCTGGAGGAGGAGCCTCAGCAGACTGACTCTCAGAAGGTAGATATTAAAAGAGTAAAACATTTTAAAGTTAATCAAAAACATCCACTCTCTCAATCTGGCTTGTTGCACATTCTGTTCTTTAAACAAACCGGCTCATTAACTTCCATACCACCCTGGCAGGGATCCAGCTCCAGCACATGCTGCCGTCATAAATCACGTCACTCTGTGTTTATTTTCCCTTTGTGACAAACCCCTCTCTGAGGATTTAAAGTTTTACATAACACAGGAAGCAGGACAACGCGCTTCTCTGAAGATAGAACCTGATGTTTCCTTTCGCAGCGTGAGGGGGGGGCGGGGGGGCAAAGATCCACTGTTATTAACCTCTGAGTCTTTGTCTTCTGTTAAAAACTACTTTTTCTGCTTCAATAAATGACTTTAATAAGACATGAATATCAACCTATACCCACAGCAGGATATAGAAGAGTGATTCAAATAACTCCTGCTTCGAAAGGGCTGCTTTCTTGAGATTGAGATTAAATTTAAAGTATGGGATCATCTTCTGATGTGAAAGGCAAATGAACCATGGACTCTTGTGTCCTTACAGACAAACCACATGACAGAGAGTGTGGAGAGGAAGTGGCTCCCCCTGGAGGAGGGATCGGAGGCGAGCTTCAGAGGCTCGACAGCTTTACTGGTTGAACTGGAAGGCCAGGTAGCTCAGGCAGCTGCCGACGTCCAAAACGCCGAGAGCGAGGTGAGAGCAGACCCGAGTGCAGCAGTAACAAACAGGTTCTGAAGAATCACTAATGTCAGTCTGTGTGTTTTCTATCCCGAGGTCTCTTACATCGAGAACAGAATCGCCGCTCTGAACGCGGCCGGCATGCCCGTGGATAAAAGGAAAAGGGTAAAGGCTTTTCCACTTCCTTAAAGTCCTGAAGGTGTTTCAGAGTGAGATCTGTTTAGAGTCAGCAGATGGAAATCTTTGTTTCCTCCGTTGTGTAAAAACACATTGGAGTTATTTATAAGATTGAATCCTCCTGCCAGTGTTTGACATACTGACTTGATTTCAGCTCTGTGGCCCCACGGACTTAGATTCAAATGAACCCGATGAAATCATTTCCATCTCCAAAGCAGATCTGCCTCTAATAAATGAGTCTACTCTCCAGAGTAAAACAAAAAAGGCCATATATTTTCTCACAGTCTCACACTGTCTCTTTTTGTCTTTCTGTTTGCAGTCTGCGATCCCGATCCACCCGAGAAGACTTTCCCACAACTTCCCCTCAAGTAAGAACCAGCACCGCCCGCCCCTCGGGCATTGATCCCCGGGCCCTCCGCTCAAAACATGTTCATCTTGTTAAAGTCAAACTCAGGAACACGATGTGAACTGATGAACACTGGGTCCTATTGTTCTGCAGCTTTAAATGTCCCAGCAGGAGTGCATGGCATGTTTTAAGGCAGAATAGTTTTCACACATAAGTTTCTAAGGGAATTAAACCATAGATGTCCACTGGGGCAGTTTGGAAACTTGGTCCTGAACAGTTGTTACAGAGAGAATGATTGAAATTAACTTTCCTACGAGCTTATTGTTTCAGTGTCCCGAACAAACAGGTTATTGTCACTACTAAACCCATTTGCTTCCAGCTCTGAGGTCTGCACAGAGACACGTGTTTTGCGGAGAGTCCCGCTTCCTCGCTGTGTTTTTGAAAAGGCGCCAGTAGACTGTGGACAGACCGTGTAGTTGCTGTTTGTCTCCAGGCCAGGTGGACAGGTTTGCGAGGAACTCCCTCTACAGGGGCTCCCTGACGCAGAGGAACCCCGTGGCCAAACCCAAGACCGGAGCCAACTGCGCGGTACGGCCCCCCCGCGCCGCGGTGCCGGGTGCAGTGAAGGGTTCAATTCCAGAACGACGTGGCAGCCATTTGAAAAAGATAACATATAATCTAATTCAACGTTCAGCTCAAAGGGCAGAAGTTTGGTATTTTCTTGAGGAAGGTCACATGAGAATCTGTCTATATTTAAATGGAAAAGCCAGAGTCAGAAGCTAAAGCTGAATTCACACAGCTATAAATGAAATATAAATACATAAGCAGAGATCAACCTCCTGTCGACCTGTGTGTCTATAATAAATCCAGCCCTGGCTCTGTCTGATGGTAAAGCTCCAAACTGAGCACATCTGGAAGTCACTGCTCTTTGCCAGGAAAGAGTCCAGGCACATAACCAACCCACCGCAGCAGCTTGTGGTTTTCACACTTCAGATTCTAACGTGTGAATCACTGACCTCCTAGAGCTCCCCCCCCCCCCCCGACAAACTGGTGGATCTAACGTTGGAATTGAACTCTTCACGTCACGGTAACACTGGGCTTCGCCTCACGTGGTGGTGGCGGCTGGTTTCCCGTCAGTCCGGCCGTGTGGTGGTTTGACACAACTGCTTTTTCTTCTAGTTCTGCTTCTTGCTGTCAAAATCAAATGATGTTCGCCCCCCCCCACATGCAGAATAATTCAAGCTATAATAATGCATTGATTTTTACCAATTTTCTGAACTTGTAAGAGGTAAGGATCTGTTCTTCTACACCGGCACTGACTCTACTAATAAATACACATGCTTGCGTCTTTATTCGGCCTAATCTGAATAAACCTGGGCTCGGATCCTGAGTTGGATGAGGAACAAAATGAAATATTTAAACATATGGCTAAAGGTTTACCCAAAAATGAGCCCTTTATATTTAAATACTTTATATTTACATCAGGAGCGGGTCTTGTCTACGGCCAAACTAAACCTTTTGAGTTTTTATGACACCTGAAGCTGCCACAGGTTCTCCTTCCTGTTTGGAAGAGGAGGGTGAGGTGAGGGGTGTTCAGCTGCAACATGACACTTCACCACTAGATGTCACTAAACTCTACACACTGATCCTTTAAGCATGAATGAGACACAAGCTGTGATGTTGTTTTAGAAACGTCATCAACACCCCCTGCCTGCTCCCGGTAAACCCCGGGGAGGATGTCCTGCTGTCCCTCTGGAGAATGTCAGGAGATTATCTGGAGCTCAGTGCCGGTCTGAGTAGCTTCGGTCTCGATGAGATGGGCTCAGCCTCTGTTCAGTCTCCTGCAGTCGAGGACTGGGCCTCAGAACTTTCACCTTCCTTTGATTATCACCGTCTGCTTCGTGCTTATGCTTCTTTTTTTGTAATGAAATGATGGGAATGACCTGTTCACTGTGTTTCTTTGGGGTTGATTTCCCTTAAATGTGTTCAAATATATTCTCACTTTCATGTTAGTAATCACATGATGATTTATAAGTCTACTGGTTTATGAGATTTAGCACAAACCAGTTGAAGTGGTCGTCCTGTTCCTGTCACTTGTTGTTTGTTGCTGTGAATAATATTTGATAAATTAACCGAATGGAAGCATGAAACGATCGATCATCTCTCTCTCTCGTTCAAACAGCCGCTCACTGTCTCTCTCTCTCTCTTTGCAGAAACCAGTCATGACTCAGGGTTCCTGAGGAGGAGGCTGAGCCTTTTGTGACCCAGCAGTTTTTTCACATCACCACATTTTTGTCCCGTTTATTACAGTCGTCATAAACGGACGTTTAGCATAATGAGCTTTAGTCCAGTTAAAGGGTGAATTACTGACATTTCAAAAACTGTCACCTGGAGCGGGACGGCTTTATGCTTTATTATAAATGTGCCCTTTTGGTATTATTATGTCATTTTACCATATTTATAGTTTATGATTCAGTTACACATGATGTGCACTAACATTGCTTCGATTGCAAAAGCATTTACATTTGTCATAATAATCTGATATTGTTAAGATGCTTATTCCGATGTTGCAGCGTGTTAGATCCTGCATGCAGGTCCCACAGCTGGTAGCTAGCCAGTCTGCAAACACTTTAATATCATCTGTCACGTGTTTTTAATGTTTTGTGATATTTCATTAATATCTTTGTCAAGGAGAAATGAACAGCAAGTTTAAATATCTATTTTAAGGTGTGTGAGTGTGAATGTGAATGAAATTAATACAGTGTGTAGTGGAGTTCAACATACTGCATATTATTCACCTCCTGACCAGAAGAGACCATAAGTCATAATTCATCTTTTTTTTTAAATATATATATATAAATACACGTTTTGTATTGTGACATAATATTAAAAATGTATGTTTGTTAGGTTTTTCTGCATATTTATAGCAACAAGACACTTAAAGATATGTGACTTTTTCTAAATCAACATAATCAGTAGGTTTATATTCAACCTAAACTCAGATTGTAACAAAATGCGCAGAAACAATAACTATTTATTACTATTTCTCATTTCTCCTCAATCAATTAATGTCAGTCATCTGCATGTTGCATATTCTGAATCCAGATGTTGAAGATGATCCGATAATTTTGCATTAGTTTTGCGTTCATGCAGTCGCGTGACGGATTAAATGAAAATGAGACACGAAAACCAGAGCAAATGCTTCTGTACAGTTTGAGATCAGAGAAGAATCATAATAGATGATCAATATACTGTATGTCTCAACATGAACTTTATTCCTTTGTCTATTTCCTTATTAAATTATTTACAAACGAAATCTGTTTTTTATGTATATTTGTCTTTTATTGTTGTTGTTATAAATGAAACGGGAGATTTTCCTGTTTGGCAGATCTGCATCATCTCACCATAACCTTGACAAATCATTCATGTTCTCGTCTTCATAAAGAAATCATCTCGTCTAGTTTGCAGTGGAACAACGACCACGAGGCTCCTGAGGCAATAAGACGATTTTCCATTCCAAAAGTATGAAACATCTCCACATGCTGAACACTCACACGCGACCCGTAGCTTCACTTTCCAACACTAACGATGATTTGTGGGAGTGAATTGCAGAAACATCCGGTAATGAAAACATTAATAAATAAATAAAATACTTCCTTTAATTCATTGCTTATGTGTGGAAAGTCAACTGGGAGTGAAGTGGAATTTCCCAATTCTCACTGAATTTATTTAATAGCAGTGATGATAACTTTATTTATGGAATGAAATGAACACCGTGAGAGAATAAAGATATTCTCCTGAAGCTCCTGTCACAGAATCAGTTCGTCCAGAAGCTAAATTCTTCAAGTGAACTTTCCCTTTAAGATCACAAGTGATCGTTTTCCAATGTAAGTCTTGTGTATTGTTAGTATCGTACATATTTTCCTCGGGAGGTCGGTGACATCAGCGCATCAGCAACCCTCCCCCCCCCCCCCCCCCCCCCCCCCCCCCCCCCAGCTGGAATATAAAGAGATGATGAAAGATGATTAAGTGAAACCGACATCCAGAGACAACATCGTCCTTCCTTCCAGCGCAGGTGAGATCTCAAATCAATCTGTGTCTGTCACAGTCGCATTATCTGCTTTGGTCCAATCTCTTGTGTGGGTTCTGACCGGGCTTTCATTCCTCAGGGATTCTACTGGGAACCGCTGCTTCGGTTTCTACTGGGCGATCGGGAAGAAGACATCCCTACAGTCATTCAACGGTGAGTCGTCGTCTTGGTTCAATATTAACTTCAGTGTTTTCACTTTCTTTAGAACATGAGAATAAACATTCAAGAGTCAAACAGTCTGCGGGAAATTTAGCCAAAGCTGAAATTGGTGCCGAAGCATCAATGTGTTGATGCTTAAAAAATAGATGATGTGTTTATTTCATGTGTTGCTGAGATTTTTAAACAAAAGCAGAATATTCCTTCAGATGGGACTGATTGTGTGTTGTGGTTGTTGTTGTGTGTTTTGTGTGTAGCTCAGTGATGGGGCTGTGTGCAGTCCTCTGTGTCGTCCTGCTGTTGCTGAGTCCGGCTCTAAGCGACTCTAATGGAGACGGTTCCATTATCATAAGAAGTAAGGGATCCTCAAATCAAATCAATGCATAAAGTGATTATGAAAAGTTTGTTTCATTCCATTTTATTCTTCAGAACGTCTGTTTCGTGATTGACAACCAATCACATCTCTTTGCTTGTTTCACAACCAGTGCGTCATTTACTAAGTTAAATGACCATTGGGGAAAATACCATTATGAAAACTGGAATTATATAAAAAGATTACATGCGATAAATAGTGAAGTAAAAAAAGATCAACAAAAATTTTAAAAAGATAAGACGAACGAGTGAATAATAGGAGGTTGAATTGGGTCATTTTATTTATTGGGTTGTATTTACTTGGATTATTATTAATTATTACTAATTTTATTATATGTGTGTGTGTGTATGTTTATGAAAACACTTCAAACCAGATGATAACTCCTGTGTTTTCAGTCCTGTGAGCAAACACAAGCAAACTTATATTCTCCTTTATTGTTTTGGGCTGAAAACAATAAGTTGACATTCTGCAGCTTTCCCTCTTAATATGTTTCACAACACTGGAAATCGACTAAAGGACAAATTAAATCATTACGAGCACAAAGCAAAGGATACAGAACTATATCACGTTTCATGTTTCACCTTATTGTTTTGCTCCTAACTACACCTGCAGTAGCAAAGTCACGAGACTCATCCACGATGAATGTGGGATCTGATTTGTCTGTTGTTTTCACGTCTGTGTTTTTATTTCCTCCCGGTTCCTTCAGATCCGAACATCGACGCGTCCTGGTACACGGGCCGAGGGATCCGACCCGTGGGGAGGTTCGGCCGAAAGGCTACGAGGAGAATGAGCATCGGGTCACAGCCACAGTTTACAGACTAAAGGCCGACAGAGACGGCAGAATCTGGATCCATCAGTGATGACAACCACTGGAGGATACAAGAGGAGATAAGAATAAGATAAGATAGATAGATAAGATAAGATAAGATAAGATAAGATAAGATAAGATAAGAGAATCCTTTATCAGTCCACAATGAGGAAATCTGCAGACGATATCTACTGTGTTCTCATTTCAGTGCTGAAATTGTTTTTGTTTGAGTTTTCTATAACATATTGAACATTTTGTTTAGTTTTTGTCATTTTCTGTAAAACACTTGTGTTGTTTCCTTCAATACGAAAGCTCGGATGGTGAAAAGTAAAATACTTTCATACAAAATCCATTAAAAATGTGTTTTCCTTGAGAATTGTTTTTGTAAATTCAATAAAGACAATAAAGTCTTAATGCAGTGTGTGTACCACTGGTGTGTTGGGATGTTATTAAAACTGAAAGAAACTTTTTGAAGAAACCTTTTACATACATACTGAGAATCTCACATTTTTAATTCTGAATAATGTTCCTGATTGACCCTCATACATTTACTCATGCAGCTATTCTAATATTTAATTTTGCTTCCAATCACTTTGAACTCTTCTCTGTCAAGAATTGATAATCATGCAACTTATTCATTGTTTAATTATCACTTTGGTTATGTCCATAGCTCAGCTGTTAAAGCGAAGACACACTTTTCACTGAGATAATTCCGGGGGTTTCCACAACCTCTGCAAAGGGGGGGTTGTTCTTTTCGATTCTCAATATTTACATACAATGAAAACCAAATGATTCCTGTTTTATAGTTTTATTTACTTCCTGTCATCTTCTCAGCAGGAGGTCTGGTGTCTTTCTTCCTTTAACCAAACCGAGACCATCAGTTCCTCTGGCTCTGCACACGCTTGGTTTCAATCAGCTTGAAATCAGCAATAAGAAGTTCACACTGTTGTGTGTGTGGAGAAAACACGACCAGACATTTAGCAAGAGCCCGACTGCACGGGAGAGAAGTTTACATAAGAGCGTCGATGCAGCCAAATGCAGACACAAATATTGTTTCACCAACAGAATCCTCTTAATCCCGATGTTATTGATGCACAGGGACCATATTTGTGTTATTTATGAGTGTTGATGTCTAAAGGAATCGGGAGAACTCAGGGGAACTCTGCTTGGGGGGGGGGGGATCTCCATTCACATGCAAAAAGTAACACGACTGGAGACACTTCAACATCTGGAATGGACAGAACATGAGAACCTCCTGCTGCTGCGGTCCTCCTGGAACATGTCCGAGGCAGAGGTGACGTAAGTTCACACGTCCTTTACTCGAGTAGAAGAAGCAGATTAACCTGTGTTAATAAACAACTCAAGTAAAGGTGAAAAGTACTGATTCAAACTCTTTACTTTAATAAAAGTATATAAGCACGGCTCTGAAATGTACATATAAAAGTATAAAGTATAAAAGTTCATTTCTACCGGCTGTATCTGTGCAAAGCAAACTGACAAACATAAGTTAAATCACTTTTACTTCAAGGGAAATTTAAAACAATAAACTAAAAACGGGGTTAAAGCAAGAAAATAGTTTATAGCCTCAATTCCTCTGAAGTGAAACAACCTGAAACCTGAACCTTTCCAAAAAGAGGCACAACGTTAGTTCCTCTTGATATAAACAAAAGTATGTTTATCCATTTATTTTGCAGGTTTTCCAACATTTCCCATGTTGATAAAAAGAGGGACAGTCACATTCACTGTAATAAATTAAGTTATTAAACGTTCCTGTCGTCCCAAGTCGTCTATATCGCTGCTCCAACCAAAGCAGCTGATTTCATCACATTACCTCCGTCTCCTTCCCTCTTCTCTCCGGTTCTCTTCTAGGGCCCGACTCGGCAGCAGGAAGCACCAGAAGTCATCGTGTCCCTGCGACGCAGATTCACCACCGGTGTCTCCCTCCACTCAGACAGACCCTCCTGCTGGGCTCCCACACACTCGTACACCCTGTGGGCTGAACCGCACAGCTCTGTTAGAACATGCATCACATGCACACGGGTATTAAACAGGAACCAGTCAGAGGTCAGGAGATCAAGAAGTGAACGAAGGCAGGTCGCTAGTTAAAGACCTTGAGCTTTATAGTTTCCAAGCTGTCAGGAAGTGTCAGATTGATGATGAACCAGTGCGTCCACTGGTTCTGTTGGTATCTACTGCCCACTAGGGGTAGATGTGGGGCCTTTCTGTGGACTTCCCAACATTAACCCACTGGGTGACACCATTTTCAGACAGTTTCTAGATCCAGGTAAGATTAGCAATGAACATAATCTTCATATAGTCTGTATCTAACAGTTTTTGATTGATGGGGCCTGTTAGGTCAAAGCACAGACCACAGGCAAAACAGAGGCCTCTCTTCTTTGTGTTTAAATTGACATAAAAACGTTTGAGCCAGTTTGAGCCTTTGAGCTCCAGGGGGCGCTATAGAGTCTCTCTGGCAACTCAAATGTTTTTTAAAAGTCTTTCACTCCAAGTGCTCTTAGTTTTCTTAACTCTGCAAAGTCGTTGCTGTGTTTTGTGTGTTGTCGCTTCGTTTGTTGGTGAGCCAAAGACAAGTTTCCACTTTTGCAGACCCTACAGTTCTATTCTATTCTATTCTATTCTATTCTATTCTATTCTATTCTATTCTATTCTATTCTCCATGACTCAACACATGTACTTACCTATAGCTGCTAACAACTCGCTGACCTGGAACCCCGACATTGCAGATGTCTCTGAAAAGAACAACCCCCTGTCGCTGGCCAGCCCCTGTCCTTCCTGTGTGACGGCAGACAAATCAGAAACTGTGTGACTATATAAATGGGGGATTGATTGTGATACCGTTTATTGTGTTGTTGTCCTTGTGTGTACCTGCACTGAGACTTGCCTCTCCTCAGCCAGATCCCCCTTGTTGCCCACTAGCCACAGGACAGTAGATCCTGGGATGACCTGCTTCTCCAGCTCTCTGAGCCACACCTGAGCTCTGAGAAACGTTTCCTACAGAGACACGAGCACATGCAAGTACACAAACAGATGCAGCACCAGCCAAGAAAAGCCCAGACGAGTCATTTATCATGTGCACGTGTGTTTCTTTTACCCTCTTGCTGATATCATAGACCAGGATGGCAGCGTGGGCTCCTCTGTAGTAAAGAGGGGTGACGCTGTGGTATTGTTCTTGCCCCGCCGTGTCCCAAATCTCGAAGCGAAGATTGACATCACTCAAATGCACCATCCGGGTCAGGTAGGCACCTGGAGGGTCAGAGGGCAAAACTAAAGATTCAAGATTAAAGAGTCTCCCAGTGAGTTTTTAGACTTGATCTTGACACTTTTGTTTAACGACAACATTTAAGTTCGATAGTTTGGGAAATGAATGTATTTACTTGAGTACAACAAGAAGATCGACGCCACTCTCCAGTCTGTGTGTTATTCAGACGTATGATGAGGGTATAGGAGTCAGTTAGCCTAGCTTAGCATTAAGACTGGTCACAGTTAACACAAACCAGCACCTCTGAAGCCTATAAACTACTGTCGAACATTAACTAGGTTAACTGAGAAATCTGTTTCCAGGCTGTGTTTTATTCACTGTATAACTTTACATTTAGCGTGTACAGACATGAGGGGCATCGATCTTCTTCCAGCAAAAGAGCAGAAACACACATTTCACACAAAGACGAGATAAAAATCGATCTTATCGCGAACTCACAGCCAACGGTAGGCGATGTGCTCCTGAACTCATCTTTCGCAAATCGCAGAGCCAAACATGACTTCCCCACTCCAGAGCTCCCGAGAAGAACCATCTTCGCCCTGAGGGTTTGCACGGTCTCCTCAGACGAGCTCCTCCTGGCGACATCGGGAGATTCTCCCCCATGAAAGGAACTCGGAGCAGGTGGAGCAAAGTCTGTTAATCCTGATTCACTACAGATAATTGTTGTTTCCTTCTAAAGAAGCAACAGCTACTCCAGACTGCACAGAGGAGCTGATGCGGCTGCTTTGCTGAGAGAGTTTGTCGCAGCGTCAGCTTCACCCTTGAAATTAAAAGTAAAACCAAAGTCCAGTCTTGACTTGACACAATCTCACTTCCCCACTGAGTCATAACAACTTAAATCTGGACTGTTTATTCCTGCGGTAGCGCCTCACATGACACCTCTCCGCCACAGGGAGGCGCCATTGCATCGATTACACCTCCTGCTGTACCAGTAACAACCAGGTATCGAGCCTCAGGCTGTGAACACGTGTTGAATTCACTCTTTATGTTCCTCTGTAAAGGATCTGCAGTTTGTTTTGAATGTCAATTATATGAAGAACACCACAAATACAAAGTTATTCACTGAAATGCCTGTTCGTTATTATCAATATCATTTTATAAGTGTTGGTTTTGGAATCATTCATATATTCACAGCCGAACTCATTTAAATACGTAGAGAACTGTGTTTTAAATGCTTTTACTGCCTCATCAGTACGAGCACGAGGTAACTGTGCAACCTACTTGTCACGTTCTCCACACAGAAGATAAAAGCTTCCACCTTTAGCCTTTCGCTCCTCATGTGAGTCCAGAACATTAATCCATTGTACGGGTTTAAAGGTTCAGTGTGTCAATCTGGTGACATCTAGTGGTGAAGTGTCACGTTGCAGCTGAACACCCCCTCACCTCACCTCCCTTCCAAACATGAACCTAGCTTCATTGGTCATAAAAACTCAAAAGGTTTAGTTTGTCCAGTTTGGGCTACTGTTAAAAAACATGGCTGCCTCCATAGAAAGGATCCACTCCTGATGTAAATATAGTAAATAAAGTATTTAAATATAAAGAATCCCATTCTAGGGTAAAGAAAACAACAATTCGTACAATTTAGATGAAACACACTCGTGAAAACATCACTAGGATTAGTTTATATTGCCAATAAATCCCTAATTTTAAACACTGGACCTTTAAGCATCATGTGAAATAGTTGTATCTAAACAAAAAATCCAAGTTGTGTTCCTGTAACAGTGCAAACCAGTGATCCACATAGATTTTAATGAATAAATAAGAATTGACATGACTCATTACATTTAGATGAAGATATCCATGAAAGAAAGTCCTGTGTTGTATTACAGGCGTTGACAAATGTTACAACAGTGATATCACAGGGTATCAGAATATCTGTCGAGGTCATTATGAACTCGCCTGCCACACTGTACCGGGGAGATTATGGGATGCACATATTCACATTGTGTTCGCTGAGCAGCAGTAAAGTCCGCGAGCTCTCGTCTGCCTCTTTAAGAAGCTGCAGCCTGTTTTTAGTCCTCGCTGGTCACCATTAAAAATAGCAGTGGGAGTGTGAGAGACTGCGATCTCCCAACAGGAGCTGTGGTTTCAACCCCCCCCCCCCCCCCCCCCCCCCGGTGCTGCGTTCAAGGACAAAATCCAATAACCAACAATACAACTGAACTTTCACTTATTCTGATGTTTATTTATTTATTTTTTATAGTGAGTAGACTTGTACACTTGCTTTTGTTATTATGGCATTTACAGCTTGAGTTGAAACGTGTCTACAGGCAACGCAGACACACACATCCAGATGTTATTGTTAGTGTACTAATTCGTTTTCACTATCCTAAAAACAGCATCTGGGCTGTGATGCTGTGATGCCCCCACTGAAACGTGACGTCGTTCCAGCACAGGCAGCTGTTGTGTTTCCATAAAGTTGTGTTGTCCGTTGTGTGTTCTCTGATTTCAAACAGAGAGACCACACAGTCCATGGACGTGACATCGCCTCGCTGTGCGGGTGTGAGATGTCCGACAGCACGTGAAGGCAGCGCGGTCTGAGTTCAGGCTTTGAAGTTGCTTGTGTGTGTCACAGGTACGAGTCCGGGAGCCCGTCACACCGTCGTACCCCGCTGCCGGAGACCACCACGCACACTTTACCCAACGCTTCAGTGACGTCGCTAAAGTTTGATTCCCCCACAGTAAAACGCACGCGCCGTAGACGCACAGTTGTAAGTGAGAGCGCGCGCTCCGTGGGGTGGGGGGGAGACGCACGTGCGGCCGCAGCTTGACGCGGGTTAGTCAGTCTCGAGTCAGTTCCGGTGCAGGAAGACGTGTTGGAGCGGATGTGTGACAATGACCCTGCTTGTTCCGCGTGTCCGCGTTTGAGTCGAGCTGCGCGGCCGCACACGAGCCTCAGCTGCCGCCCGGGCCGGAGCACTGCTGCCGAGCGGACATGGGGACTCAGGGCGCGGGACGCAAGAGGTCCAGCAAGAAGGACAAGACCACGGCCGAGGACGATGCCCTGAACCTCATCGCGAGAGAGGTGAGAGGAGGAGGAGGAGGAGGAGGAGGAAGAGAAAGAGGAAGAGCTGTGCCTGCCCGAAGGGTCTGGGACCGGGCGAGGAAGAGTCCACTGGGAGCTCTTCCTCGCCCGGTCCCAGTGAGGAGCCACATCTCACTGCTGGGGGTGAGGGGTGACCCCGGTACACACACACACACACACACACGCACACCACACACACACACACACACACACACACACACACACGCACTCACTGCTGTTTGATTACGACTGGCACAGGTATCTTTTGTTTTGACTGGTATTTTACAATTAAGCACATCTTTTAATTAATTAATCAATTAACTTCATTTATATCCACTCACCACTATGCTGATGGGGGTTCAGGGGTAAACAGTGTTGGATCAGAATCCAATACAATGGAAGTAAAAGTTGATCACTGACAAATATAGAAAATTTCTATCAGTTCACCGCTGCCTTTTTAAATTACCATACTTGTGAGGACATGTTCCAAAGTGTGCTCCGAGTTCTTAGTTGTTAGACTTCCTACGTGGATTTGTTTTTTGGGGGGGTGGTAAACTTTATTATGAATAGCTATAAATAAAAGAAAACAAATCTAAACTAAATATACAGAACTGAAATTAAGTATTTCACAAGCTGAAGAGGGAAAGTTCCCATCAATGGCACAACTAGAAAGATCAGGCAATTTGAATTTAGCTTTAAAAAATATATGAATAGCCAAGTGATATGAACAAGGCTAAACAATTAGGGCAAGTGATTAAACGTGCAAATTAAAAGTCCGTACGAGACGAGGTGCAGCAGCAGCTCTTATAAACACGACCCACAGCAGATTAATAACACTGTATTTAAGGATTATGAGCCTTTCATGTTCTAACCTGCAGGAAGTGCCGTGCCACCCGTCCGTCTGGAGTCGGCAGCAGTTGCTCTCCATTGTTTCAGGTGGTGAAGTCGTGTTGTGACAGGTTTACAAGGCCTCTAATCTCTTTATTATGATGAGTCTGGAGCTCGAGGAATTGATGTTTTGTGGCAGACGCAAGGCCCCGTGTGTCCTCGGGAATTAAGTCGGTGTCTGAAGCGTGATACCCTGCACGCTTTTGTCTCACACTTGTCTAGTCCCTGAGGTGCAACGCACAAGTACAAAGAATCACTGTTTCAAAAGTAAAATACCTCCTGTCTATAAAGGAAACGGTATATTAAGAAGCAACATTGTGCTTCTGTCCTTGAAGACACCAGCACAGATCTACTTCTGAATTATTCCTTGTCATTAATGAATCTTCCTTAAACAGTTCTACTATATACTGTCACTTGTTGTTTGTGTGCTGGACTATGGTGCAGACGAGGAGTGAAGTTAGAAAACTTTGTGTTTATCCTACCTAGTTTATCTGCATGAAGATTCTACAGTGAAATGTTTTTCATAAAATAAAACAGCTTCTGGTTTATTACAGTTCACATGTGTGGCTCGTAAACACGCTCGAATGATTTAACTGGTGGTTTTCATACATTTCAACACCATCAAAATAAAAGCTCTGTAATTCAGATGGATATAAAGCATTGCAGCATCAAAATAAACATCGTGCTTTTACTTTGAGGACAAATTAAGACGTGTTCGACAGACAGACAGAGATGGACGTTTGTGGAATTAGCAGATGGATATAGATTCATATTTGTGCCAAACTGAGCAATGACCATTCAGTGTCATTTCCTTTCTGTCACAAATGTATATTTAGTTTGGACGCTGCTGCTGTTACTCAGCAAAATGCGTGTTTCTCCTGCTGTGAAGTGACGAGCATAAAAACCTGAAACCCACCGTCACAGCCTCTGCTCTCATTCAGGGCAGTTTTTTAAAAGTGTGTGCAGCTGTAGGAGGAAGTTGAGTGTGTGCTAACCCAGCCCGGATGTTTCACCTAACTTGCGAATCCCTTGTAACTGACACACACGCGATTTAGTCATCACTTTTTTAGCTATGAGTGGTGGCAAGTAAAACTAGTCACACTGCACTTTCCTGCGGCTGCTACTCGTTTCTTGTTGTCGTCTCTATCTGTGTGGCAGCAGTGTCACCAGGATGCAGCAGCAATCACAAAACATCCAAACAGGATACGACAAACCGTACGTTCAGCCAGTTTTCTCCCACGTGTGCGACAGGGAGAAAGTCTGTGCCTTTAAGTAGCATAGGGGTCAGGTCCCTCACTGGCAGTCAGCTGACGGGATGGCATGTCCGCCCTGATGAGTTGGCCCATTCTGAAAGAAGAGTTTTAAAAATAGATGCTCCTGAAAGATCAGCTGTTGCTGCACCCCAGTTTTAGATTGGGCCAGTGGGAGGTGGGGGGGGGGGGGGGGGAGATGTGGCTCACCAACTGTCCGTCCTGGCAGCAACAACATTGATGATCCAGTGTGGAACAGAAGGCTGAAGAAGTTGAGAGCAGGAGCTGAGTCTGAGTCTGTGGAAACTTCTGGTCCTTGGGTGTCATGTTTCTGAACGATCCTCCGCTGCCCTTTAGTACCACAGGGCTCAGAGGAACTGGTAATTCTGTGAACCTGGCTAATGGTCGACCAAATGGGAGAAGACCCCCCACAGCAAGACAGACTGGCACCACTGAATACCAGACCATTAGCTGTTCTGATCTTTAGGGATCTGGTTTGTCTGTCAAACCGTTGGAATCCAGCTTGTAAACATTGATTTGGTCTGAGGACGTCTCACTGGGGATCAGCTTCTCTCAAATAGACATGAAATGTGAAAAAGAACAAAGTTTAATTATTAAATCTCACAGTGGAAACACAACATTTAAAGAAGTGACCTTGGTCCTAAAGTGTAGCTGCTGCAGTGTTCGGCTCCTGGATCAGTTTTATGCTGTGTCACTGTAGAGCTGACGCCACACCGGGGCACTGGAATAGAACCGAGCCGTTATTAACACGGTGCCTTTTATTACCATGACGAGTCTAAATCTGTGAGTCGTCTTGTTCTGTCCTGCAGCGACCGTGTAGTCTGCACACACTGTGTCCTGCTTTGAGGTGACACCACTGTGCCTTTTTTGGTACAATGAGGCGGTGGTGAAGAGCTGATGGCCTTTTTGGTCCAGTGGTTTTAATGTCCCCCCCGGTGAAGACAGTCTCACATTCGTCACGCTTACCTGCGACAAGCTCGTGAAACAATGTGTAGTGTGGGAGAAAATCACAGCGTGCATGAAAAGATATGGTCTCATGTGTCTAAAGTTAGCAAGATGTTGAATATCTGACGCCACCTTTTTAGCTTTTCTCCTTTAACAAAGAAAGAAATATAATCATCTTCAAAAATATGTTACAGATATTTTTCCACTTATCATGGTGTTCCTCCATCTCCCCCTCAGGTCGGTGTCAGATATCGACAGTTAGAGCTGAGTCGACCTGGTTTTCCTGCTCCGGTGTACGAGCTTAAACTGGTTTGACATGCAAACTAAAAGACGTCTGTCATCCTGGTCATGACATGAAAGTCTAAAAAGTTCATTTAAAAAAAAAAAACCAGACCCAGAAAGCTTCAGACCCATCAAATTCAAATCAGGAGCATCTGCTGAGTCAAGGGAGACACCTGTTTTCAAAACGGTTTAAAGATGTTTACACCGGCCGAGCCCCACGGACATTCCTGGAGTCGGCCCAAGGCAAACTCTTACTTTCACGAGGTAAAGACTCACACAGAGAGTTTGTGTTACACCCAGATGTGTCACAGTGTAAATCTAGACACTGACGGTGAGCACATACTTGGCCTGCGAAGGTTGTTATATTCAATGGGACAAATATTGACTAATAGCTTAGGAGTTATGATCCTAAATGTCCTGATGGGGTTGGAAAGTCAAAACCGGTTATCGGCTACGCACACACACTCTTCTTCACACAGGAAATACTCCCACTGTTACTTAGACTATAACACTGTCGTTGTGTAGATTGAATTTATGTCAAAGTCCTGCTTTGTTAATAATGTGGGCTTCAGACCCAAACTTCCACAAAAGCAAGACGAGCATCTTTCCTTATGAATGAATCTCACAATCAATCAATCATTATTTGTATAGCCCATATTCACGAATCAGAATTTGTTCATATGGCGCATAAGGTGCAACGTCCTCATCCCAACATTTACTCAACAGAGACATTTAGAGTGAAGGTTAATCTTGATTATATGACATAGAAAAACAGGCAAATTACTTTACTGATATTCCTCAGAAAGTCAGATGAAATATAAGATTTTCCAATAAGGTCAAGGTGTAAGCACCAGACCCTGTCCACAGCTCCTCGTCGGGTTCCTTGTGATTGTCTCTTTTGTAGTGTGTGTTTCTAGAAGACAGTCTAAACTGGAGATTAAGTTACCAGGTCGGTGCGGGCGCCGGTTGGAAGCTCAGTGAAGCGGTGAAGAGTATTTAGAGCGGATTAGTCTGGGCCCCTCTTGGTTCTTCCACTTATCTGAGGAGCAAGGCACCACGGCTCAGTCCTTCATGCTGTCATGGCCGAGTTAATGGTTAATACACGGGGAGAAGCATCACAAATTTACACAGTTCAAATCGTCACTGGGTAAATATTGAAGTTTTCTAACTGTGTTGTGTCCAATCTGAATGTCATGTAAAGGTTTAAATGTGCTGCACTTGTAAGGAGGCATTAAGAGTTTCCTGCCCGTCCATCCAGATGAGTCCAACAGCTGTGTAGGGCACCTCACAGACGTTTCCCAGAGAACACGCATTATGGCCACGGAGCACTTCCACTGGCACTAATGGGCCAAACGATTACTTGTGTATTTGCTGATATGTGTTTGCTGTATACACAAACACTGCCTTTGGCTTGGCGTGCCAGTCTCATGTCTCCTTAAAAGGAAGTGGAGGCTCTCTTGTGTGTTGGCTTCCTCTTGATGACATCATCACTCGCACAGCCCGTGCAGATTGTAATCACAAACTCCTTCCTGTTTGTTCCCCACGACCGAGTTTTCCTCCAGAGCGGAGGGAACAGTGGGGGGTGCGGCTCAGTGGGGATTTGAATGCAGGTATATTAGAGTTCCTCAAATAGAAAACCCTGAGACGCTCGTGGCATTGGAAGGCAAAGCAGCGAGGGCACGACAAACGAGACACATCGTCAAACCAATGATTAACCTGATGAGCAGAGTCGGGCTCTGGATTTCAGTGTTGAGCTGGAATCTGTAAATTATTTATTTATTATTTAGTCGAACAAAATGTCAAATACAGAAACGTGTCCATCCCACTTTCCCCGAGTCAAAATGTTTGTTAGTTATTAATTTACATGCAAATGACAGAGAAAACCAGCAAACGTGACATTTGGGGTAAAATCCTAATTTGTTGCCGGTGATTTCTTTCTTTGTGTTGCTTTAAAATTACTTAAACCGTGCAGTAACTTAACAAACATATTAACATATTAACTTAACGATCGTCCTACAAGTTGCTTCATCGCTGTTCACAATCCTCAGACCCAACTTCACAACCTTTTCAAAATAAAAGCTTCACGTGAAGCATTGCAGCAACAAAACAAACTTTGTGCTTTAACTAGAGGAAGTGGTTCTATGAACGTTGTCACCATGATGGAGATCAGCACTCGCCACCACAGTGAATGTCTGCGTCAGTCCGATATAATGAAATAATAAATGTACAGTATTACTCTGGATTCCATGTCTCCTGACCCCTAGCTCTCTTGCCTCAGCTTGTTTGGAGGATGCGTCCCATTTGTGTGCTGGCGCCGTAATTCCACTCTTCGCTGCAAGCAAACTCGGCATCATAACGAAATATGTACATGGGACAGAAAAGCCCCACAAAATCCCCAGATGCATGAGGCTCGGTTTCTCTTCTGTGTATTCTCTGAAAGACAGTATGGCTGTTACACCCCTTCCCTTTTCTCTTAAGATTTAGAAATAGCTCGAGGTCAAAGTCAGTACAGTCGTCTTGAAGTCATGTTCGTGTGGCCGTGAGCGGACCCTCAGCTTCTTGGGTGTCACAGCCCTGAGGCGTAAGGGGGGGGGGGAACAGTGTTTATATGAATGTGTGAAGTAGAGGGAAGACATAAATCATCTTTTGGAAATAAACATGTCGCAGAAATTCCTCTCTGCCACTGATCTCCTGTTTGCTCACAGAACTGCATTGTGTAACTTCCTGGAAGCTCCTGCTTACTCCCGTCGTGCTTCGGTGGCGGTGGGATCAACTTGTAGCCTGAAGCGCCACCGTCCAGGCCACAAGGCCACAAGGAAAAACAAGGAGGACCTTACACTGTCTATCCACCGAGATGTATTCACTGAAGCTCAATGAAGAATGTCACAGTGTTGTTCTAGTTAGAGCTCTACAGAAGCACAGTTTAGTGTCACGTGTGGTGAATGGGCGGCTAATGATTACTTGTCATCTCTTAGTAGATCAAAGTTTGCTAATAAGATTAATCTTTACAGTTTGGGGACAAGTTTGTATAATTTCCTTGGCTGCATCGTGTATTTCTTCACTGTTAAAGCTCCAGACGCCTCTGTTGTTTTATTTTTAGAAATGTCTGAAGCACCCTATTTATTTTATTCCTGGCCTGAAGTAGCCTGCGCACAGTTGCTTACCAGTTTGTTTGCTGTGCTGGGAGCTCGTCAGCTGTTCCGGACGTGTCCTTGGAACATCACAGCCCTGCACAGCGTGATGAGGCTGCTTTGTTTGCATGGAATTGCTTTTATCGGGGTAGAAACTGAGAAGTTCTATCATTGAGGTCAATGTTCTGCAGTGGAAGAGCTGCTGACCTAGTACAAAACTGAAAATGGCACTAGGTAGACCGCATACCTCCGGGTTAGCTGAATCCAGATTTAATCTGGTTCAACAGCTCATATCAGTCACATCCATCCTGTCCATAGTGGCTGCTGACAAATATGATATTGTCTAATTTTGAAATACATTGGTTCTATAATCAGCTTTTGGGTGAATAATCCCAGCTGAAGTTTCAGTCACCAGCTTATTTTTTCCAGAGCTTTCAACAGTGTCGAGACTAATTCTCCTTAAACAGCTCATGATTGGATCATAGGGGGATTTTGCTTTTTCAGACGGATTTATTCAAAATAAAAAAGCAGGTGAGATGTTGCTGCTGCCACAGCTTCTGATTTACTTGTCAGTAAATTAAATGATTCTGAAACTGAGGTCAAATCTGTGATACCTGTTCCATCCAACACGACAGAACTGTGATACCTCAACGGCTGCTGCAGACCTGCGCCACACTGCAGCTCTGTAAATCATCCAATGAATGGGTTTCCTTAATCCTTTTCTTTTTCTAAGGGTTTTGGGACAAAGGCTTATTTATTCTTTTCTCCCACCATTTGAGAAAATTGCATCCATCCAGCTGACTCATGTCTGTGGCAACGTAATGAGCCCAGCGTTTCCTCGGCCGCTCCCGTCTAGGCAGCATATGGGAGAATTACTAGGTTTTCCAAAGAGGAAAGAAACTTTATATTCTTTTTTTCCGACTCAGTCATTATCGCCCCTTGACTGGATAATAAAATTTAAAAAACTGTGTGTGCACTTAATGGTCCTGCCTCACTTTAAACCCAGTCAGAGCCCCAGTTGGTTAGAAATCTGCAGTATTTCTGTTTGCTGTCGTTGTCCGTCCTGTCGGCCCTCGTGGTCATTAAAATACCCGTTCATTTTGGCGGCTGACGACCGGCACTCGGGGGGGGCGTGGGAAACAATCTCACAGGAGATAGAGGCAGGCCAGACAGGCATTGGGCTGTGGTGGCACTTGAAGGTTTGGTGGCCTTTTGAGATTGTCAGTGGACACAAGGGCTCAGGTTGACAGAGTCCAGGCCAACACAGCTGTCCTCTGCAGTCACCGTGTCACATGCACACTGTAAGGTCACGGAGTGCAATTCAAAACCATCCTTTGTGCAATTAAAGCTTCTTACACCCTCCCGTTGATTGATTTATAACGTTCAAAACTGTTAATTTCCTTCTTACGTTGACCATTTCAGACGTAGCGTCCAAGCGGTCGATCTTGTTAGAGCCTCGATCTGTGTAATGAGCTCATCGGTTCCCTTGAGAACAGCCACACCACTGAATTAGCACAGTTTTGATGGAACCCAGGTCCATGTGGGTCATTATAAATAGCTGTGAATGAGGAATAAAAAGCACGTGTGATGCCGTCTACTGCCCTAGTTAGGTCAAACGTTCTATCTAGAGCCACCTACAATATATAAAGTCATCTGGAGTTGCAGATAATATGGTTTTTTTGGCTGACATGATGTATCAGCAAGAATGTCTGACTTGTAGTTTTTATACATGTACAGGGTTTATACTGATGCCAGTGTGTTAACTGTCTGTCATGCTGGACCTGATTTCTATTTCTGGACATCTATAGTTGTTCACCAGTGACTGTGAAGGTTTCCTGCTGGACATGCTCAACAAGTTCCTGAATAATAGACGGTGTAGAAAGTACGTGAGGAGAAATGTAGAACTCTCTCTCCCTGGTTCTCATTTCATCAAATATCGTTTCAAGCTGTTTTCAGACATAAAATGTTCCAAAAATTGGGTCCGGATACTTTCTGGGTCAGACGTGTTCACAACGGGAACATTTCCCAGCGTTCAGATGAGGGGTGACCTGGGTAGAGGGAGGCAGGAGGCAGGAGGCAGGAGGTGACATTTACGTTTACAGCACATGGACACAGGGGAGGGGCCTCATCGCCTAAAGTGATCAAATCTCATTTTCTTTCTCAGTTGACATCTTCACCGACGTCTTCTGTGTGTCTTCTTCCAGTTTCTCTACTGTGGTGTGTGTGAGACATGTCCACAGGCCCACTTTCTAGCTGTGGACTCACCCACTCACATTTTCCTGGCTGGAAAAAGTCAGAAGTATGAAGTATGTCCTGAATGTCCAAATTGATTCTGACTTTTGAGTTCTCACGTGCAGCCCTGAGAACTTTCATGGAAATATCTAGACTTCGTTGTGCATGTTGCCGCCTTGTTTAACTGAATAGTCGATGACATAGCGAGTCAACCATCAGTTGTGGCACATGGGGAATAGACTTCCTGCTTGGTGTTCTGTGGTGGGGGTTTACTGCGTCCACACAATTCAGACTGGCAAGTTAGTTGTTCACAGGAAAGTCTACTTCAACGTGATATGATTGTCTGCCGGTCCTGCCTCTCAGTGTATTGTGTGTGTGTGTGTGTGTGGTGTAGTTGTATGTTGTAAAGTATGTGTGTACTTCTCCCTCTCTCTCATTTGAATGAAGTCTGTGAACCTGTTTCTCTTGTAGTTAATGCAAACTAGTGACAAATGACAAAGTATGCAAAGTATTCAACCTTCATCCTGTCGGTGTCCTGGAGATGGAGCAGATTCTTTACCCCCTGGAACAGAACATGTTTTACTTTGTGTGAATCGTGGACTGAAACTTCTTAATTGTGTGTGTGGGTGTGTGCATGTGTGTGCGTTTTGGGTGGAGGGCTTTTTCTAAACTGGCTCTTTGTCTGTTGCTTCCTGTTGCTTGGTCATAATGACTGACACGGGGGGGGGGAAATGCATTTGAGTGACGGTCAGAGGGAGGGGGGTGCAGTGACTCCACCTAGAGGCGAACATGCTGTAAAAGTGTCCACCGCAAAGTCAGAGGAAGGAAATGCTTACACACACTCTGTTGCACACACACACACACATACAGTACACACACACACACACACACACACACACACACACACACACACACACACGTACACACACACACACAGTACACACTGAGAGAGAGGCCCTTTTAAGGAAAAGGCTGAGCTCCTACCAGAGCTGAGTGGAGCCGAGAGGCAAAGCCCTCGAATACAGACGTCTAAATACATCCACACATTTACACACTGTTGTGACTGCATGTCTGGAGATGGTCACAAGATTGTTCACTTGTAAATACAGATCAGCAGATGCGATATAATACTCTGTTTATAGATACTTTCATCTAGTGTAGCGTGACATCTGTGATATGAATCTTTAGTCCGTTTGTTTGGATTAACGATATAACACTTCACCATCCAGCGAAGGAACCACTTATTCCTTTTGATTTTACAGCTGGCAAGTTGGTGTCTGGTGCATTTATCTCCCAACAATGTGTGAGGTTTTGCTTGCTCAATGTGGGAACTGTTGTGTTTCTCTATACTTTTAATGCCTTGAGATAATGTGTGTTATGATTTGGCAATTGAATGTGTCTCTCGAGTCTAATTCAGCTCCCGTCTCCTTTCTCTCTCTCTCTCTCCTTTTTCTATTTTCTTTCTCCCCTCGTTTCTATTCTTATCTGTCCCGCAGGCCGAGGCCAGGCTGGCAGCGAAGAGGGCGGCCAGGGCAGAGGCCAG